>JAUMTR010000025.1:16194216-16331894 GCA_032270685.1 Microctenopoma stevenorrisi | reverse complement strand
GTCGGGGAGATGGGTCTAAGGTTCAGCGGCGCACGGCGGCAGGCACCTTCAAAGTTTCCCCAGGAACTTTCTAGTTTGTAAATAAAATACAGTTAATCTGAAAGTAATAAAATATAATCAGACATCTTTAGGTGATTTACGTTTGACAGACCCTCAGTGTAAATCCTTTCCTTTGAGAAGATCAAATGCCATAAACAACCTCTGAGTGTGTTGATTTTGACTTTGTCTTTTGGGAAAATAAAGATATTAGTCTTCAGCAGCGGTGACAGATGTTACTTGATAATCTTTGACAGGGGTCAAATTAAAAAAAAGCATTTTCCTGAGTATTTTCATGGTTATTTATTATATAAAATACAAATTAGTAATATTTTCCTTCATAATGTGTGCTGGTTGTGTGTTAATTGAAACTTTTAGGATAACTGACAATCTGTTTTCTTCTAAATTGGTGACTCTAAAGTGGCCATAGGTGTGAATGTCAGTGTGGTGGTATGGTAGACTGGCGACATGTCCAGAGTGCACCCTGCCTCTCGACCAATACCAGCTGGGAGATCGTCCAGCACTCCTGCGACCCTCAAGAGGAAACGTGGTTAGAAAAATGGATAGAAAATGACAAAACCACCATCAGCGAACCCAAAAACATAAATTAATAGAGGACAGTGTTCAAAATCCCACTGAGAATAAACTTGAAATGTTTATTGGGCCGTGAGAACAAGTCGTACTAAAAGATGCTGTGCCCTCATGCAGCCTCATGGAGGTCGCTCACCAGCAGCCTCCTCGTGTTCCTCCTTGCATAGAGGAGCAGATACCAGTATTGTGGCCCTGTCACTATCACGCAAAACCTGAGAATAAGCAGTGAGGGAGGATAAGGAGAGAGCATTTGTGTGCTGGTTATTTAATGAAAATCTTCCCTTTTGGGAGTCTGGACAGAAAAACTATTTGGACCTGCTCAAAGTTGCTCAGTTACAACACATTAACTTTAAGAACTGACATCGACAAAATAACTGCCTCTTTTCTTTCTCGCCTTTTTTGTTTCGAACCATGTTTTAAACTGCGTCTCTTTGGGGGAAACCCTCCCTGACTGACACACAGATGCTTCCGATTATCACTAAATTATTGGCTAGTTACTGAGTCCATGTCGTGGTGCCACCTGCAGCACACCGGGCTGTGCACGATCAGCAGGGGAGCACAGGTTGATCAGTGTGTTGTCATGTAAGGTCATAAACGCTGAGCTGTATTCCAGCAGAGAGGTCGTGTAGTTCGGCCAGGAGTTGCTGATCTGCATCGTGAGTTCTAGGCCTGCACCTGTGCGTCTGATTCAAGTGCTTTTAAGTAAGGTAATAATGAGCAACACCTTCCCATTAGTGCTTTGACACTTGAAAGCTGAACAGCTGAACAGAAACCTGACATTTTTGAAGATATCTTCTCTGGACAACGATTAAACGCTGGCTGTAGGCTGGTCCCTCACCAGTGGCGGCACATGTTCCCCCAGTGAAACAGTATCTGTGTGATTTTAAAGCAACGTGTTGGTGGACACCATGTTTCCAGTGGACATCTGCCCTCTCCTCTCTTCTTTCCTTCTCTGTTGTTGCTCCGGACGGGGCTGGTCCTCTGCCTGGGACTCTGTGTAGCGATTGGAGATTCCAGGCCGGGCCCAGGAGCCTCCCCCCTCTGACACACTTTCAGCACTGCACCGCCGGCATGACTTTCACTGCTCTCCAAGGGCGGGTGGTGCACCTTCAGGGAAAAACAAATAAATATGGAGGCTGTAGGAATGCAAGTGTACAGACCCTGCTCATTTGACTGTGTGTGAGTATGGTACCTCAGCTTGTGTGATATTGTTATGCAATGCATTAATGCATGGTTTTGGGATATATATGTCTGTATACAACACTACTGGGACACATGAAGGACAGTGTGCAGTATATACAATCATATGTTTTTAGCTGATTTCTCCGTGTGCAGCGTGTTTGTGTTGAATAGTTTGGGTTAACAACTGGCTGTTTGTCTTATAATGTGGTTAACTGACTAACTTTAACTGAGTCTTCCTAACTTCAGATGAGGTTGTGGTAGTACCACCACCGTCCTTTAGGTAGAGCTATTTATTGATTACAAATAGGACATTAGGTGTGAAAAGCTGCAGGCAGCTTCCAACGTCAGTCAGTTATCGGCAGTAAACTGGGCAGTTCAGCACCTGTATGACAAAAAATCTCAGGCATCCGACATCGGTAAGACGTCTGTTCCTCTGCTCGGCACTGTTGCTTACCTTCTCTTCTAAGATGCAAAGCTACTTCGTGTTCCTGTTTTGGTAGCTGACTGTCTGTCAATCATTAAAGCCCGCATCAAAGACTCGGCTACTAATGGAGTATGATGGAGCAGCACAGTGAGCAGGATCAGAGGACTCATGAGTGGAGTGCGTGGGACTCTTCAAGACTGTACAGCCATTGTGTTCTTTTTTTTTTTCTCATCTTTCTCTGAGATACACACAAGCATGAGAGGAGGTGTGCGCACACGCAAGAGTGAAAAAGTTAAAAAGGACAAAAGAGCGTTTTATGTGCCAGAGCGCAGTAGAAAAGAAGAAACACAAAGACAGAGAGAGAGAGAGAGAGAGAGAGGTTGAGATTGGCTTTGTGGAGGCTTTTGGACACACACAAATACACACACAGAAGTCAAGCTGATAATCAGGAACGTATTAAAGAAAAGCATGAGGCGCTACCAGCTCGACACTATAACACATTCTCTACTATTTGGAAACATGGGGATTAATTTCCTGTAGTTGTTGAAGCGTGGTCAAACTCTTGAACGACCGACCAGCAGCTGATGTCGTTGTCACGTTCAGTATGAATGGCACTGTGTCTATATTAGTTCATCACGCGGCTTATTGATAATTATAAATACACTCCAACACTTTTTAATCAGAGTTTAGTATCAAGACATTTGTGATATTGATGTGGCGAGTTAGGCAGCAGAGGGGTTGTTAATCATTGTCAGCTGTGATAATGAAATTAACACAGCTAAAACGGAAATGTTTACGATCACTAAACAGGATGAGGAGCAGGATGGGTACTGCCAAAGCCCCACCCTGACTGTCATTAGGTGTTGGGATAAAATCCTTAGACCCCTCACTGGTGCAGTGGGTCCTGCGCTCCTCCTGGTGCATGTATGCAGGCAGGTCCTAGGCGATGAAGGAGTTGATGCCATCGACTGGCCTCAACACTCTGGGACGTCATGTGTAAGATTGGTTTAGGTCCCGGTTGTACCTCAGACTGTCCAGGAGCTCGGTGATTTCCTGGTGAATAAAATTTTTTTGGCGACTGCGAATGAAGTCCACTGTTGGTTGATCATTTTATTTCCATTAAATCATATCAGTATAGATAATCAGCATTTTTTTTCCAACGAAACTTGATTTGTTTGCTGTGTTTCTTTAATTTCAGCATGGTCAGTTTAGTTTTCACAGAGACAATCATCATACATTTTTTGTTTGGACATGCAATTCCATGGTAGACGTGCCAACATGTTACCATTTACCATTAAACTACAAAAAGCAGTGAAAACCTCGACTTTCATACTTGTTACCTGGTGTTCAACAGTAATTCAGATAAATAGAACTTTATAATTTCCACCAGTTTATTCTTCTGCAACAGTCACCATTATACTCAGTCTTTCACAATATTAGGAGGTAAATATTTCCACACATAAAACTCATTTCCAGACGTGCTAGGTTGAAGGCTTGTCTAGCACTGCAGGTTGAAATGAATGCATGTTCTGACAACATACAAACATCTCAAAGGTAAATCCTAATGGCAATACAGAAATGTCTACGCTATGCTGAATCAGTGACACCGGATTTCTGAGCATTTGATATTAAGGTTAGCAGGAAAAAATCTTTCCTGAAGTGGCCTTTAGCTCGTGTCTGTTTTCTCTCGCGATTGTTGTGAGGTGGAGACGAAGCCGCTGGGAGCAACTAGATCCTCTTCTTATTCATTGAAGCGCTGCGACACCTTCTGTTTGTTGTGTTCGAGGTAACGACGAACATGTTGTCACTCAAATTTCCTAGAAGGATGTGAAGAGGGTTTGATTAAAGCCTGTGATTTCAAAATGTCTCCGGGGCATCAGTCAGCGATGTCTAGGACCGGTGGATGTAAAGCTTTGAACAACGCATTCTGACATATGTCACAGTAAAGCTGAGTACTGGTTTTAGAAATCTTTCAAGGTAGTAGAGTGAAAATAACTAAAGGATCACAAGGACCTGAAAACCTGATAGATGTGGCTTTAAAAATAAAGCTACGTAAAATTCTTATTTTTCCAACAAAGTGTCAAACACACAAAGAACTTTTCTGTCTGTTTCTCAGTGATTTATATTTTGCTGCACTTTCCAAAAGGCAAGTACAAACTGTGAAGATTGTTGTCAGAACATACAAGTTAAAGCTGCTCTGTGTTTTTTTTTTAATAGATTAGGTTGTTTGCTTGTTTCACCCTCCTGTTTACATCCATGTTTACTTGCTAACCAGTCGTCTTCTTCGCTGTCCATACTGGCAGGTTACACCATTTTTTGGTCCATTACTGCCACCAGTTGTCTGTCAGAAGGATAGCATGAAACAGCATGAAACCGTTGAGTCAGCATGTTGACTACTTTGTTAATGTGCATGCATGATATAAACAAAGCGTGCATCCGCTCGTAGAACTGTTCTCCACTGAGCACCTTTAATAGCACTGGAATATATTTAAAGAGGGCCTTTAGGATAATTATTGGATTGTAATCACTGATGCATTCATGTGTAAGCGTCCTTTTAATGTTGCTGCTGGTAAAGGTTTGGTTGTTAAACGATAGCATAAAATTGAAACACAGCGACTGATATTCCTGAAATTATTTTACTGCACTTGAGTAAATATAATGGGGAGGTGTAAGAAATTGGGAAATAAAAGACTTTTTATAAGAATTGACATGGGAACATTCAGCACCGAGGCTGAAACTAATAGTTACCTGTTGAATCAACAACTTTTAGTTTTGGTTCTAGTTTAATGAAAACTGTTACGATAACTGTTCCTGTTCTAAATAAATTCAGAGGCCACTTTTATTATTTTTATTTTTGTAGAAAAGAAACGGAAACGATACTCAATACCCAGCGAAGCAGATTAAAGGAAAACAAATCAAAGGATTCAGCTCTGAAAGTGGAAATGAAGCTAAGAAAAGGCAGCTTCAGCATTAAATCCAGTCACTTTTGTTTGAAATTTCTGGCATAAAAGGAAACACAATTGCTTACAGACAAAGGAATTATGCATATGAACGCTAAACCTGATTCTATGTATTGGAGGAAGTACAAAGGAACAAAAAAAAAATAGCTGCTGGATTGAGAGACCCAAACTGCTGAAGTACTTTCAGAGAACAAGCTCCAGCCTTTGTTCTGCCTCTAAATCGGTCATCAAACCTACAAGTTAATTAATTTATCCAGGATCAGCAATCAGCAGTTCTGCATCAGCTTTGTCTTCAAACATGAATGGGACCATTACAGAAAGATCTTCCCTCATTAAACTGTAGATAAAATGTATCATGGAGTATTTCTGCTTTTGTGCAGGGTTCAGCGGGTGTGGTATCAGACAGTGAGATTACATGCAATGCTTGGGGAAAAACTATGGTATGTTGAGGGCTCAACGCCACTGAACATGCTGTAGACCGAAGCTGCGTTTGACTCCACCGGCTAATTAGTGCGATTACTGCACAGCTGGATTGGCCAGACGTTTTTACTGAGTTTTATCAAAAGGATCACTCACTCGACGAAGGCTCCATCCCGACAACTTCTGCTTCAGCAGAGTCTCTCTATTTTAGGACTGCAGGGCTATGTCTGGGGGAGAACTTGTCTAAATTTAAAAGAGTGGGAAAACTGAAGCAAGGTTTTTGTGAAAAATGTTCCTCTTTCTGTAGTGTGAAAAAAATAAACAGCTTTTTGTTCCTCAAAATCATCAGAATAAGATTTTACCTATGTGAATTAAAATTGTATATTAAATATAGAGTTTTCATTTACTTTAAAAAATACAAAAACAGCAAATGTATTTTTTTTCCAAGCTGGAAACACACTTTCTGCTTAATAATGACAGAAATGATGTAAATAGTTCTTGGTAACTAGTCAGTTAAGTGACTCATCACGGCAGCTCTTCTGTTAAGATGCTCCCTTTGATCTTTGCCCCTTCAGTTCTCCACTCAGCCAGTTTTTATCATGTTAACCTTTTATTCCATCTGCCCTTCATCCTCTTCTACCTTTTATGTTAATCTTTCTCCCCTGTTCTTTCTTTTGTTTGACCCCTCTTTCCCTCTCTCCTTTATCACTCTCCGTTAACCTCACCTTTCCAATCCTCTGCTTTTTCCTTCACATCCCTGATCCCTGGCTCTGCCCGTACGTCTGGCATCTTTCTGTCCTTCGGCAGCAGCCCATCAGGCCAGCATGGCTCCTCCAAGCCCCCGCTGAGTGCCTCGGCCATGACATCGCGCATCCTGTTGCGGCAACAGCTGATGCGGGAGCAGCTTCAGGAGCAGGAGCGGCGGGAGCAGCAGAGACAACAGGACTCTCAGTACCCACAAACCACAGCGGCCCAGACTCCTGCCATCAATGTCAGCATCCCGGCCAGCCTATCACCTGCTGCACAGGTGCCGATGGAGGTGCTGAAGGTAAGAAGCAGCAGTTATGTTTTTTTGCAGAAGAGGAAATATGGCAGCATGTATAATTATCAGGATGTATAAAGTTTCCACCTCTGAAATTAGAAGCTGAATGTGTCACTCGTGCCGTCAGAACAGTTCAGGCACAGCTGTATTTATAGATTCTATTGACTCGCGTGTGGACAGTCAGGCAATCGTGGTTTTACTATGACTGTGTGTAAAAAACCCTGGAGTGAGTGAAGTGTGTTAAAATGCGTCTATGGGGATTATCTTTCCTGAGAGAATTCCTCTTTAATGCACGCTGTGCTTCCAACCATTTGGATTTAGCCATCTTTAATCCTATTTGCTCAGCTACAGTCACATCTTTTCATAGCTTTGATTCCCTGGCAGTCCACTGGGACGGGAGACTGTTAAGATTTTTCCGTACGAGTAGAGACCGGCGTGTGTGAGGGTACATGTTAACGAAGCAGTTTGGTGAGTTATTCTGTTTGCCTTCTGCATGTGTTTTTGAAAATGTCGTCTTTTTTTTATGAAATATCAGTAGTAACTGGTTGAGTTATGTGCTAAACATGCTTGTCAACAACTTTGAATTTCTGTGTTACTGCTGTTTTATGGTTATATCTGTTAATTCTTCTTGTACATTTAAAATTAACTCTGGCATTTACAGCATAAAAAGTTAGAATCCAAAGTATTATACGCAGATTTAACGTTTTTTATTCAAATTTAATTTGTGTTGGTATGTTTTTGGCACTTGTCACTTTTTAAATATATTAAGTTTGATTTTTCTAGTTATTAACATTTTGCAAGCGAGCGTTAGATTTTGTTATTGATTCCCATTAGATTTGCATTTATTTATTTATGTTTTCATTTCAGCACAGTGGATGCTGTACTTCCACGCTGAAAACAATGTGAACTTTGGGTCATCTGCATATAATATAATCAATTTAAATTATAAAATGAATCCAATCTGATCTAGTTAGTCTAGTGTTATAAAATAGAGCATTCAGAAACGCACCATAGCTAATGTATAGGCTGTGGATTGTAGACAGCAAACTCGCCAGAGATTGTTAAATTGGTCACACAACACTCTCAGTGTTAATTTAAGATCGGTGGTTTTGCTGTGTATTTTCTAAGTTGTCGTTTCGATCCGTCTGCTGAAAACACAGGCTTAATCAGCTCTAATTGTGTAATTTCTCAGTAGAAAATAGAATAAATAGTACCAGCATACTGTAAGCTAGTGAGTAATCTTTGTTGAACTAAATCCATCCACAACACATTCAGGGATTTCATGGTTACTTGCTCTGCTACACTTTCATCACCCTGGATGTGTGTGGCATGGGCCAGCAGTGAGGGACACGTACAGTAAAAGCACTGAAAACATTGCCCACCTCACGCAGCATAAACATTACTTACTACCCATAAGCTCCCGCTCTTTGAGAGGTTTAGGGAGCCCCCACCCCTCCAACGGTGTACAACATATCAAGTTAGAGTAATTTCGCTTCTTTGGCGAGAGCTTAAAGACATTCTTCATTGACTGAAGTCGTCAAATGAAAAGGCCGTTCCAGCTTGGCGCTGTTGAGCTGGGTTAACCTGCTCCCCTGTCTGTGGGTAGATTAACAGAGTCCACACAAAGCTCAGGGGTACCAGGCAGAGCTGCTGGACCTCAAAAAGTGCAAATATTAAGCTCAGATGAGTTTATCTAAAGACTGATTGGACCCTTAATTAACCAAGTGACCTCTGACCTTTTGGGGAATAAGTATGGGATCAGTTTAGGGATCAAGACAAAGGCCTTACCACACACCGAACGCTAATTCAGTGAAGAATGCTCGTAATTAGCCTCCGCTGCTTTCATTCCATGGCGTGTTTAAGAGGAAAAAAACACTGCTTTGATATTTATGTAGGATAACTTTCTAAAAGGGTTAAAATGATTTCTAGATTTTTCTTAAGGATTTGTGGTGCCATGAAAAGAACAAAGGCCTCTTACACAACCCCTGCACTGTTGCTCATGAGCAGTGAGCGTAGGAACGTGTGCAGTGATATTTCAAACCAGTTTGGATTTGTTAACATGTTCAGATTTGTTCTATTTATTTGTTTTATTCACGATTTTTTAAAATGAACTTTCCTCGCTAACCGTGAAACAGCTGTAGCCATTATCCAAACAACACGGTCAGATAAGAGCTTTTAGGCTAATTTTAACAAAACATTTATCACTTAAGGTCACAGCGTTTGTGTTGCGTTGGTGAGTTGCCGAGCCTTTGCATAATGGCATGACAATACGTCCGAGGCGGAGAAGACCACAGGTCGCTTTGAAGAAGCCGTTCACATTAGCATCCCAGTTGTTTCCTGCAGGTTCCACGGAGCACGTTAGCAGCTTAACGGCGCGACAAAGTGCCCTATTCTTCTGGTCTGCGTAGCTAATAGGGGGTGTTCCTGTTAATGTATCCTGGTAGGACAATCATGGAATGCCCAAAGCATGCAAATAGAAAAAAATACAAATCCGTGTTTGTCATTCTGCTTTCACCCTGTGTCCTCTCCCAGCACAGCAAGATGCTTTGTGCCCGTTGCTGCAGTGTTTTTGACTCTATCGGGGTTATGTTGTGTAGCCGTTGCCTTCGGGGCTGTCGATGGCTAAGAACGAGCTGACGAACAACAAGATGTCTTGTGTGCTGTGTTTGCAGACGCTGTGAGCGAACACTCGATGTCACATTTCCAAACAGTGTATTTTGGAAAGAGTAGATTAATTGAAGTTGCACAAAATAAAGTCATGACTGCTGGTGCTGAGCACTCTCTACAGCAAAAGCAACAGTATTGACGAGGCCAGGATGTTCCAGGTCTGGAGGTCTGTGGCCTCTGGGGACGTTGGTGAACCCAGAACAGGGAGATAATTATGTCTGATACTATTATCCCTCTAGATAATGGATAGTATTAGAATGTTTTTTTGTCTTATTAATGTAAAGTTTAAGTATAATGAACAAGCAGTTATAAATCAATATACACTTATTTGTTTCTGACAATGGTCATTGTTTTATATTATTTATCTTCCTATGAGAGAGAGAGAAGGTTGTTAAAGGCAGTTTTATTAGAGGCTATCCATTCTGTGGACGTTCAGCGACAGAGCATAGTGAAATACTAAGAAAGTAAGTCAATCAAATGATTTTTAGAGGTCAAACAGGTTTTTATAATATATAGACATTTCTATATTAACCCCTAAGTTTTTAATCATAGTTCATGGCATGTTGGTTATATTGTATATGACATTATTAGTATAGTTCATAACCTAAACAGATGCATTGAGTTTAGTTACAACTAACTAAAGAGAAAGACCGATCATCCTATCATCATAGTATGAGTAAAGCAAATATTCAAAGATACTATTAGTGACCCGATGGATTAAATATTGTTGCCATAAGTGGAATATGTTTATCCTTAATGAGTCATTGATGTGCGATGAATATGGCCCCTCAGTGGCGTGAGCTTTATAGCCCTGTAATGATGAATTACAACCCAAGGTGGTTTGCGCCATACCTGCAGGACGTACTGCATGTTAATGTACCTCACATGAGTAACCCCAGCACAACAATGATTTTGTGTTTAAGCATGGAAGAGAGGCTCTGAAAGAGTTTTTGTTTAGCTGAAAAGAGGAAAGATGTGACCTGATGGCTTTAGTATACTCTAGTTACTACTTTATTTAGTACACCCATTCTGACAGAACACCTGCCATAGCTTGTACAGGTCTGCATGGATTGTACATAATAAAGTAATGTTGTATTAGCATAAATTAGGGTTGGCAATTGATCAGCTGAGGCACCCCGTGTACAGTTCACTGCCCAGGGAATTATAAAGTCAGCTTCCCCATATAATGAGTATCAGTGCTCAGAAGTAGTAGTAGTCAGTGCATGTTGTCTTTTTCTTAAGCTTCACATGTTGTGAAATGAGTTGCTTTTATAAATACTGGGAGCAGTGTGCAGACTGAAAGAGTTTACACAGAGACAGAGGGAATGTCAGAGGTAGTTAAGAGTTCATCCAGAACCTGTGACCTCCTATCATCTGGCTCTTAGCAGAACAAATACACAAAAATGTTGCAGTAGCTGAGGCTGGTAGTCATTGGTTCTCACATTAAACGTGTAGTTTGGAGACACGAGAAGTTGCAGACAAACAATGATGCAGCAGATTTAATGGTCACTGCCGTATAATGATTGCACACCAGGCATTTGCAGAGTTAAAAAAAACAGTAGATGAGGCAAAGTGACCGCCTCAGGCAAGTCTCAGTAGAAGAGGTGCCCTGGCAAAACAAAGGCTCTAACTGTTAGCACCACATCCTCACATCAAGTGATACACCATAAAGGAATAATTTAAAATTTTACATGAAACAACACAAATTTGAAAAGGCTCATTGTAGTTTAGTGGGATTCATTGACATGCATAACTAATTACTCCTCTGGCCTTTAAAAGATGAGCTGGATGTGTCTCTGCTCATTCTAGCAGACGTAGTCTCCGGGTGCGAACGGCACTGGTTAGTTCGGATAGAAGTTGGATGTTTCCTTTCTTGTTTCCTTTTTAAATTGGACACATCAGTTTACTTTAAATGATGCTTGAGATGCTTGGATTTTATCCACGTGAGGTATGTTTAAAACGAATTGTTTGGATAAGAAGTATTTATTTTAATTGCAACGTATATGGAAAACAAGACATGGGACGAACCTAATGTAATGTCTCTTTAACACCAGCGCAATCCTTTTGGCATGAACTATATCTATAGTGTCCTCATTTAACAAAACAACAGACATTCTCCATCGCTGTATCGTTAAGGCAACGAGCGAGAGGTTTTAAATATAGACTCTCCAAATGTGAGCTGGAATGCAGCAGCTCTGTAACAGCCATGACAAACACGTCTCCGAGGTTTGTTTATTTGCCTGCAGTAGCCTTTCTGGATCATTAAAGCTGCGTGGGGATTAATGATCCACGCAAATCAAATTTGCTCATAACCGGCGAGTGCAGACACAGACGTGTGTAGGAAATGTTTGCTTCTCTGACTCTTTGAGATAGCAGCTCTTGACAGTGTCTTAAAAAGACAAATGCATAATGCATCAAATCCGTGTCAAATTTATTTTAATAATATAGTCATTACTATGCAATTTTGGGCACAGACAAGACTTTGAGGTATATTTGGAGTTGTTGTAGTCTAAAAAAACTTACTGGGCCATATTCAGAGAACATAAAATTACTATTGGAAAAGTTTTAGCCGAGGGTTCTTTTAAATTAATGACAGTTGATGTATTACCAGAATACATTTTAATATGATTTATTTCTAACACAACATTTGTTGCCTGTATTATTCTTTTTCCCACACACACTTCTTCCTGCCACTAACAAACATCTGTTTTTTTTTTTTTCTTTTCTGCTCACTTCTCATTTCTCTACCCTGCTTTCTTGTCTTTGCATTTCTCTCCTCCACTCAATAGGTCCAGACTCACCTGGAGAACCCAACCAAGTACCACATCCAGCGCTCCCAGCAGCAGCAGGTGAAGCGCTACCTGGGAAAGCTTGGCTCTCAGGCGTTGAGCTTGCCCTGCCACAACCAGTCCTCTGACCACGGGGGCATGCCGCCAGGGCCGGGCAACAGCGCCCCCAACAGCCCTATGGCCTTACTGACCCTGAACTCTAACTGCGAGAAAGAGGTGACTGTCTGCGCACAAGTTTATCATAGTTTCTCTTGATTACACTCACCTAATCGTATCATGCTCCTTGCTCTTTATGTCATCTTGTTGTAGATGGATGATGTCATTGATGACATTATTAGTCTGGAGTCCAGTTACAGTGATGATATCCTTGGCCTGATGGACCCAGGACTTCAGATGGCTAGCACGGTATGTGGGTGTGTGCACACCGTTCGCCCTGACACATTGAAATGGGATGTATTGATCGCCTCACTAGTATCAGCGACTTTCTCTTCTGTTTTCGAACTTTGCTGTCGTCGCCCTTCACATCATACGTGTCCTCTGAATCTGTGACGCTCACTTGATGTCTTTGCTGTGTCCCCTCAGATCCCTGTGCCCGCTAACCTTATGGACATGTACGGTAACCAGGGTATGTCCCAGCAAGGGCTGCCTATCAGCAACTCCTGCCCTGCCAACTTGCCCAACATCAAAAGGGAATATTCTGGTAAGCAACATAATCTGTCCCACCAAGTGACGACCGCTTTCTGAGCTCATCGAAACGCAGCTCAGTGAGCGATGCAAGTGAACCGTTTTATGCATTCACTTTCTGTTTCTGTGTTCCATAGCGAGTTATACTCTCCAGGCCTTTGTGCAGTGTTTTATAATTAGTCCAGCTGTTATAATCATATTTTGTGTGAAGATGTCAACTGTGAATGTTTTTACATCTTTTTCAATGCACTTGTATTTTTTCTGTATGTTTTGATATTAAAAACATAATTTTTTATCATGTAGTTTCACAATCCCCGGCCATCATGCATATGCTGGATAAGTCTGGATCCTGTGGCAAGTTTGACAACTATCAAAGGCCTGAAGGGTTCCCTGTGGGTACGTGTGTCTCTTTAGCTCAAAAATGTAGAAACTACCTGCTGCACTGCTCTGTCCATTTTATTAATCACTTAATTGCTTTCAGAAGCTGAAGTAAGAGCTATGGCAAAGGAGAGGCAGAAGAAGGACAATCATAATTTGAGTGAGTTTCATTTGGTTCCTATATACAGCATATATGTGATGCTAAAGTGTGGTCTTCTACATTTATTATGACCTATTACTGCACGAAACAAACAAAGTTGTCCTTTGTTCTGTAGTCGAGAGAAGACGACGATTTAACATCAATGATCGCATCAAGGAACTGGGCACTCTGATACCAAAATCTAACGACCCGTAAGTTCCTTATTATATGTTCTGTCCATTAACTGTTTTAATAGACACGGGTTTTAAAAAGATCCTTTGTGACTACCAGTAGCATGAGATCTGTCGACAATCCTTCTTCTCCCACCCCTTCCTCTTCTAGCTGTGCTACCATCTGCAGCGCTCCACCAGGCTCCGCACAGCCCAACAGATATTACTTATGCTTAAATTATTATGAATAAGAATGCCTCAGAAATGACTGAACAAGCAGAAATTACTAACATTTTGCGATTAGCTACCTGGGTGAGCTTTTAAATATGTTAAATATTTGGAAGCAACATACACACATCACAAGAGTTCATGGTTCCTGTAATTATTCCTCCTGTGAAACATCCTTTCCCACAGTGAAAATGGATTAAGTGAGGTACAGTTCAAGCCTTTGTAGAACCAACTCCTAATAAAGGAAACACTGTTTGAGAGAATTACATATGATAGAGACTCTGGAACATCTGGAGTTTCTCATTTGATTTGCGTAACACACTACTGGAGCCTCGCGTTAGCTTTAGCTGAACTTTAGAACACATTCCAGTGAGATGACATGTGACTTGCATCTATTATTTAATCAATGGATAGTCCTCACGAGGGCTATTTTGGCTCCCTCTGTTAGATCTGTCTGATTTGCACAATTCAAAGAAATACAAATGTGTAACAAATCACCCCTGTTACACATATTCATGTAATGACATACATGTGTGTAAACTATACTTGAAATAATGCGAAAATACTGTGATTTATTATTGCATGTATTGATATCTGAAGCTGAATGCACAATGCCACATGCTCCTCTGCGCATTGACCCTGTCTTTGGATCAGGAAAGAGCACAGCATGTCTGACATCAGGACACATACAAGATGTAAGAGTCATTGCTCTTCTGGGATTTTCAGAGACATGCGCTGGAACAAAGGCACCATCCTAAAGGCATCGGTGGACTATATCAGGAAGCTGCAGCGGGAGCAGCAGAGGGCGAAGGAGCTGGAGAACCGCCAAAAGAAGCTTGAGCATGCCAACCGACATCTAATGTTGAGGATACAGGTGAGCATAGGTTCTGCATACGTTCAGTAATCCCGACTGTGACGTAGGAGTGTAACCGTATGTCTCCCTCTGCGGTTTGCAGGAGTTGGAGATGCAGGCCCGGGCTCACGGACTGGCCATCTCGTCCTCGGCGCTCTGCTCTGCTGAACTCTCGAGCCGAGCCATCAAGCAGGAGCCCGCTCTGAAGGACTGTCACCAGGACCTGTACGCACTCCACCCCCATCACCAACACCACCCAGCCTGCACTCCTGAACCACCCGGCGCCCTGGAGCTCAACGAAGGTCACGCTAACTTCACAGAGGGCCACTACAACGTTCACATGAAGCCGGGCTCCAAACTCAACGACATCCTCATGGAAGACAGCTTGTCACCAGTGAGAGGAGGGGACCCTTTGCTCTCGTCCGTCTCCCCAGATGCCTCAAAGGACAGCAGCCGAAAGAGCAGTGTAAGCATGGATGAGAATGAGCAGGGCTGTTAGCACCCTCTACTGGACGGCGCTTGGCCTGCATCTCCAACCTCTCCACCCTGCTGCAAGTTTCCCTGACAGCAGCCTAATCACACTCAGCTGTTGGAAACGCTTTCTCCTGTTTGTGTCATTTGTTTGTTTTCCTATTATTTTCTCCCCCTTTCCCATGTTTACATGTCTTTTTTTTGTTAGTTTTTGTCATCTTTTTGCCTTCAACCTTTGCCTTCAAGGACTGATTTCAATGTGTTTGCTTTAATCAATACTTTGATGACAATGAGTTACAAAAATAGAAGTTTTTTATATTTAAAAACAACACATTTATCTTTGGATAGAGGCTAGATAATGTTTATTTCTATTGATTCCAAAGAATCTAGGGAAGTTATGAACCACGGTCAGAAATGTAGATATTTTATGGTGAGATGAAAACTGCTTTTTAAATCACTAGCAATAATAGAAGAAGAAATCTATTTATTACTGTAGTGCTTTACACTCCTTGTGTCTTAGATTGAACTTGAATGTGCCAATGCCTTATTATGATGTGTATACATCAATGTCATATTGCTATGCACATGTTTGGCTGTTAGCTGAGTCTTTGTCAGTCTTCCAGTTAAAAGTTTTTCCTTGACATATTTTAATCAATTGTAGATTTGATCTTATTTATGCATCTATGTAAATGGGACTTGTGTACACATTCCCCTTCAAGTTAATTTATAATAAAAAGTGTTTAAAGGATAAAAGGCCTTAGATAATAAACAAAAGCACATTCAAATCTTATACTAAAAAAGTCTCCTTGAAGATAATGAAATGATCAAAATCAACATAGATAAGGGCTACTTTTAGTCTTTTACTCGGCACAACAATCATTTCACCAAACATGTTCTTATCACACATACGTCTAACACCCAGTGCTGACTGATCCAACAGTGTGTACCAGATACTTTACGAGTACATTCCTCACTGCCAAGACTGATGAAACACTTCACTAAAAAAGAAAAAACATAAACTAGATTTCACAAGTATCTTAGCTCATATTCATGAGAAGACTGAAGTAGTTCTGGTACGTGCAAAGGTAACTAAAAAAAATACATGATTGGTGTATGAAAGATGAATCACTTTTTCTTGTATTTTTTGTCTTTAGTGATCAGACTAACACAGCTAGTAAAATTAGTGTTTCAGCACAAACTGTACATTGTGATAATTCAGACATGTTGACACAAATGCGCAGTTTTTACGAGTGTCCATTTCCTAAATTATTGTTTGTTTTACACCTTTGTGGTGACATTTTACATTCAGGATGTCTTTTTGCTTTCTTTTCCATTACGTGAACATTTATGTTGCCCAGGAGTATAAGGAGACTGCTTTGAGATTTTGTATGTGTGGTGTCAAAACACTGAAACATGCTTTGTTTGGCTTTTTTTAATCTGAGCATAAAGTAACTATTGTATTTGGCTTTTCAAATGCATACAGAATATTGTCTGAGATTATAGATTCTCTATGGTGAATGGTTGTTTTTTATTTCCGCGGTCTGTTTTTAACAGTTGTAGCATATTGCATATTTATGCCTTTGTTAGAAACGGCCTGCCACACCTTGAGAGCCCTGTTACAGCACAGCCACCATTTCGTCTAACTATGCAATGGTGGAAGTTGTGCCTGTAAAGCAGCAGTGAGATCTCGTTAGGAATAATTTTAAAACAGTATCAACGTGATCAACGTGTTTAATAGTTTAAAGTGCCTTACAGTCATTTCTGTTGCCCTGGTGATGTAAGAGGAGTGATGTAACATTTGGTTGATGTGTGTCCTGGTGTTTGCTGCTTGATGGATTTACCTGAGAAATTACCTTAGAGAAAAGTAGGAAAGGTGTTTTTGTCAGTACAAGATAACCCTCACAGGCACAAGAACCACAAGAAAGGGTTTGTTTTGATCCCAAAGTGTTCAAAATTATATGAATAAATAAGGCTTTAGAAAATACACTGAATGAATCATAAATGTCGTCACTAGTTTTTTACCTGAACTCATTAAAGTAAAAAACAACCTTATTTGACCTTTTTTTCAACATTTGTTAGCACGTCGTTAGCAAAATAAGGTCATAAATACAACCTAGCCATGCAGCTAACTTGCTAAATTGTTAAAAAAGTGTTAGCATTAGTTTTGTGTTTGTAAAGATATTTTAGAGAAGGACAGACAGCTGTGTTTGTAGGAGCAAGAGCATAGATCCCTTTGGTTCTTGCAACCAGCTGATCTCTATCTGGCCTTTGTTGAGCTTACTGAGACTGAAGAAATATGACTGACTGAAACTCAGCTGTCATAAAACGTGTCATTCTGAAATAAAATGTGTCACTGAGGTATATACAGTACTCTGAAGACAACATTTCATGGTAATGACGTGCGCTGCACTCATTTATACAGTACAATTATTTCAGAACTTTGTTTCCTCATTTGTAGTATATTCTGTGTAGTGTCTTTTTAACTCTTATTACTACAAACAGGTGAAAAATGTTTTGTCTCCCGGACTTTATGACCAAATACCTGCAACATGTACCTTCGAGTATTAGCTGACATCAGTTTTTTACTGTGCTTGTTAGCTTTCATTTAATGCCTACTTATTTATTCATATGATCATTTATTTTATGATGGCTTGTCTTTTTATTCTACTAATACTGAACACTTTGGGGTTTCACGTTGTACTGAACAGGAAGCATCTTTTTTGACTAGAATGAATGTAATTCACAGTAACAACTGCCAACACGTGTTGCCAATCAAGTAAACCAGGTTAATAACAACATTGTTAATGTTGTTTCCCCGTCATAGCTTCAAGCAATATCTGCAGCATGGTGGCAATCAGGCCAATAAATAGATTAGGAGGTGAAATGTAAGTTATAGAACAAAAAAGTTGGGAACAGACGCCTATCCAAAAAACAAACTCACTTTTTCCAGAGCTTCCAACGGCATCTCACAGTCTTCAGAAGACTGAGTTTGCTCAGTTGTCATCATGTGGAGGGCTTTGGTCACAGAACAAACATATATTTGGTGTTGCGTTACTATGGCAGATTCCTCGTAACGAACCTCCAGCTGTTACTCATTATGGCACATTATCACTAAACCACAGATGAGGACTATTTTTCATTTGAGACTTCTACGCTCCTTCTCTTTCCCGTGGGTCACACGGACAACAGTCTCTGCTGATGTTGCTACTGTTCTTATTTGTAGAGTTTATACAAGATGAATGTAGCAGTAGTTAGTGTACACACTGTGTCAGATTAGTGACCACAAACTCACTGGTACTCAATGTGGAAACGATGTGAGAAATATTAAAAGTTTATTTGAATGTTTAGGGAGCTGGTGTTTTTCTTCCACAACACGCTTGAAGTCCTACAATCCAGCATTTACCTATATTTAACACGTGGATTATACTGCTCAATAATTTAGCTGTAAATAGATCCCCACTACACTGCCGTATGTTATGATCATTTATTAACTAGTCACATACCTCTTATGAATAATACATTATGTGACTTGCACATATAATGTTTTCATTTGTTCCCGGAAGAAGAAGCAAGCTCATCGGTCCATTTATGGTAAGCTTGGCAAAGATGATTGTCCTCAATCATCTCATGGAAAATGTCGATGAAATACAAACAAGTGTTAATGAATATATGATGTAAGTTATTAAGTTTATTTTACTTATTAGTACAGAAACTGTACCGTTAATACCACCCTGGGAATATTTGTGTATTTCAAATTTAAGTATTTAAGTACAATCAGGAAACTGGTAGTAATAAAGACACTGACTATGGAGGACACATTGACAATGCTTGTGTCAAAGTCCTAATAAGCATTAGAAAAAAGAAAGAAAGCACCTTGCTGTCCACATTACATATATTTTAAAAGTATTTAGATTGTTCAGACAGGATTTCTACTTATTATACCTGCACATCCCAGTCCTGTGGGGAGAGGCATCCTCAGAGACCCTGCAGAGTGTTTCAGACGTTCGTTCAGGGACGTTTGCACCAGGGCCAGTGTGCAGTCCCGGTGCCACACAGGCAAACCCAGGCCCAGCATGCACCGGATGATGCGGTTCTTCTCATCTGATGTCAGCAGCCCCCTCTCATGGGCCACGTACACCATGAAGGACATGTCAACGTTGACTGCCTCGCCATGGAGCAATGCTGGCAACACATTCTGTGCAATCACAAAAGATGGAAGAGGTTATACATTTATGTTTGTTATATTCCTAATTAAGAATTACACAATTACAAAAAACAAACCACTTGTTGACCATTTCTAATTCAGGGATCCAAATCATCCTCCCACAAGTTAGGAGCCAGTTCCTTCAGCATGGTTTCTATGGCGATGCGGGTAGATGCCGAAGCGCAGTCTTCCTGTTCACAGCTGTTGTTGCTCTCGCAGGACTGCAGCTTGGAGTGCAGCAGCATCCTCCCCTCAGCCTCCAGCAGCTCAAACAGGCCGCGGTGCTTCATCAGAGCCATCTAAGGTCAGTTGGGAGAATTACACTAAGAAAGTACCCTAAAATAATAAAACACATGCATTTAGCTGTCGTGTGACACAGGGCATTTTGTGGTCTGTTAGCTTATTAAAAATAATATTTCTTATTTCTATTCGGAGTGAATATATTAAGTGATCTGAGATTTCGACTGGTTAGGGACAACTGACTTCCAAACGGGCTGCAGTGTTGCAAAATCATGCTGGTTTGATTCAACTTTAGGGCGAGCAAAGAAAGAGATTTGTCTGTTTGTGCTCTTATCGTCATCAGTGGTGATGTTCACAGTAAGCTAACAATGAGCAACCTGCAGAGGCGTTGGAAGGAGGCTTCGGTTGGAGGAATAATGCTTCAATGTGTAACTGTCTAAACTGAGATTTGTTGTGACGCAGTGGTTCTATGTTTGGAAAGTTGTATCTCAAGCAGTTGTATTTGTCACAACACACAATCACCAACGCTTCGATTGTACTATATTCTGCATGTTTTGAATCACTGTAAACACTGGTTTCATTTGTTAATGAATGTAAATTCTCAGAAATGCTCTGATGCAATTAGCTTTTTTTAGCCTTTGTTGCCAAGAAATAAGTTTTTTTTAGTACTAATGAAAACCTGTCCAACCTGGTCTGAGAAGAAGGTGAAAGATCTTTGTCTTTATGTCCTTGTGGGACATTCAAGAAACTTTTTTTTATTAAGATATGTTTTAAAACTAGTGAAAAAAATCCAAGCAGCTGCACACATCTGGTTCTGGGTTGACACATGCATGATCATGCAGCGATCAGCACCTTCAACATCTCTGCCATGCCATTAGAGATCTGACGTTGTGGGCGAGTTTGGAAGAACAAACAATCTAAAAATGTTGCCACAGGTGGGACATAACTTCCCAGCTTGTTTTTCCCAGCAGCAAAGTTGACCCCTGTTTTCGCCCCCACACTGGCATCGACGTAAGCGACTAAAGTGGTCGGCACTCGGATGTATGGAGTCCTCCGGCGATAGAGAGAGGCTGCCAAACCCACCACATCCAGACAAACTCCGCCACCAATGGCTATGATGGGCTCAGAGCGCCTGTCGATGCCAAACTCGTGAATCTCCTCCAGGATCCTGGTCACCAGCGCCAGACTTTTGTTCTCTTCTGTTGTGGGAAGAGGAAGAATCTTGCACACAACAATATTATCTGACTGCTTATTCCACCACTGGTGTACATGTGAGTGACCTAAACCTAAAATAGAAAGGTATTTCACCTCCCTAAGTCCATGTCGCATACAAGTAAACATACAGTAACACCAAGAATCATACGGTATAGTGAACACACAGTGTAGCAATGAATGTGAACAAACTGTATTTACAAAAACATGACATACTATACTACTATACGTACTGTATATTGCTGTTTAACATAATACACACTCACTTATTGATATTTAGAGGATAACTTTATTCAATACTTACATTTTAGCCGCTGACAACTTTCCCTCTGCAGGCTGGCACAGCTCAGTTTGTCTGCTCCATGTTCCTTTCACTTGTACCAGATTAAATGCTGTGTTCTTCGAAAGCATGATCTCAGAGTAGCGACCCGCTTAAATGTCTCCAGCCCTCTCTGTCGTGCCTCATGGAGTGACACGCCGAATATAGCATAACATAAAGGATGTCAGTGGGGAGAATGAGACCATGACTCAAACATACTGGTCCCTTTATTACATGCAGTAGGTGCAGTCATGTCCAGCACAAGCAAGATGACAGATGACAGTACTTCTGTTTGCTGTGCATTCTGGTGTTTGAAAATATGTTGTCAAAATCAGGTATTGCATTTTAAAAGAGAACTTGTTGTGTCTGCAGGTCAGAGTTTGAAGCCAAAAGGACACATTACGTAGAGAACCAGTAACATGCAGCAGGTTTTGGACGTGAGATCTGACATATATATATCCAAGGACATAATTGTCCTGGTTTGCGACTTTAATGACAGGCACTGATCTATCGTCTGCACTGAGCGAGTAGCGATGGATCAGACTTCCGTACATTAAATGATCATACTACAATTTGTTGTCTCAGAGAGGACTCCTAATACCACTGGGTCAGCCACCCAGACCATTTCCTTTATTCCATTACTTCCCTTAAGGAGTCATTTGGGGCGGCATGATGGACAAGCTCAGTGGACAAGACACCAATACCCCGTAGTAGGTACAAAATAACTGCACCCATTATAATTTGATGGTGCTCAACAATAACAAAAAAACACTAGGCAATCATAAGAAAAAGATAAAACAAGCGTTCACATTTATCATGAGGAATTTATTATTCATTGAGATGCATTGTTTGACAATAATGGTAAATCTACAGTATCTACTCTTACAAGCTCAGTTGGAGCAAAATGTTCATGGAAGTGGTGAACGACCAACAAGTATAAAGATTCATCTTCTTTGATCAGTTGATTATACTTTAATTACAAATATATCCGATCATGTTGGCAGTGAACATTTTTATTTTTAAAGCATCATTTTCTTTACTTCCCCTAAAAAGTTTTCAATGACTACTAAAATAAAATTAGGTAGTGTGGGCCCAGGATAGCTTCAAGTAGCTACAAAGGGGAGAAATCTTACATTGTGAAGTGCCAATTATCAATGTTCCCTTTCCTTTGGTTTCTCTGCTCAGCTCGGTCATTCTGTGTGCAGATATATAAAATAGGCAAAATGATAAAAAGACAGTTTCACAAATGTGTTTTTGTGACGTTACTCTACTTTACAGAAAGAAGAATTAAGAGCTAGACATAGAAACAGAAAAAATTAGAGAGGCTGGTAATGCAGAAAAAAAAAAAATCCCCAAACGCAGATGAAGCTGTTGCTTTTTGGAATACAATGCCGCTCATGCTGTGAGAGAGGTGGCGTTGCAGTGCACAATTTGAACGTCATAGTCAGAGAGAAGGCACGCGATCCAGGTGTAGGTCGGGTCTCTCCGGGCTGCCGTTGTCTTCATCCTGGTTCATCTCTGGGCTGTGGCCGTGCTCATCTGTGCTCTCTGGAGATTCATAAGGATAATTCTCACATATCTCCTCATCCTCCTGCTCCTCTTTAATGCTGCTTTGATAAAAGAACACAACAAGAAAATGTCATCATGGCTTGTTATCGCCCACAAGAAAAATCAGAGCCGAGTCGCACGAACCGAAAACGTTATGGAGCGCAGCTCACAAAATGACACTTACAAAGCTTGTGGCGGGGACTGCGTTGCACTGCTGTCACTTTGGTATCCAGATCCATTACCGAGGGCTCCATTCATCTGCTCTTGAAGAACATGAGGCAGGGAGTGCAGTGGGATGTTGCCCAAAGAGGCTGGGTTGTAGAAAGAGCTGTTGCCGTCTGAAGCACCACGCTAAAAATAACAAAAGTTTTTATGTTTATACTACATCCACACAAAACTAACTGCTGGTATACCATATACGATAAAGAAGCCCAGTGCTGACATGTCACTGTCATCAGGCTCACATCACAATCTGACATTTCTTACCTGAGGAGCAGAACCAACTATGTTGTGACTTTGGGATGTCTTCAGCAGGGATCTGTTAGTGCACAAATACAACAGCAGGTTAAAAACTATTTAGTATCCACACCTTAAGAACATCAGATAGGCATCACACCGTGGAGCTTGGATTCTACTTTAAACAACATTTGGTTGGGTGGTCCTGAAAACAGAGCATGTAGGCAACAAAGAAGTGCTTAATTAAGACCCATTTTACAGACCTGTTGATTAACAGGTCAGGTAGAAACATTGTGGAGCCAGCTGGGGATAACATTAGTGAGCTGTAGGTGAAAAAAAAAGGGGCCAGTGAAACATAAGGGCTTTACTCTTTGCCTAGAAATGACAACTGCATTCACCCGTCTCTGACGTCAGGAACCGATTCACTGAGCAGAAATGACCACGAGACAGGAAACAAATCCTCAAAACCAAATATCCGTTATCACGGAAAACTGCACACGAGCCACAGTACGATGAGGGCGTGGCAGAAGTAGGTGCCAGTATACACACCGAGTCTCATGGCCTGTTTGTTTAATGAAATCAATGAGTCATCAGTGCAAGTAAAAAATAAAACCATCAGATGACACGTCTGGTTGCTGGTAGTGGTTTAACGAGGGGGGAGGTCAAAGCTGTGCTCGGGTGCGTTCGTCTTCAAGTATTGTACAAACAGCGACACGTGTTGGCAAGAAAACATCTACTAGAAACCTCGACGTCTTTCTTTGTCCTGTAACCATTTTGTAAGTTTTAATGTTTTCTGTTTTTGCTGTTGCTTTTTTAGTCATATTTACATAGAGCAGCTGAGCATGAATGACTGAATTCCCCAGTACGAGCAAATGTTATCTTCACGGCGCACTCGAGCCTCCAACCTCAAAGACTTATTTACAGTAAATTCTGGGTATTTATGAAATGGAATAACAAGGTCAAATATTCTGTCTGTCATGTGGCTAGTGATATATTAAAACGCGTGGTTTTAGATACTGGTCAAGATCCACGTACCCATTGCCAGTGGTCTTCTGGGGCCGCCTCCTGTGAAACTCAATCTCATCTACGGTCCACACGGCTCCCTTCACATTCTCCAAACGTACGAAGCATTTATGAAGGCTGAGATTATGTCTGACTGCATTCTGAAAGAAGATTAAAAGCAGAACTTGTCCAATGCTCTCCTCCCGTTTCTCATATTAACATTCAGTGATTCATTATTGGCATTCAATACCTTCCAGGTTGCTGCATTTCGCCTGAAATATGCAAAGTTTCTTGTGAACCAGTTGTAGATTTCATTCAATGTCAGCTGATTGCGAGGGGATTCAAATATTGCCTGTAAAAGACGAGTTCGTAAGATTTACTGTAAATGAGTCATTTCTGTTTCTGGGGCCAATGTCAACATGCAAAAATGTGGATGTATTTTCAGGGAGAGGTTCAATACATCTGTGTCGAATTAGGAAAGCACACGTTACCTGTCTTATGAGAGAGGCATACGTAAATGGAGGTCTAACTTCTGTGCTCAAGTAGAACTCCTTATTATCAACGATATCTGTACAAAGACATTGGCAAGTAATATTTTATACACGCATAGACAGAGATTTCTAAAAACACACAAAGTACAATAGACCAGAAAATCATAGAAATCCTGTCTGGGAAACTAAATGCATCTGCAATGCAGAAACTCTTCTATGTGTGTTCACGAATATCTCAACAGTAGCATGTTTCATCTTGAACTAGCAAAATCATGTCTGTTAACTAGGTTATAGGCCATTACCTTGGCTCACAGAGCGGCTATAGCGCCTCCGCACCGGGGTTCCAGTGAACATGCTATTAGGAGTGAGGACTGACGGACTTTCAGAGTACGGTGTCAGGGGTGTGGAAGGTGCTGTGGCACTCTGTGACAGGCTGGTAGGAAGAGGACCTTTGGGCAATGTCGCCTGAGAGAAGGATGCACTAGACACCAGATTCACCTGAAAAAAACAAAACAAACAAAAGTAGCTGAGTCAGGAAAACATCAGCTTAACTACAAGCAAAACAATATTTATTTTAATTGGAGGAGACAGTCATGGCAGGTACTTACAGGCTGAGCTGCGGGTTTGGGTTCAGAGGACTTGAGATGAGCCATCATAGCTTGCAGTCGTTCTTTGTCCTTCTTCAGCTGCGTTAGACGAGAAGACAGAAATAGAAGTTGAGAGTTGGTGAATTCACGGATCATACGCGATGACAAAATTACATCCAACGTGGGAACGACTTTTCTTCTGGCATCTTGAGAAGTGTAATTATCTGAAGACATCACTTCTGTTTCCGGACCTGGTGTGAAAACACACCACTGCAAACATTTACCGACTCACTGTCAAGAATCAAAAAACAAAAACAGCAAAGACTTCCTTTTCAATAGTTTAAAAAGCAAGATAAACTCTTGTTAATAAATGAAAACAGAAGTCTAAAAGTAGTTAATTACTAATAAATGAAATCATACCTGCAGTTCCAACTGCTGAACCACCTGCATCTGCACACGACACTGTGCTGTACTTTTATCATCCAGAGTATGCTCACTGTTCAAATGTCTGCGGACAGGCCAATATTAAATCATTACATAAACACTACATGATACATAAAACGTTTAAAGAAGCATTCGTGTGCCACTGTGTGCGAGAAGAGACGTGAAGCAACGTCACGTCGGCACTAAAAACGTGCAAAGTTTCCCCACTCACTTGAGAAATGCCTGAAAGTCTCCAAAGACAGTCTCACAGCCGGGCCACTTACACATGCCGTTTCCATACAACGCGTGGCTGTTCTGTGCGTTTTCATCCACTGAGCCACTGCAACACATACAACACTACACATTAATGATCCTACAGTCAACGACTAGACGTTTAAATAACGGTGAACACATTCTAAACACACGTATTTCACACTTGTGAAGCACCTTTCCTTCCTCTTCAAGAGTGTGTGAGACTCTCTGGGTTCTCCACCAGCGGACAGGATGCTACCATTCTCACAGCCTGAAATCACAAATACACATTTGCAGTGTTCAGGTAAGACAGAAACAGAAATTGGACACTAGTGACCGATCACATTACCAGAAAGTACTGTATTCCTCTCACGTGCCAAACGGCCTGCGCCGTATGCAGTTACAACTGTGCCACAACGTACCTGGAGCTGCGGTGGGGTTGGCGGGGAGAACAGACAGAAGGCCTTGCCTCTGCAGGTTGAGCAGATGCTGCTGCTGCATCTGCAGGAGCTGCTGCTGAATGGCAATTTGCTGGGCTGTCAGCTGAGACAGAGGAAGGACAGAGGAGCAGTCAGTCTTTCTTTCTCATAACAAACAAATCCTTATAGAGACTGATACATTCAGAAAAGAGAGTGAAAACATCCACGGCTACGTCGGTTCATTTTAAAGGGCCTGCACAGGAAGAGGCCCTGATGGTGCAATCTACGCCAGCTGCCTTGAACTGCTTAACTTACAAAGGTAATGAATTCACTTAATGTTGTTGAAACAAACTCTCCATCCGAGCTGTGACACAAGTGTGATGCTTTTTATTTTTATCATAATATTATGTGTTCGTCAAACGCTGTGGACACAAACACTCCCAGTTTTCTTCCTTTTCACTTGTGTACAACAGACCCAGCAGAAAGGAAAATGTCCATCTTCACTTAAGGTAAAAACGACATCGGTCTCATTTCACACTTTTTCCCCTGTGCACTCAGCCAAGTTCCAACTTGTGTTATCCATTCCCGTTAATTGCCAACAGTAATTACTAGTTCAGACTGCAACTGGATGAGAGACACAGCGGGAGACAGCCAAGACTAATGATGTCACCCCGTCATGAAAATACATGCACATATGCTGACGTGTTAATGCTTTTCTTTGTTTTTTTAACACGTTCACGGGGAGTTGAGTGTGGGCATTGGGACAGAGCAACGTTTGGTTTCTGAACATGTGATCGCACCTTAAAATAGACTGGGCTCTTGGAAAAGATGCTAAGAAATAGAACCTTCCGCAGTTAAAACCACATCCTGTGTAATCTAGATTTGTTACCGTTACAGCTTCGCTCTCCGGTACGTTTTCTGTTTTACCTACACACAACGCAGAGCTGGGAACATGTTACTCCTTGTTGTGACAGAGAGCAGACATTCTGAAAGTATTATTCCAGGCTGCGATGCATGATTATAATAATCACTGTAATTTTAGCGTTAATTATCCCCTCATTTAACATTTAGAGTAACTGAACTGAATAAGAGAGGAAGTGATTATCCTTCTTGCACCACATATATTACTACAGAAATTATCGGCACACCTGGAATTTTTCCAGTAAATGTTCCATTTCTCCCAGAAAATGTTGCAAACACAAATGTGTTGGTATACACGTTTATTCCCTCAATGCACAAAATAAAAAAAGACAAATTTGACATCATATCACACAGAACTCCAGAAATGGGCCAGACAAAATTATTGGCACCCTCCACTCAAAGGTTAGCAAACTACTCAGGGTGTCTCAGATTTGAAGGGTGCCTTCTCCCAACAGCAATTATTTCAGTGTTTAATTGAACTTGGATCCAATCATGGCTGGCTACTTCAGAACTCTCCAGAGCTTTGCCTTTAACCATCTCTGGGTGCTTTTAGAGGTATGTTTGGGGTCATTGTCTTGATAGAATACCTATGACCTCTGACATAGGCCAGCTTTCAGACACTGGGCCCTACGATGCTAATCCCCAACAGGTTTGAACCTCCACCTTGTCCGCTGTAGGTACTGTGTTTCCTTTCTTTGTAGGCCTCATTCTGTTCTCTGTAAACCGTGCAATTAAATATTAACATGGCCAAAAAGCGCTACCTTTGCCTCATCTCTCCACAAGAAGGGTTTTGGCTTCCTAAAGTACATTCTGGCAAAGTCCAAATTCTGGCCATATGTCAGCAGTGGGGTCCTACTGGGTCTCTGCCATAGTGTTTCCTTTCATTCAGAGACACCAGTGCACCCCGAGTCTGCAGAACAACTTGAATCTGTTTGGAAGTTAATTGGGGCCGTTTGCAGTTTGCTTTTTTTAAATGTGTCCTCCTCTGTCCACGTCCAGGGAAATTAGCTACAGTGCTATGTAGCCTTTCTCCATTTTTACCGGCTTCAGGTGTGACTGGCAGCACCCGTTTCTTGCCACAGGTGAATTCATCATACTGTGTGCTTGAAATAATAACCATTTACCCACAATTTCGAAGAGGTGCCAATAATTTTGTCTAGCCCAAGCGATGAAAGAAAATGCTACAGTGAACAAGGATTACCTCTTGGCTAACAATCCCGGCATTCTTCTGTTGCAGCAGCTGAATATTTAACTGCTCTTGCTGATTTTTGAAGGCTTCTTGAATTTGTTGCTGCAGAGAGGTTATGAATTTTGAGTTTAGTAAGACAAAGCCAGCGCTGAATGTGGCAACAGATTTGCCTAAACAATTCTCTGAAGCACACTTCACCTGGTGTAACATGAGTGCTTTCTGTTGCTGGAGCAGAGCTTGGAGCTGCTGCGGACTGAGGATCTGCTGCTGTGGTGTTTGCTGCAGCTGTTGTGGAGCCTCTGCTGGTGGGGTCATAATGGACGATGACACTGGAACCTGCATCAAACGACAAAACACATAACAAAACATGAAGTTCAAATACAATAAGTGTTGCCCGTTCTCCATGTGTGCATTTGGGGGCATGCCATTTACATCCAAACTATATGGATGGCATTCCAGTGAAAACACCTGGTGTGTTTACATGTAAATTACAAACTGCTTCTAATGAGGGTAGTAGATTATATGAACAACTACATTTCTTCTGAAGAAACCTTTAACAAAGTTCTAAAACACTTTTCACAAGGTTAACAAGACAGAGACGTTTAAGTGTGACGATGGTGTAGCAGGAAATAAAAAACACAACATTATTACTATGTACAGGTGCTAATTAAATTTAAATATGACTAAAACTGAAACAAACACAACACAAATAAATATGTGGAGGTTATTGGTAAAGCTTGAAAATACAACATTAGAGTCATTTTACTCAAATGCTTTGGAGTAAAGGAAAAAAACACAATCTGCATCAGTCACAAAGCAAAGTTTTCTCAGGAACTACACTTATGAGAGATTCTGTCCAACTCATATGTACCAACATCAGAGGTAAAAACTAAAGGCACGTTCAACCCCTCCTAAAGGCTGACTGAGAACCATTTGTCAACGCATGAGCCGACTAAGAAATACAGGTTCATTTAACCAATTTTCATTAACTTGCAGATGATTTCAATGAGGGATGAAACACAGCATGATGCAGACAGACAGCAAAGACATGAATCACAAAATTTCAAGCTACAGACAGAGTTATATTACAGTCCAGCCATGCTAAAATATAGTTTGCTACTGTGAGAAATAAACACAAATAATAATAAGTATAATATACTCGTATTCGTATTATTTCCCACAACACAAGCTGGCATCTTGAGATGTTTTCTTTCAGTGCTCCACAACCAGAAGATATTCAGTTTAGCATGAACGCCACTGTGGCTTAGAATTTAATAGAACTATTATTTGGCATCTAAACACAGTAATTTTGTTTTTGTTGATCAACCAATCAGATAATCAACAATTATGACTATGTCTCCTGCACAGTTAAATTATTTACAGTGCTTATTATTTCAACTTCCCTGGTCAGTCTAGCAAACTGAAATTGACTCTGCCGTTCCTGCTGAAAGTAAACGAAAACAACAGCGTCAACAACACTGGATGGCTCCAGGGAATTAGAGCGCCTTCAAAACAACAACAACAACAACCAGCTCCACAAAAACAACAACAACATCCTCTTCAAGGCATGCACGCAATTACCACACCCTCCCCCTCACTGTCAAGCCTCACAGCTCAAGGGACGGTTACAGTAAACATAAACAGAGTAATCAAAATTGCACAGACATATAAATAATGAATTAAAAAGCACACAGAGTCTGTTTACAAAAACAGAACTTGAGATTCGTATTTTAATTAAGGTTTGAACCACAAACAAACATTTCCCTCCAAGGCAGAGTCTGTTTTGAATCGGGTAAACAAACTGACAGTGAATTTCACACGAGCTCTGGGCTAACAATAACGGATGACTGCTTCCGAGTTTGTCCTTTCTTATGAAATTCAATGCTGCAGAGGTGGCCACCGAAAGCAATGAAAACAGGTCTATCCCACAGACAGAACCAGCTGGCCCCTCTATTTTTCTGTGGACACCATCAACACGGCAACAGCCTTCGCCTAATTCCTGTTGCCATGGCAGCCAGCAAGTCTAAACATCTTCTGTTGTTGTTATTGTTGAAAGTCATACCAGTGAGCAACTGAGTGTAAACACAGATCTGTTCCCGCAAGACTGGTCTTGTGAACTCCAAGATGACTGACAGCAAATAGAAATGCTGGAAACTTGTTGAAAAACAAACACAATGTGCCTTCTTCCATGAGATTTAATACTTACTAATATGCCCTCATGGGTGTGGCCCCAGATAAAATGGCATTTACAAAGAAAGCTCACATAACCTGTTAATAAACTCAAATGAATGAGGTGTTAAAATGTTAATCGCACAACCACAGCAATGTAACATCACTTTTCTTTTACACACACACCAACAAAACATAAAAATCTGATTAAAAATGTCCTAAAAGTTTAATCTCACAAACTAAGAGCACGAGCTGAACAAACCAGATGATCTTCTTTGAAAACGTTGTCTGCATACTAAAAAAACAACCATGTATTAGCAATGACAACAGGGCACAGCGAGCTAACAGAGCCTTGCTAACCTACACAATGTGAGCATAAACAAAACTAACAATGCAACGTTGATCCCTACGCCCAGCAGGAGCTGCGCTCTCCCTCCCCTTCAAAAACCTCAGTACAACCTTCCCCCATCCCTCTTCTCGCTTTCAGCATAAATATAAAACACTGCAGCTTGGAGAGAGTGAGACAGAGAAAGTGAAATGTTCTGTGCTATTTATGTGTAAAAGAACCAAAACAAAACACGACACACCAGCTTACTGTCTGCACTCAGTCGGATATTATCCTCTACCTGGTACCTGTGTATTAATAAAGAAAGAAGAAAATGAATGGGGTTTGGAGACCAGAGCACGTGTTGATTTAAAAGTATGGCGCTGAGGGAAAGTATTTAAATAGGTCCTAATTTTCTTTCTCGCATATTTGTCACACTCAAATGTCTCAGATCACCCAATTAAATGTGAATATGTGTAAAAACATTTTGTCTTGATTATCCTCAAGACTCTGCGAGTATTCTCTCGACTGAGGAAACAACAGTTGAACATTTAGCGCGGCGTGCGTCCACTTACATCTGGCGTAAGACTAACACTAACACTAACTAAAACTAACAAACATCCTAGCAACAGTCAGACATGGTGGTGGGAATGTGAAGGTCAGGGGGGGCTGACACATCATAATTGATAGAATCATTAATTCTATACTATGAAACACACCAGTAAGTCCACCTCTGAACGGCTCACGATGCTGCCAGTTATCACCAATGCTAGATTTCAGCTGTTGCTACCAAGTGATCGGGTTAAGGGGGCAATTGCTTTTTCCCATAGGTCCAGACCAACTCTTTTACAATAACGACTGATATCATCATTTTGTATTTACTCTGGTCATATTTGCATCATAATCAATTTTGTTTGATCCTATGACTCAAGCAAGTATGAAAAAATAAAATAACAAATAAATTACAAAGAGGAAAATGTTTTTTCACAGCGCTGTAGCACATAAATCAGTTGCTATACACATTTGTTGGATTAAGAATGAATATTTACTACGTGCCCCTATGCAGCTGTATGGTGCAGTAAAAAAGTAGCAGCAAAAATGTTACAAGTTTTCAGAACATATTTTACCTCAAGGGTGCAACTAACATTTTATTTTCTGTCAGTTACTCCTTACATTATTTATTATTAATGTTTTGGTCTATAAAAATATCAATTTCTATTTTCTAAAGCCAAACCATAAGTGACACAGTAAAATTGAGTTATCCAACCAGCAGCACACAAGCCAACAATATTTGGTTTAATACCACATAAAGCCAAAAGAGCACAGCAAATCCACATAAATAAGAATATAAGGTCTCAAACGGTTTATCTATGTTTTAGTTATAAAATCATGCACAGATGTTTCTAATGATAATATCAGCAGTATGCCATAATAATGTAATAAATTCCACTACATCAAGAAAGATACAATGCAAAGACATATTATATATGAGATACATATGATGGCACACAGCACATATGTCAGATATTTCAATTTGAATATTAAATTAATTGTTTTGTCTAAATGTCTAATGTTAAGATAATAAAAGAAGAATAGAAAAAAAAAACATTAAAAAATTCTACAGCCAAGCTCAAGTCTCTAATGACCTTTTGTCTAAACGAAAGATAAGCAGCAAATGTTCACATTTGCAAAAACTTAAAACTTTTTGCTTGGAAATAATTCAAACAACTAAGAAACTTTAAAGCTGGCTGCTGAAACAATTCATTGATACATGGACCAATTCTGCTCTACATACATTGCTCGTGCTCTTCATTGTGGAACATAATAAGACTCGGCATTAAATATGTTCAAAAATATATATGTGCCTTTTAAAATCCAATGCTGATGTGCTTAACAGATGCAGTTGGGAAAGACTGACCCTTGGTGCCTCTGGAGGAGTTTGGCTGCTACTCAGTCGACTCTCATTCTCAGTATGACTCCCGTTCTCTGTCTGACTTGCTGGAATGGTGCGGCTTGTTGGTTCTGACCCAGACTCATGCATCTGGACTTCAGTGGCCTGAGAAAGGAAATGAGTGTAAGTCAAAGCAGCTGAACAAAGCAGAACAACATCACAAAAAACAAAACCAGACAAATAGAAAAACACTGACAAATTCACAAAGCAATTTGATATCAAATCTCTTAAATAACCACAATAATGTAGCAATTCACCATACAAAAGAAACAGAGTGTAACGTAAAAGACTACAGAAAATAAAGTTAACATCTAGAGTGTTACAGCTCTACCCACCAAGACAAACATTCTCTTCTACTAGTGAGTGAGCAACATGCTTGGTCTATTTGTTGAATAACCCAGTGCTGCCATGACTACTGTAAACACAGGGGCCCTGGGTCTGTGTTTATGTGCAAACATATCTTCCTTCTGGAACAATTTACCATTAACCAGGTGGTGCGATAAACGGCTATGGCAGGTAGTACAATGCACAAGTAGACTTTTATGTATACAGCTTGGGAGTGTTTGAGTCAAAAGCCAAGCGGCATAAACAAAGGTAAATAAAGTAGGCAAACAAATAATGTCAGCAGATGGAAACCTAGACAGAAAGCCTCTAATAAAATAGACATCATAGCCTAAAGGTTACCAGCATTATTTTTTTAGAGTTAGTCGACTATCAAACTGACATATTGAAACCAAGCTGTTAATCAATTGATCAGTTAAGCCTCACTGAGGCCTACATAAACATTATTGCAACATCTTACAGATGATGAGATTCTGATAAATTCTTGACATGGCTACAAGCCAATTAGAGAAGAAACATGCTCTTTGTTTCCCGGATTTTAAAGTGACTAATAGATGACTACGAAAAAATAACTTAACATGCTGTGCTGTGTCATTCTTAAGACAAGCTGTGACATACATACAAAGCTGAGGGAATTTCTGAAGTCTTGAACATATGTAATCAAAACAAGCAGCTGTTGGTTAGGTTTTCACTATGTTTACTTTTGCTTTCAGGATCAGGATTAGTTCGGAAGACAAAGGGCAGTGTTTCCTGTAGACATTTCAGAAGATGTTGGGGGTGGTTTCCACAGAGAATATGGGATCCCTTTCACACTAGTTACATTAACCACTAGAGTAAAAAGCCAAAGTGGATACTGTAAGATTATGTCAACTGAATAGTGAAGCTGCACACTGAATTTTTACCGTACTATAAGCTTTCTTACCACAGGGGCAACTCTACAGCCAGTGGTAGTCACTCATAAGGAAACATCACAAAGAGGCCTTTCCTTAAGAAAAAGTAAACAATACACACCCGTTCCTTATGAATATATTTTTTGAAAACTGTCAACTATGAGCTAATATTCAAAATGGCTATGTTGACGCAAGCTTTAATTGTGACATTCTCTTTTACAACTTACAAATAATATGCACGTTGTTTCTAAAAGTAAATCCATATCACAACGAATAAATCTTTTTCGCTATGGTTCCCCTTATCCAGCCTGGTATATTATCTACAGCTATAATTTATGCAGACTTAAGCCACTGCAAAGTTGCTCATTTTTTGTATATGGTTCAGTTAAGTTGTGTGGATTTTATTTAAAAGTTATAAGATTTAACATCGTAGAAAGTCATACACTTTGAGCACATCTGTTTCAATAATCTACTCGGGGCACAGCTGGGAGGTCCACTTAGCTGCACCTACCTCCTAAACACAATGCACAGCCGATCACTTCCATGAACACTTTACACACAAAATTCTGAATGGACTTTAACGTCATTTCATAAAAAAAAAGGTTAGTTTCGACAGTCACAACAATGCGATTTATCAGTAAGTTTGCTTAATGCCACACAAATGGGTCGGCATCCGTTAACACCAACCATTGTGAACGGTGTTTTGCGCCTTTAGCCTTTAGCTAGGAGAAAACGCGAAGTTCAGCGTGTTAATTGAGCAGATAACGCACCGTCGTCTTCAGCGGTCTCCTATAAGCTACGCTAAACTCACTGGCAAACAGTTACCGACATGTAGCGTCCAGCTGCGGTAACAGTGTAACAAAAGCTAGCAGCCTTTCCTGACGCTAGCACATAAAAAGCGTTTCTCCCCCTCCTCGTTTTCATCTATCGCCCGATAATATCACAAATCATCTCACGCCACGTTCAATATTCATTCAACGAGCGTCAACACGCTGTAGGAAAACGTTTACTCACCGAATTATGTGCGGACGGACAGTATTTGACTCTGGGTGGTGTCTGGAGAAGAGACCTCGGAGCAGTGCCTTCCTAGGAACCGAGCTAGCCACAAGTTGCTAACCGAGGGCGTGGCTAAGGTAAAAGTAAACAATGGTGACGTCATGTTCACACGCGGGACTGCTTCAGATCGTCCTAAATTTTTTACTATGTAAATAAATTAGTGTTTAATATGCTGTTAGCATAAGGTCTTCATTAAAGCCAGCTTAGCTACTAAATGTATTTTATTCTCTGGGGCGAGTTTAATTAATTTTACTATGCAACTAGATTTAGCAATTACTGCAGCAATTGCGTGGTAGAGCTGATCTGAGCCGCGCCAGGGTGGGGTGCGCCAGGTGGGGCGTTTGGGCCAGGTGCCATGCCACGCTGAATAAAACCGGCAGGGCTGTGGTGGCGAGCACAGGGGAAGTGGGTGGGTCACGGGGAAGTGCACATGCACCACACCGGGCGGGTCAGTCACTGCAAGTGTAATTGGTTAATTGGGTTGTGTTAAAAAGAGTACAGTACTAAAGTAGTGGAGTACAAATATGTGTGTGTGTGTATTAATGTAGAATTTGTCCTCCTCCTACTCAATCCTGGGCAGTCCCTCCCACCCCCTGCACAGTGTCCTGGCTGAACAGAGGAGCATGTTCGGCCAGAGACTGATCAGTGTCAACTGCTCCACAGAACGCCACAGAAACTCAATTCTTCCTGTGGCCATCTACAATTCCTCCCCCGCCTCCCTCAGTAAAGGGGAGAGGGGAGAACAACAATCAAACCTTGGATAGACATGCCATGAGATTCAACACCTGTCAACTCTGCCATGCTCTATAATATGAAATAAGAATAAATAAAAAGCTCAAAGATTTCTAATCAAGAGGGAGGAAGTGAAATCATCTGAGTGTTTAATAGGTAAATCACAAAATATACATATATCTTATAACTTTACAAATAACATTGGAAATAAATGTAGTAATAAAATAACTATGTCAAGTTTTTTTTCCAGGGAACAGAGGTTGGATTAAACGATGGACGGGAGATCCGGCCGGCTCTGGTGAACAATGGTGATTATACCAGTGATCAGCAGCGTAAAGAGATAAGAGATTGGAACTTCAGCTCTTCCACAATTAGGCTGCAAAAATGAAAAAGTTACTCTAAGTTTTCCAGCTGCATTAACAAATGCTCTTTTCATGGTCACATTTATAGAAATGCAATTTATTTAACCACAAATATGAAATAGCTATGTATAGGCATTTTGTTAAAAATTAAATAAATGTTATTTATGCCTGATCTGTAAGAATAGTCTGGTAAAAAGAGTTATATTTACAAAATGTATATCTTCACTATTACTTTTATCTCTCTGTTTATTCATAATTTATAGACCTGGTGCTGGTGCATGAGGTAGAAGTGTTAGAAATCCTCCCAGCATGCCCTGGGGTTATAGATTAATGTATGTAAATTGCATCAAGTCATGTGTTTCTACATTACTATTACTGTTATTTTGTTCCATAGCCTGTTGCTTAAAGGTTCTCCTTTTGCCACTTTCACCACTGTTAAATGAGACAATGTGGTATTGGTGCATCGCTGATCGTTTTATTATTTTATCACCCTGTTCAGCATTTAATAAGTGGTAGTTTTGTCAAAAATGTATAACCCACTTATTTACATATAAAGACCAGGGCCCAGAAATGATAATAGACATAGAGGCTGACCAGATCGCACTGTAAAAGCCATGGCACAGTGCAGCTACATGTAAAAATATCCAATGAAAAACTACTGCTATTTTTTTAATTCTGCATCCAAGTGCATCTGTCTTGTTATATTCTTATTTCCTGGCTTTAAACAGTCCACAAGAGGGAGATATTTTCTTCCTGGTCATCATGCTGTGCAGTAGTTAAAACACTTAATTACTCCCAAAGTAAAATGTTCCTGTTGCTGGGACACACCACAAGGACGGAAGAACCAAAACACAAAAGAAAGCTCAATTAAATATATCAGAGGAGACAAACAAAATAAAATTCAAAGACATTTAGGACTGAAAACATATGATCACCACCTTCTATGGAACACACATGGTGTAATAGTACCAGGAGTACTCATACTTATTAATAGTTAGTACTTAATAGTAGCTCATTGATATGTGTCAAGCATTTTTCAGTGAGCAGTAAGTTGCAAGAACTAACAGGTAAAGCTTTAGTAAGCGACAGTATGTCCATGAACTAAAAGTCAAATCTATAAGGTCATTTAAGACAATATTGATGATTGACTGCACATAGGTATCACAGACAACAGGAGACAAGTTTAAGCATTTTTATTTTTCAAACATATGTAAAACCAACAGAGAAACATAACTAGATACAAGTCCAACATGGTGAACACAGACGACTGTAACATTCTGAACTGCTGGTAAACACAAGGCACCATCCAAGATCAACAATAAGTTACAATGTTTGAGGGCAGTCAACATTTCACAGACATACAGTATTGTTTTTCTCCTCTCCTGCAGTATGTGCTTTTAATATTATTGTATGAAAACAACAATACAGCATCAATAATGCAAGACTGGCAAAGTCATTGGCCTTACAACCAACTCCTCCAGAGAATTTTCTATATTTTATTAGAGAATCCAAGCCAAGACACCAGCATTACAAATACTTCAGCATCGGATTTCAATGAAAAATCATAGCAGCAGGCTTTGTCGGGTTCCAACAGATAATCCATCATATCTCAAATGTCTTAGTATTTTAATTTAATACTAGTACTGCTCTTCACATCCTAATACACTCTTTAACACATAAACACACGAGAAAGGCGCCTTTGGTGAGATGTAGAATACTTTAACTTTTTAATAATACAAATAAAACCCATTACATAAATGACCAAACAAAACTTTAAAGCTAATGATTTCAGAGCTACAGTAATTGTTTTGTATAGCAGATTTAAATAAGCCCTGATTAACTTAGTTCATACAGACTGTGACAGATTTCTGTGTGCCACTGGGGGCCAGTTTTGTCTGCTTTACACAGGTGAGGGTGAATACTAAACCAATGTGCATTTGGTCTCAGTTACTTTAATACAAATACTGTACAGTAGGAAATAAAGTGCTTGATTTCGGACAGAGGCTTGTAACAAAATGATAACTACAACACCGCAAACCTGCCACTAAAGTCTACACAACAGAAATGATTGCATATTTTCCGGGGCATCTACCAAAGATGATTAAAAAAAAGATCACTAATAACATGAAAATGAAAACAGAACATGCAATTTTGAACTCTAAAAACGTTGTCCAGTGCAGGCAACACTATTTTGGCTATAACATAGCTGAGAAGAAAAGCCTTGTGATTTAGTTAGGATAAAGGTTTACTCTGTGGAACTCAGCCTTGTGTACCTGTACGCTATAATACATCTAAAAAAACCTGACATATGTTTTTTTTTCCTGCAGTATAAAAGACAAACAATGCTACAGTTAAAATGTAACTAAAATGGGTTTTACTTTGAGCTATGAAAGACCGTGGTGTACAGAAGGTGGCTACATTTTGAGGTAACTACTTAAACTACAAAACCTGCTCAAATATCAGAAATGTGCTCATATGCAAAGACGGTGTGCATCTCCCGAATTCAAATGTGCAAAATGTGCTAATGTCTTGACCTTCCTCCTTCGAAGGCGTGTTGCTCTTCGTGTGCTGAAATACAAGCAAACAGAGCAATTAACCCTGTTACATTAGATATTACAGTACTATTATCAGTGATAACAAATAATCATACGTCGCTGTTGCTGTTCAAAGACAATACTCACGCTTGTAAAACACCGCTTTAAACGGTATCTGTGGAAGAAGCTCATAGATCCTTCCCAAGATGTTTGAATCATTGGCGCATAAAGCATTTCCATTCCAGACCTGAACGACATCTTCTCTTTCTCTTACACTCACACTGACACCAACTACTTCATCTTCTGCCGAGAGCAGCAGCAACGATTGACGTAAAATTGCAGTAACACCAAAACACACACATTGCAAAATATGATTTTAATAAACACAATGCACTTCAGTCTCTAGACCAAAAGTCATTTTATAACTCAAGAAACAATATTACCTGAGGCACAATAATCACTGAACTGTTCTCCAATAGTAGCCAGTAACAACTCTATCCACACAGCAGACTGTAAATATGAAGACATATTTGTCAAATGGCAAATAATTAACATGCAAACAGTACATATAAATACAAGTATTGATTATGTCACTCACTGTGCTCTCTTTGTGTACTTTCATTTTCCAAACGCCCCCTTTAGCGTTGCTTTCCTCTTCCCTATGTGCAAACCAACAGGAACATAACACAAGGAATTTTTAAACAGTTCGATGTGTAGTGTATTCACACAGCTTCAGGTTAAACTCACCAGAGTGGTTTCCGTTCTCCTCTCATCAGATGATAACTACATCTCAATGGTAAGCTAGAGACGCTGGGTATGTTGTTGTACACTCTCCAAAAGTTCTACTCCAGAGTGAAGGCAAACAGAGGGAGCAGTGTGTTTGTTAAAACTGTATTTCATTTCCTCATTACTATTAATCATTTTTATTTTTCATTCATATTGAGCTCTGTATCATACTGCCACAGTCGCTATGATGGACTGAAAGTCATTTTAATTATACACGGCCCCTAGATACTGAGACAAGTCCTTCTTCTCAAAAAGAAACTAAAAAAAAGGTTTCTACTGCTATTTTTCCCATTCTTTTGACTTCTATGTCACTAGGTCAAAGCTGTTTAGAAATCAAGTTGTGTATATCTGAAATACTTTACACATGAGTGACAGTAGTTCTAGCTCCTGTATATTGTACAGTGATAGTTTGGCTGTGATCCTGTATCAAAGCTGTAAAGCATCTTACCTGGACAGTCTCCACTGTGTAGATTTTTTTCAGATTTGATTCACATTCCGCTGCTGTTGTTCCTGGTAAAGACCTAAAATGAACACAAAATCAGAAACGCACATCTTATTTAATTCCACTTATTTTACTCACTCACTGCTCAACAAGTGACAAGACATACTCCATGTCTGCGTTATTCAGACATGTTTGAGAGAGCTGTCCTCTGAGCAGACATGTTGGACGGGAGATCAGATGACAAATAAGTCAGTAAACAGTAAACAACGCTGACCTCATTTGAACTCACACATTGTGTAATGAGGCTTGTAAAGTTCTGTCTCACGTCTGTCAACTCCGTTGTGATTTCTTAACATTCATTCTGAAAGTTACATAAAACTTCTGTAAACTGGAAAGTTTGTTAATAGCAGCAGAAAATTTGAGCTGCTTAATTGAAGTGGCAGAAAATAAAGGCAACCATCACACGGGCTGTGACTCAGCTTTTTTTTAGGAAACAGCAAATGTTCAAATTATGAGTAAAAGTGGAACTCAAACATATCCTCGTCTGAAGTCAGATCAAGTTATTATATCAGCCAGTTGGTCATTTCTGCCCCTGTGTTTATTTTTAAGAACCTACCAAGTGGAGGATTTGCATAAGTAGGTCACTGAGAAAACAAGTTTGTAAAAAGGTTGTACTGGCACCATTATCATGCTGCTTTTTGGCTTTTATATACACCTGTACTGTGATCTGTGTTGCAGTGTCTGACTTGAATCAAGCATACGCTTTCTTTGTTCCCATTAAAAGGCCAGCAGCAAGGAGTTCACACACAGACACTAATAATATAAAATAGGAGAGTAACTAAGCGGCGCCTTACCTATCAAGCCAGAAAGTCCACGGAGAATGTAAAGGCAGGGTGTCGTTTTCATCATCTGAAATCCTTCCCAAATCTCTGTCGCTGATGTGAATGTTGTGCTCCAGTGAGCCCGGGCTGGACGTGGTGCTCGGTTGTAAAGCAGCTACTGGAACTGCCATTGTTCTGTTTGTCGCCTCTGAAAACCGAAGGACTTCGCAAAAAAACACAGGCGGGCGCCTTGTGCTAATGTTTCCACCAGGCGTTGTTCCCGTTATGTGTACAGGTCGGATAGGTAAATTTAACCCAGATCAGCTGACGCATTAGTCGCTTCCCCGGTTTGCGCGGTCACAACAGCTGATGACGCTCGCTGACTGGCCGCGCTACCAGCAGACCACCAGAGCTCTCCAGAAGTTTCTCCTAACGGCGTCTGCACACGCTTTAACTGAAAAAGGGTAAATAACTGCACCACACAAACGGACGGGATTCCGTAGCTACTTTGCTAGCAGGTCTTCGATGCGTTGTTGATGTCAAGTCGAACGTAAAGCATCTTCCGCAATTGTGACTGCGTAACTGCAGACATGCGCAGTCTGCAAAGCGAGCAGCTTTGTTGAAATGCTAACAGCTGCTGCTAACTAGCAAGTATTTCCTGCCTGTGACTGGACACAGCTATGGACATCGACGCGTTGTTGGAAGCATTTCAAGGCAATGTTTACACTCATCCGAATAAGTGATTCGTCGTTAGTGTGCGATTGCTTTTGCACTTGTTTTGATTCCCTCAGCACAAACTGTATGTTTGCAAAATCTTTGCTAATTACGTTACGCATGTTACAGTAACTTAACGCTAGCTTACTAACGGCGACTCGTCAACGCTTAGAAGAGACATTTAAGTCAGGGACACTGGTGTCATTTCGTGCTTGCTCTCGTTGGTTTGCTGTTGTACTGTGTGAGACAAAAGTTGTCCATGTCTCACAAAGCTGACCCATTTGTTTGGCTCACTGGTACTGATGCGGTTATGTAAACAGCTAGCTGGGAACGTCACAATCAACGCACTACTTCGCTACTAACTTTGACAAGAACTTTTTGTGTAGTTAATTTACTTTCTTTTTTATGAGAAACCCTAAAAACAAAAAATCACCGCCCTGAAATTTATTTTTATGTAAGTCTTACACATATTTATTTATTAACGTTAACTGTTTAAGGCAGTAATGACAGGGTGTCCGCGGGGGTTTAAAAAGGTAGTAATTGCATAAGAAAGAATTAAGGCCATAAAAAGTATTGAAATGTATTAATTTCACGAGGTATTGAATTTAAGCGTAATTCTGGGATTAGACTCGTTTTAATTGGACATTGTCTGTGATGCTAACTCCATATTTGTCTCAAACTCTGCGCCGAAACGCACAAGACCAAAAACACTGTTTTCGTGGGTAAGTGTCGATTCAAAGACCCGGCGAATAAAGACTGGCTCAGCTCGCTAGGACAGAATAATGGACAAGGTGGTAATAAACAGAAATATAACATGGATGAAAGTTAACGCTAATGTCGCATGTGACCTCAGAAGCTGTTTTTCCTCCAGGCTCGTTAAAGATGAAGTGCGAGAGCAGGAGGGTGGTTTAAAGTCGCTTTTAGGTAGTTTTTAACGTTTCTAGTTGAAGCTCCAGGCGGACACAGACACCAAAACCTGAGGAAATCATGGTGTTCACGTGCTTCTTCTATGACTGCTGTCAATAGACTGAAAGGAGGCGGAGCTATTATGATGGTAGATGAAACGCTAGCAAATACACTTTGCTTATACATCTGTCAAATTATTATATTGTTATGACTTTAACACCAGTGCAGATGTTATTATAGTGGTGTGAAAGAAATCTGTACTGCGTTAGCCAGACTTTTCCCATCATGCCCTGAGGTCTTACTGTCAGTGGAGACAAACTACACCTAAAATATTTGTTTAACTGACAGCAGACGATTTGTCACGGCCATGATCTCATGAGGTTAATCTTGCTCAAACCTGTGCATAACTTGCTCATGTCTGCTTTCTGAGCTGCTGCCACAGTTACAGTCCAAAACAAACGCCACGGCTGCATCAATGGCAGATCTCCAGTTGACCGTGCAGTTTCTCTGCAGAGTTGCAGTGTAGCAAAGTATCCCAAAAACGTGCAGTGCATGTTTGATGTTTTTGGGCAGTTGCATCTTTTTTATTATTAATTTATTGAGAATAAATATCATTGTGCTGATTGGCTGAACTTGCAACATCGGGCCACACCAACACTGCATGTGGAGGTTCTGTGGCGTCTAGACACCAAAACGTTATATAACGCATCTGTTGTTATCGGAAGTAGAGGTTGAATGTTTTTTGTCAGCAAACTGTGCAGTAGACTGTTCAGTGTCATTTAACACTATCTGGTGTAAACTATATTGCTACTGTCCATCCGAATTTCCCAGACCTTCTCAAATAGCTTGTTTAGTCAAGTAAACACTTCAGAACCCAAAGATCTTTGTCTCCGTATTAATAACATATAAAAATATGGAAAACGGAAAATAATAACACCTAAACACCTTAAACCATTTGACATTAGAGCAATTAATGAGTTATCACGATATGGCACGCAACTAATTTACAATTACTTAAACTTTGCCCACCTACATTTAAGTATAAGAATTATCAGGATTTCACATTTTTCCAGAGTTAACCAAACTAAATGTTTTTACCTTTAGATTAATGAAGGTGCAAACCTTTGTTTGATTTGGTCAGAGTCTAATTCGTGGGATTGTTACCTATAATCTTATTCTGTATTTTCTGTGGACTTGACAGATTTTGAGAAGAAAGGAAAGAAAGACGCCTGTCATGTACTGGAGCAATTCCTGTGTCATGTTGCCAAGACAGGGCAGCCAATGTGAGTACTAACCAGAGTCTGAGACGTAACCTAATCATTAAAACATCTACATTGAACACATAAATTATGACCCCTCTTTTGCTGCCAGTGAAATATGCTTGACAAATATGTTTTGTTAAAAAATGTGTTCCAAGATTTTCCTTTTTGTGGATGACATGCAGACTTGTATTTCCAATATCATCCAGGATTTCATGGTCACAGTTCAAGACATACTTCATGTTTAAATTGGAAAATGTCATGGATGATTTCCATGCTTCCACACCCGAACAGAGAGGAATACATAATCCCAATGTAGAATATGTTCCCTTTGAAGAAATGAAGGAGAGGATCTTAAAGATAGTGGATGGGTACAGTGGGTGAGTAATGCAATTAATGGCAAAAGATATTCTTCATCACAACCCTTTCCCACATATTAAACTGAATTAGTAAAAAGGCTTGAACTTGATTGGTCATTAGCATTCACCAACCGACCAATCTGGGAAATATGATTCTGTGCCTGTAAAACTTTTACACATATCAAGGTTTACATTGCACACTGCTATACATCCCAGTTCCACACAAAGACAGGCGCACAATATGTCATTAGCGTAAAGCAACATCAAGAGTCACTTAACATGAAAACACCCAGTGTTACCTGTTGCACTTGTTCACAAATAGAAATGTACAAATACTGCACTTCACTGCTCCATAATTTGCAAACTGTCAACACACTGTGAGGCGTTGGACCTAGTTGTATATGGCTAATCCTGAATATATTTCTAGAATCCCTTTCACCATCCAGCGTCTGTGCGAGCTGCTTACAGACCCCAAGCGAAACTACACGGGAACGGACAAATTTCTCAGGGGTTTAGAGAAGGTGAACATTGTTTGGACTAAAGAGTAGCAGCAATTATGAATATGGTTTCAAACATACTTCCCACAGCTTCAAAATAAACTCTGTTATATCTGTCACTATCTCTGTATTGCAGAATGTGATGGTGGTCAGCTGTGTGTATCCCACGTCAGAGTAAGTACATCTTAAAAGCCATCACTCCTAGAGCTGTGTCGATAAAATTGATCTTCCGATCTTGGATCGATCTCCATGAAAAATCCAGAAGATTGTTCTGTATTCGGGGAGACGCACGCCTAGCGAACAAATCGGCCATCCAAGAGCGATCCAAAATCAGAAGATCAATTTTATCGACACAGCTCTAGTCGCTCCCTTTGCTTGTTTAGCGACAAATTCATAGTTAGAATTAACAGCTGGTTCTTTATGTGACATCTTTCACAGGAAAAATGGGGCATCCGGTGTAAACAGAATGAATGGAGTGATGTTTCCTGGTAACTCTTCTGTATACTCAGACAGGTGGGCTCAACATACTTTACTTTACTTTACTCTGCTTGGCAGACGCTTTTATCCAAAGCGACTTACAAGGAGCTAGCGCTGGGTGTCTGGCTCAGGGACACACCTGGTAGGGGATAGATTAGGAGTCAGACGGGGTTCGAACCCACACCCTCCTGCTTCCCAGTCTGACGCCTAACCCACTGAGCTACCAGGCCGCAGTGATTCACTTCCACAAATTAAAACAGTCACACACAGAAAGTGGAATTAATTTAGAGCAATGATAATATAGTTAGGATAGAACTGACTTTCTGATGTCATAAAAAGGTCATTTTCTTTTTTTTTCAGAAATGTAAATGGGCCAGGCACACCAAAACCCCTCAACAGACAAAAGCTGTCATTATCAAATTCCCTTTCCACCAATGGGCTGCCTGACTGTCCGCTCAGCAAAGAGCCAGAGCCAGAATCAACCACAGGAGAGGTTGAGCAGCACCACATTGGGTAACTAAAAATAATGTGGTACCAATGTAACACTGGACATATCATACACAGCAACCTGGCCGTAGAGCTTTAGGGTGATAGTGTACTGTTAAGTTTACTCAATATTTTTATTAAAAGGTCCAATACTGGCAACTCCCTCATAAGAAAAAGAAGGTATGCTCAAGACCTATCCAGATTCAAGATTTTTTATTTGTCACATGCACATGCAGCCTGAATCTCTTATTTTTTGACTGTGCAAAATCCTGATTAAACAAAAAGTTTAAAACCACAGATCTAAATAAAGTAAAAATAGGTACAACCAAGAGCACAAGTTAACGGTAAAATTAAATGTAGCAGCAATAGTTTTGGTAGTTCTTTTAAAAGAAAAGCACACCAGCTTCACAGTGACATAAACAAGAGTGTCTCATTTGATGAACTGATTTCCCGCATTTCTGTTATTACTGCAGTGATTCCTCGCTCCCTGATGGTGAAATGACTCCAAACAGTGGGATAAAAAACAAGCACCCAGAGGAAGAAGAGGACTCTGCTGCTGACCAGCAAGAAGTCAAGAGGCTCAAGAAAGAAGAGGTTGAAACAGAGAGCGAACAAAAGCAGTCATCATGTCATGAAGGATCAGAGAACTTGTCAGATACACTGGAGCCTTCAAAAGACACTTGTGGTCAGGAGTACAGTGAAACATCCGCAGTTTCTGAGGATCATGGTAAGTGTGAACTCATCAAATAGGCTAATGCACAGTGGTTCTCAGACTCAGCCATTCTAAAACATTACTGCTTTACTTGCTCTTATCATTCGTTGGTAGAATTTCCTTGTTTAGGGTCAGACAGACACTGACACTTTTATGATCCTTTTTAGGAGAGCATTTCTCCTGACAACCCTTTCAAACAACTTGTACCTGACCAGTCTTCTTCTAATTGCGCTGTCATGGACTGTAACATTTAATGTGCCCACTGAGGCCTTTAGGATGTTTGGTTTCATTATTGTTAAAGAAATCATGGCACAGTGTCATGGTGCTGTTCTTATGAGGTGGTTTATGATCAGATGATTTGCATTATGTTTTTACACAAAAAGCATAGAATTTAAAGAAGGGGTACTAATGTCTCCACGGGAATGTATTTATAATCTGATTTTATCAGTTGTATATCAATGCCACATTTAATATTCCGACAAGAACTAAACTATTAAATGTACACTTTGCTTCTCAGAGCCCAGCAGCACACAGTTGGAATCTAAAACAGAAGGAGACTCACCGGAGACTGGGGAGGTCACTAGTCAAATTAATGACAGAAATGTGGACCGACCTGAGCAGCCTGCTCCCACAGAGGAGACTACATGCATTGAGCAGGACAATGAGGAAAACGGCAACAGTGAGGAGGGCTTACCAAGTACAATCCAGGTCGCTTCTTCTTCTAGTAGTTTATCTGACTTGTCAACAGAGGGCGATGCTGACAATTCCAACAGCACAGAGACAACAGATCCTGGGGAACACGATTAACTTGAAGACCAGCCAGCAGAGTGACTGCTTTTTACACTGTATGATACCACAGCAAGGGTATATATATATATATATATATATATGTGTGTAGCACTGTGGACCCCTCAATTTCAGGACCAGGATCAATGTGGATCTTGAGATTGTTTATGGAAGTTACTCAGCTACTCAAGGCCACACATGACCTGGTCTTTAAACTGGAAGCAGATGATTTAAAGAAGATTATGAGGACTCAACTTTTTTCACTGTTAAATAAAGGTTTTTCTAATCTTGTTTTCTTGATTTTTATAACTGAGCATTATAATTTAACCTTAATTACTGACATGTCATCATTTATTAGTCATTTGGCATGTCTGTACAAAAAGATACATTTGACAATTTGAGTTGTGTTTCGGCCCAAGAACATGAATGTGTATCTCTCCAGGTGAATGCCTGACATTAAGAATGCTAAGCAAGACTGCACAGACATTTGCTTTTTCTTTGGAGGACATACCACAAAATGTCTTATTAACATTGTTAGCTTTGGCTCTTTTGAAGGATTTGTAAAATGTCATAGCTTTGCTTTGTCCTTTGTCTGAGCATAAAGCCAAACTTAACATCATACTGCAGTAGTAACCAGGTTGGTTAGATGAAATGTTGGTTTGGCTTAAGGGTCGACTTTTCTGCATCAAACAACATAAGCAGAACACAAGGTACTTTAACACTTTCTGTATAACATACCTTAGTTGTATAACCGTCCTTTTTGATAACTAGGAATTTTACAGTATGTCGCTGTAATTTTTGTAGACTTGTAATACATGTCCACTGCCTTCAAAAAACTGATAAATGCTGGAAACTGAATGCTTGAGCTTGTGTCATAGTATTCATGGAAAGCAATAAATGCTAAAATTTAAGGTCCAGAACGCTCAGTTCAACAATAATATTACAATTAGTTATTCTTTTGAGATGCAAATCTAGTCACTTATCAGATTGAAATATCTTCAAAGTTTGAACACATCTGTAGTCACTGTCACATAAAACATTGATCAGATTTCTTCTTATTATACTCATATTTAAAATGACACTTAATATATGTAAAATGACAGTATAAAAAACTAAGATTGATGTGTGAAAGAGGCGTCTTGTACAAAGAAAGTAGTCAACTGAATCTCCAGCTTCAGAGTGGTGTTTATTTGTTGGTTCTGCAAATGTCACGCTGTGGGTCACTCTTGAATGCATTCTAGCTGTTCATCTGTTGCATTTGAATGCACAGCAACTAGCTAATGTATATATACAGGTAAGGAGCCAGCTATACCCCTTGGTGGTTTATAGAGGCCACAACGGAGACCAAAACTGAACCAAAAGGCTAAATGTTGGATTTAAAGCTACAATAAGCAACTTAAACTAATAATGCCAGTAAAAGGCTAAATCTGTGCGGCCTGCTTCACTCATGCAGCCCTCTTTCCAAATATCCCTCTGCTCTTTGCTGTGCTTTGTTCAAGCAGGCCTCCAGTCTATTAATCATTATCAGATTACAATGAATAAGAATGCTGCAAAACCTATAATATACAAAGTAAATTCTACTAAAAATAATTTATTAGAAAATTCTTAGATGGTTTGAATTGTGGGCCTCAGTCAGAAACCTTTTATTCTAAAGAGTTTACTATAGCTTTAGGCTATAAACACGTGGACCTTACACATCAGGCAGAAATTAGTGAAGTTCTCTGATTATTTAAAGGGAAAGCCTTGTTCACTGGGTCATGAGGCTTCAGCAGCCCCTCTTCACAGTATGATGAGTTTTGAAGCATATGTTTACCAAACGTTGATGATGAGGAAGCTAGCATACACTTACTGGCCTTTCCACTAGGGACACCTATACATCTTGTCCAATCCAATACAGCAGTTGTGCCATGAATTCCCCTTTTACCAACATTAGAATTTCAAATGTTTTGTTGTAATTGCGAGAAGGGTCACAACTCTTGAATGTGTATTAGTGGGTCATACTTGCTGGTGGAGTTGTATTGAAATGCATTTAATTAAGAGGTGTTTTTAAAGTTATGACCATCATGAGGCATTAGCAGATGTACGTAATAAAGGTGTCAGTGAGTGTATACTTATTATTAGCATGTTACAGTGGCACACTGGATTAGCTTTTTTGTGAAAGATTGTTTTTACACACAATACAGTGATATAGACATGACACAAGTTATGAGCCATGGATACAGCAATGATGGCTTTTTGGTAAAGAAGAACAATATTTTTAAGGTCACTGGAAGAGAGAGAGTAGGTGAGATTTAAATATCTCTTGTGATGAACAGTGGGCCTGAATCATTTTATTTGTGGGAGGATAACATCCAGTGACTCCTCAGGTGGCCTTGACACTCCTAAGCCAAGATTATCACTATCTCTGTTGTCAGCAGATATCGTGGGCCAGGCCAAGCCTGAGCTGGAAAAAAAGTGCAATGACAGTGCCACTGGATGCAATTACTTCCAAATTTCTTTATCCCTTTGTCTGAATCTGTATCTAAACAGTGTCACCAGCTTTCCAGAAAACATTTGCCCTGTAATTAATTATAGGTGTATGTTCAACATTGGTGAATTTATCAAACATTTATTATAAGCTTCAGCGAGACTGAAGCAGGCAAGTAAACAGTAATCAGGTTAACCATAATTAACCTAGATGTCAGAGGTTTCAAAAGCAGCTACCATTATGGCTCAACCAATTCCTTTGGCTACAGCTGGACTAGATGAAAAAAACGACATTTAGTTCTACAGCAGGTTTATTGTGTGTCTGTGTGTGTGTAATCTGAGATTCTATTTCTTATAATAATTTGATCGATTCCTGTCATTTTCATGATGCATATTTCCCTTAAATAGTTTAAGCTTATGTTCCATTTATGTTTTGTTTTCATTAATACTGAAAATATCTTACTTTTGTGCACCTACCACACAAATGTCCAAACATTTCATATAATAATTAAGTTGTTCATTACAGGAATGTGTTCCTAAAAAACAAACAACAGATGTGTATTTCTTTGATTTGGATAGAAGCTGTGGAACAAGGAAATCCTTCCAAGTCCATGTGGACTAATTGATTTCGACAGGTTTTCTGTTTCTAATCCCTCATCATGTGATCCATAACAGTCTGGCTGTCACTATCAGAAGGGATTTGCCTTATAACCGTTCCACCTGCATGGACTTTTTATGCCCTTTTGATCATTTTAAAGGTCAAAGTTAGCTGACTGAGGAAAACACTTCTAGGTGCTGTATTACAGAGGTAAATGATTTTTAAAAAGTGAATCTGGTCAAACTGTTCCGTGTAATGTAAGCGTTCATTTCTGTCTCTGGGGTGTCGGAGATATTATTTCCACAATGGGTCAGCACCTGAGCGAGGACAATGATTCAGACAAGGAAATTGATGTGGCCGAGCTGCAGGAATGGTACAAAAAGTTTGTTGTCGAGTGTCCAAGTGGAACTCTCTTCATGCATGAATTCAAGGCTTTCTTTGGCGTTACTAATAACAAGGAGGCCGCAGACTACATTGAAAACATGTTTCGAGCCTTTGACAAGAACGGCGTAAGTACAAACAACCTGTTTCGATGAACTGCAAGTTTCAGGTATTTATTTGCAGTAAGTGGTAGAAACCCTGTGTTTCATGGTCTACAGACGAACAGTAACTGGGTCAATGTGTCTTTTCATAACGTGAATTATTACTTTACTTCTACGCAGGACAACACCATTGATTTTCTGGAGTACGTGGCAGCCTTAAACTTGGTCCTGAGGGGTAAATTGGAGCATAAGCTTAAATGGACTTTCAAAATGTATGATAAGGACGGAAGTGGGTGCATTGATAAAACAGAGCTTCTTGAAATTGTGGAGGTAACTACGTATATATGTATATATGAATATAGTATGTCATGATTAGTAGGCTAGATCAGGTGCAGTTCATATAAACGCCTTTTTCTTATACTTGCAGTCTATTTATCGACTGAAAAAAGCCTGCCATGGAGAGCTGGATGAAGAATGCAATCTGCTGACCCCAGACCAAGTGGTTGACCGGATATTTGAGCTGGTTGATGAAAACGGAGATGGTGAGTGTTTGTAAGAGTTTTCTGACAGCTTAAAAAGCTTCAAGGATGATTTAAAGGGCAGAGTTGGGCAGCTGTAATGGCTTCGTGGGGTGCTGACGTAAAAGTGTGCATGTGTTCTTTCCTGCTGATGTGTATTGAAAGAAAATGCGTGGTATCAGCTGTGCAATGATCCTCTTCCTTTCAGAATTTTAGAAATATTTTGTGGTATAAGCGCAGGGGGAATAACTGTTCCTGGTCACATAGGGGAGCTCTCACTGGATGAGTTCATTGATGGAGCACGAAGGGACAAGTGGGTGATGAAGATGCTGCAGATGGACGTCAACCCTGGGGACTGGATGAATGATCGAAGACGCAGCGCTGACTTCTGAGGCTGTGGCATGTAGTGACTGTCAATTTGTCACATACATAAATTCTTTCTGGATGACTATGCTGTCATATTGCAGTTGCTATTTATATAAAAACACCACTTCAGTTATGCTGGCATTATACTGTAGTCTGTCCACGACAACGCTGTGTTTTGCTTGTAAAAGGACTCTGCTCATGCATTTTGGTTCAGTTTTCATCTTTAGTTAAGCGACTGAGTGACTGAAAAACTGTACTTTTGGTTGTATTTACCTATGGTGTTGTAGGGCTGTTTATGCTGCAGTGATAAGGCACTGGCTGCATTTTATGTTTTGTGTCATAAAATGACCAATTATTTAATAAACATACTTAAAGCCTCATCACATGGTCTAACAAACTTAATGTTTTCATTTATTTTTGTATGATTATATTTACCATTGTAGCTCAACCCAACCTTAACCTGAATCTAATAAACCAGAGCGAAAACACAACATTGAAGAGTACTTTGCCATATAATTGAGTTGTAAGAATTTAGATTTATGTAATTTCATACTAAACACTTCAACCTACTGCCTTTGACTCAATACAAGGAGACCAGTTCTTGAGCCATGCACAGTGACACCATACATTCCACAGATGTGCTGGTATAATTTAGTTAGTTATTTAGGTGTTCCTGCTTATAATTTTCACTTCGTTGAATATTTTTTGTCAAACTACACTAGTATTAAAGCACATATTGATTTCGTATCCATTGTGACAACATACAAGACCTAAATTATGAACTGCAACTCGAATTACTGAGAGGTGACTTTGATTTTATAACCCTTTGATGTGTGAGTTACATCAATAATAGGTCATATTAAAAAACAAACATAGTAAGAAATGCAGTCATTCACCTAAACCTTAATATATTTTTGTTGTTGAACATCTTGCCAAAGATGTAGGTAACTGTTAAGGTATAAGTTTAACTTTCGTAAAGGAGGGTTTTTATATTATATTATATATTTAATTTTTTTTTTTTTATAGACGCCACTCTCAGTAATTAGGACCCGTGCGGTAACTGTTAAGTCTCGCGACAGGATACGCAGCTCTCGTGTCTTCTCCCGAACCTGCTGTAGCTGATTAGCTTGTCGCGTTGTAAAAAAAACATCCATAAAGTCTATTTATTTCACAGTGTAAACGACTGTTAATGCGTCATATGAGTCGCTGTCGCATGGTAAAACTCCATCATACCTTCTAGCAGAAGCTGAATACCGAAATTCTTGCGTTTTTAATGTGTGTTCACGACTCAACGCAGCATTAGCGCGCAGCTCAGTCACTAATGTCGCGTGAACATCAGAACCCGCCCAGCGGTGGCCAGAAGCAGGTAAAGGTTACACAAGCGACCGGGTTGTCTGGTTTTCGGGGTTCATATGAGCTGAAAGGGGTGTTTGTGATATGGTTTCGCTTCCCAGCCACATCTCCTGCTTATCTGCTGTTATGCTGTATCGCCGTGTAATGCTGCCGTCTCCTGGTTCAGTGCTCGCCAGGCAGCTGGAGCCTGAGCTATGTCACCGGGAACCTGTTCTCCTGCCCCGCGGACGAGGCTCTGGCCCACTGCATCAGCGCGGACTGCCGCATGGGGGCAGGCATAGCAGTGAAGTTCAAGCAGGAGTTCGGAGGCACAGAGGAGTTAAAGCAGCAAAGTGAGTCAGCTCTTTCATTGTGTAGGAGCCTTGATTCCACTTTGATCGCTTTTTTTTACCAGATACAAAATGGTTTTGTCAACTTAAACAACGTATAGGTATCATCTTACAAATGAGTAAATTAGGTATGAGAGGTGCTCTAGTTTATCAACAATGGATGATAGTTTTCCAACCAAAGTGAAAGTTGAACATCTGGTTTCTTCCACCTGATGGCACCGCTGCATATCGAGCCACCTAGGCAAGCTGATCAGCCTTCGGGATGCCCCACCATACTTGTCTGACTTCACACCTTTTGACTTCTGGCTCTTCCCCAAAATCGATTCCAACATGCATGAAAAATGCTTTCAGGATCATGAAGGTGTGATCAAAGCAGTAAAATAAAGTGCTTTGAGGTTGGTAGTGATTATGTGCAGAAGTAGAGAGCAAAGACAAAATGTTTGGAAAGAGCTGTTAATGAATGGTCACACTAAATACTGAATACATTTTTTATTTACTATTCAATCAAGCTTTTTTAAACCTTTGCACTTTTTTAGTGTGTAAATGTTGTGCACAGAGCTACAGTATTTAGCAGCAAGAATTTAAAATCTATTACATTTAAGATTTGTATTGTGTCCTATGTTCTTTTTTTTATTATATCCAAACAGACAAGCTGACAGGAGACTGTGCTGTACTGGAAAGACGTGGACGTTTTGTCTACTATCTGGTAAATGTGTTACAGTGAAATAAATTGTATTTGTGATCATACTAGGATACAGATGCACATATCGAGACAAATGTTTCATTTCCAGATCACAAAGAAAAGGGCCAGCCAGAAACCCAGCTATAGCAACCTGAAACTGAGCCTGGAGGACATGAAATCACATTGTGTGCAGAATGGAGTGACAAGAATATCAATGCCTCGGTTTGTGTCCTATAGTGATACTTCACCAAGAGACGAGTATTAATATGTTTAGTTGAATCAAATTCGGTGATGGTTCTGTTTCCTCTTTCTCTCTCTGACAGTATTGGTTGTGGCCTGGATAGACTGAAGTGGGAAAGAGTGTCGGAGATCCTTGAACAGGTCTTTAAAAACACAAACATCTCCATCACAGTCTACAGCCTTCCTATGAAAGAGGAGACCACAGTGATTAAGGAAATGACAACTAGATGAGTGATTTGAAATGTTGTCATTTAATGTATGCACTGTGTTAACCCAACATGCTGTTTTATTTTTTAATGAAGTGAAATCCCACACATGAAAACAATACATTTTCTTTTTTGCACATCAAAATGAACTGAATCTTTGTGAATCTAATAAACATCTTAGTACCTACCTCCATTCTTCACTAGTGTTTTACTGCTTCCAAGATGTGCCGATTTGGATTCATATTTCCTGCTTTGTACAGCTGTCCCTTCTGAGCCTAAAATATCAGGTTTCTCTGTATTGGCCCCTCTGTCCACAAAGCATTATGGTGTTGTGTGTTTACATTTCTGGGCCATTGTAGGAAATGCTATAACGTGCTCATTGCAACCACTGCAGATGGTGGAAGTATTGTGTGAACCATGATTGATTTGCTCGGGTATTGTACTGTAATGCAGTTGGGGGCACAATGGACGTACCGGATGTGAGTGAAAGACAGATGGGTGGGGAGTCCGACCACAAGGACTCATTTTCTCCACAACGGGAAAGCCTTTCAACGCATCACGAAAGGGATGTGGAAAGTACAGAACTTAATCTAATGATTATTTAGTGGGTTTTATAAAATTTCTTATATTTAATGAATTATATTACAATGATTTAAATTAACTTTCAACCCACTTCAGATTGAATAATCTGAAGTTTGTTTCATTTAACAATTTCACAGTATTTGCAGTGAGTGTGACCATGAACTTTAATTGCAGTCAGACTGTCTGAAGAGGCTCATGTTGACACCTGTGACCCCCTCGTAACCTCTGGGGCACCTTCAATAATTCATAAGTAAAAGGCATTTATTGCTGCCCGCCCATTTCCCTCTCTATATGCAGTCTAGAAGAAGATTCTACCTCAGCATCACTGCAACCAACCCCCGCGCTCCTCCCCTCGTCCCATCCCCCTTCTTGCCTGGCAATTAGACTCCACACTGCAGCAGAGCCACCCAGCCGTGCTGCAGTGAGCAGAGGGAAATCTCCCTTCATCTGACCCGCTGTCACAACTCAACGCGCTGCGCCTGGTGGACTGTACATCAAAACCCTGCGCTCACCCCTCTCTTTGTTCCCCTGCAGCTTCTGTCCCACTGCGGTCCGCCGGTTTGCCTCCGATTCTTTTCCCCCATTGCCTCTCTCACTTCGTTTCTCTCCCACCCACCTCCTTCTGTCCTCCATTCCTTTTTTTATTTGCTCAATGCGTATGAAATTGCAGAGCTCAGCATTCTTCTCCACAGGCACTTAGGGGGTGGGGAGAAAAAAAAAGAGAGATGAGTAGGGCGGGAGGGTTTCTGGTGCACCACATAACTGGCCCCCTTCCAATTAAAGAAGAGAGCTTATGTTATTGAGGAGTAGCTTAGCCAATCAGGAGACAGTGCAGGCAAAGACGGGAGGAAAAAAAAAGCAGCAGAGCGAGTGGGCAAGAGGAAGGGAAAAAACTGCAGTGTGTGTAGTTTTTATCCCTCCCCTGAGCAGATCTCTATCAATTTGGGTTCTCCAGTCTTGGGGTGCATTTGAATGAGTGTCTGTGTGTGTGTATGTGACAGAGTTTACAGGAGGACAGAGTAAAGGTGTGTCCAGAGGGCTGTGTCAGACTCCTGACTTACACATTCTGAAACTGGAAATAAGACAAAATAAGAGGAGACTGATTCTTTTTCTCTTTATCTCAAAGTGTCTCGGAGCTGGTGGAGAAGGGGAAGAGCTCGGTGTCCTGGAGAGAGCAATCTGCACAAAAGGTAAGCCGCTACACTCTCCTCCCTCTACGGGCATGTTGGGCTTTGACACTTCTGAAGTTGTTCTTGTGTTCTTTTGTCAGCATACGTTCTGTCTTATCCACTCTCTTTCTGACTTTTAAAGGTAATTCCATTTTAATACAAACATGGCTGCGTACTTTAACGATGTTTTACATTAGAAAGACACGAGGGAAAGATGGAGGGAGGGGGAAGGTTAGTGTGGGACTCCCTGATGCTTCTAGGCAAGTTTCTGTGCACACGGTTCTCTAGTGCTGCAGTATCCCATTACATCCCTGAGTGGAGCTGCCTCAGCATCCAGCCGATGCCAGGAACAAGCCACCAGCTTCCTAAAACGACTGTCACCGTTTCAACTTACTTATTATCTCCAGTTGGGATGAGGGTAAAGTTTTGTCCTTAGTACTCTAAATTCAGTGCAGTGTGATAATCTCAGAGTGGCAAAGAGACCGCTGCAGCACAGTTTCATTTTGTTGTGCATGCTCTCATTGTGTATTCAGCATACCAGTGGGGTTGCTTGGATAACAGATTGAATTGGCTCAGATAGCGTTCGAGCTTAGTGATGAGTTTTTGTTTTGTTTATCTGGTGCTCTGGAACTTCCTTCAGTCTGAGCCTGCAGCAAAAGTAGACCCTATGATTGGGTGAACTAGGCTTGCTGTGCATCATGTACATGTAAGATATGAAACAAATACGACTATCGTGTGTGCGTGTGTTCATGGGGGTCTATTCACACTGTACATACAGTTCATTATAGTGGTAATTAAAATCAATCAGAAAAAGAAAAACATAGTGAAGACAGATGATTCATAATACTGCATTTTATACAATATTCAGCCACAGTCAGCCACACGTGTACATACATACATATGTCATGTTTTTCCACATGTTTTTTCTATATCTGACCATTACCATTTATGAATGAAGATTTGATGGTGTCCAGCAGTGGGCACTGTGTAAATCTGTGTGAACACTGGCCTGCTGCAGAATGGGAGGAAATAGCAAACAGTGTGTTTGGGTTTCGTATGGTCACCCTGAAAAGCAGCATTAACCAGGATGAGGAGGACAGTATGTACTGGTGTTTTCACATTGGAAATATGGTTGGGCTAAGGAACCTTCCTAAAAGAATGTTTAAATTATTCAAGCCTCAGTTAAATGTGGGTGTAAGGAGACAGCCGAGAAGGATAAGCAACCTATTTCAGCACCATGGACAGAGCAAAGAGCCAAGCACTTGTTTTAAGAAAATTGTTAAGGACGATTTAGGATAAAACTTGTTCTAATTACGTCTAATCAGCCTAATAAACGTCTTTTTTTTTAGTTGTTATTGCATTTGTCTGTGCACATCAGTTCTTTTAGTTTGTCAGCTGAAGAAAACACTTTTCATTATTCATGCAACTCTCTCTCTCTCTCTCTCTCATTCCTTTCTGGAACACCGTCTGTTTAAAGTGAAATATGTTTTTGCAAAGATGCTGCAAAATCAGCTGCTAGTGGTTTCACCTGACCACCTTTGTCCTGTTCTGGTCTGATTGTATTGTAGCTGTAGGCTCCAGGTGGGAGTGTCAGCGCTGTAGTTTTGTTCTCGCTTCCTTTTCGCTGTAAAGCTGCAAAATGACACATCGAACTGTGGGATGAAAATGAGTAGCAAAAGCATTTACCGTTGACATCTGCTTTTAGCCAGAACAGTAAAACCAAATAAATCTTCTAACATGATTACAAAAACAGAATGCATCATTTTCTGCTCATGGTGGATAGTTACTAAATGTTTGCCTGAAAACTAATTATAAAACAGTTGCATTGGTTCTAAAAAAAGGAAGTGTTCTCCTAATTCAATGTAAAGAACATGTAAAACAAGTAATGAGTGCAGCCTGTGCAGTTCTAACACCTGCTGTGACACATAGCATTGTTTCATGTCATGGTTGAGAGCGGCCAGGAAACTGTCTCTGCAGGATGCAGCTGACATACTGAGAAACTCATTCAGATAGAGATCATCAGAAACCTCAGCTCTTTAATGGGAAATGGAGATGAGACCCCTCGCTGTTACTAGGAATTAGCCATGTTCCTCTCTGAAATAGAAATGGGGTGAAGGACATGGGGGAGGTTTGACTTTATCACATCATGCGGACTGGCCTGATATTAAAGGACAGACCTGGGTCCTGTGAGTTACCTAGACTTCCCATTCTGATTAGTTTTGGCTATGTGCATAGTTTTAATCTTAATGCGGGGAACGGATTCCTGGTGGGATAACTAAATTGCCTTTGCAGGTGGATGTTTGGGTTCTGTTCATTTACCTATACAAATAATTTACGATAATTCTTTTAAAGAGTCGAGGAGTTTGTGGGGTTAGTGAGCAGCTGCTGGGCCTGTCATTGCTCATCTTCAATGTATAACACCCTCTGTCCCGGCTGTGCCACATGGGCGTTTAATGCAATGCTGTAAATTACGGTGTGGGCAACATAGCATAGAGGCAACGGCTGTCTCTGTGACATAGTACACACACAACAACCACAAAAATCTCTTTGTCAGAACAAGAAAAATTGCTGTGAAAACTCACTGAACAGACAGAAATAGTGTAACTTTATGTCAGTTGCACAGATGATAACAGAGGACATTGCAGATGTTTAAGGTGGTCATTGCATCTTGAAGATACTAGAATACCTACTCGATAAATACAGTGTGGAGAGTGTGTGTGTGTGTGTGCGTGTGCACACTTTATCATACTCTGCAGGCAAAGGTTACAGGATGCATTTATTTATGCATTTGTGTAAATGTGTGCATGTGAGTGACAGAGGGCAGGAAGAGGTAGCTTAAGTGAAGAATGTCAGAGGCAGTGAATTACGGTTGGCTTTAAGCGTGTGAGGTATAGGCAAGAAAAGGACAAAAGCAATGAGCAGAAAGTGAAGAGAGGCGAGCAAGACGAATGATGCAAGTATGGGCGAGAGAGGGCGAGAGATGGAGCGAGAGATTGAGAGGCTGTCAGAGGCAGAGCAAGAATGGAAGAGAGTGGGTGTGCGTAGCAGAGCTACGAGCACTGCAGTACATTGCAGTGCCCAGCCCCCGCTGTGTTCTCTGCTCACCATCCGGTTCCATGCACTGAAAAGACCCCTGCAGCAGCAGAGCTGCACAGCGCAGAAGGGCTGCCTGCTGATGAACACTAACCTTTCAAAGAGCTTTTCACTCGTCGCCGTGCATTCTGAACATCTGCTGATGCGCAGATTTTCAAGTAGCGGTGGCAACAATGCAGCCGACCTGTACCTGCCAGCACACTGTCACGCAGAGAGAGGGAGTAGTCAATTCATGCTCCCCCTGGATTACGTAAGAATGTAGCACATCCACTTCACTCGACACCGGCTGAATGATCCCACCTTTCTCAGCCGAGTTTTGCTCATTAGGAACATCTGCCACGCTGTTGTCTTTTGGATCTTTGCAAACATAAAGAGACACTTTAGTGAACTTATTGAAATGAGAACAATAGGGAGGCAAATAGCAGGCACTCTTACAGAGCAGGTGTTTGTATGTGCGTGGTTTGATATTTTGCTAATGATGATGGTGAAGAGGAATTAATGATCCCATGGATACGACCTCCATCTGATGTTGGCTCGTGTGGAAGACCCAGACGCTGTATAGTGTGCATGAATGACTCGCACAGGGTAGCCTCACACTTAAGTTCTATTGCATTAATTATACAGCTTTTGGCTAGACGAGCGGTTCTCTCTCTCTCTCTCTCTCATACACACACACTCACAGGCGCACAAATGTAAAATGAATCTTAATCATGTGAAAATCTGAAGAAAAGGCAACACAACAACGCTTGCTTCTGCTTTCATAAACAGTTGCCTGTGTCTGTCCCACTGCCTGCCTGGGGGGGGGGGGTTGGATGGCCAAAGTGTGAGAGCTTCCTCCTCGTTGTATGCTCTCTGGTTTCACTCTACTTTGCTGATGTAAGCTGTTTCGGATTGCGTAATGTGGACTCTCCCTGCTTCTGGTGACACGGTCTGATTGTGTTCCTCGCTGTGTTCAGGAGAAGTTGAGGCTATTACGTTTTCCCAGACAGGTGTTTGAGCTAGCTGTTAAGTGTGCCTGCCCCAGCACGTCAGGCTGTTTGCTTCTGATTAGATCAACGTCAGGTCTTGCTAATAAAAATAAAAAGTGAGTCACACGGGACTCACTGCATCTAAAAACAGAAATCTTGTAATAATTGTATTCATTTATGTTAAATACATCAACTGCCAAATGTTTCTCACATGGATGGAGTATGGTCTGCATTAGAAACAGATTTGATATTTAATGAATTCAACACTTGTAGTTTTTTATTTCAGAGGTGTGTTGTCATGTAACCTGGAAAAATGATACGCTCATTGTAAGTGCGTGGAGCAGCACACTATTATCATAAGATAATACTTGCAGGAAATGCTGTTTTTGACAGCGGGGGGAAAGAGAGAAACATTCTGTGTGTGTGTGAGTGTGTGAGTGACAGAGACAGATACAGAGAGAGTGGGAGAAAGCGGCAGAGTATTGTAGTGTGGGTGAGCTGCAGTAGGGATTCAGAGTGCTGCATTGAGCTGCATAATTAATGTCGAGAGGGTGGAGCTAAAGGCGGAGATAACTCGCTATGAAGAACAAGCTGCTGCAACGATGCTAGAAATAGCGCGAGCTCATTTTTAAAATGTGGCATCTGTCCTTTGGAGGCAGACTTAGCAAAGATCTGCGTGGAATTGATATTTTGATGCAAAACCATGGAGTCACACTCAGTCCAGCTCCGCGTCCCCGTCCCATCTGCTCCACCGGCCCTCAAAGCCACCATCTTTCACTGAGCTGCGTATGACAGCCAAATGCCTCAATGCTCACTCCACAACTCTGTTAATCATTCAGTTTGTAGCAAAGCACCTTCTTGTATAACACAGCTGGTGTTACTCGCATCTGTTCTGTATGAATTGGACCACGAGGAAGAAGTAGGAGTGGTATTAATCTGACGGATGGTGTTATATTTAGTCAGTAGTCTGTTTAAAAAAAGGACTCACATTCTTACAGGAGATCTGATGTTTTCGGTCTCTTTGTCTTGATACACAATCACTGTTCCCCTCTGTTCAGTTTTATTTTTAGACCCAGTTTCCCTGCATTAAAGACATCTCCATGTTCAACCATCTTTTCAGCTCACGCATAAAAGCAATCACTATTTTCTGCATGTGTGCACATACACGTGTGTGTGTGTGTGTGGTGCTGTCAGGGTCTGTGCTGATCACTACAGAATGTGAAGAAATGTTAACACAGCCATTTATTCAATGCGTCCAGTCCTTCGCATGTGTGAGCCTGTTAGTCTTGAGCACTGTCAGAGCTCGGCAACCTGTTTAGTCCCCTGTCTACCGACATTGCCTGGCTGGTGACCACATCTATATCACACCGCACTGCTTGCACCTGTCACCTAATCTCATCGTCACCATAGCTGTTCTTGACATCTATTCTGCTGCAACATGGAGAGCTTTCATGTCCTCACTGCAGTACGGCTTTGTGTGCTTCCGAAATAGAACCACAAAGACATTTTCATTGTTCTCCATATGTTGTATGAAATATGTTTTGTTTCCTTTTTTTTTTACCCAAAGCTGTGCCACTGTTTTAGATGTGTCGGCCAAAAGCTACAGTGGGGACCTGTCCCTGTCAAAAGGGCTGAGAAATAGCTCAGCAGCATTTGAAATGCAACCTGGTAGGAAGCTGGTAGTGACATCAGTTTCATTTGAGTCCTCCAAGAGACACAAAAAGACGACACTTATATTACAAAAGTGACATTGGGTGCAAGTAATGTCTGAAACGTCATATATAATCATATACTAGCTCGTTTGAGTGCTGATTTAATCTTTTTTAAATAATGTTAATTATTAGCCTGCCCACAGTTGTCACAAATGCCTTCAAGATCTCAGCGTGTTTGAAATGTTCTGTTCTGTTCTGTTCTGGGGGTGGAGCTGGACCCTCTGAGTGTTGTAGCTGAGAGGAGGACTCTCTCCAAACTCCTCTCAATCCTGGACAGTCCCTCCCACCCCCTACACAGTGTTCTGGCTGGACAGAGGAGCATGTTCAGCCAGAGACTCATCAGAGTCAAGTGCTCCACTGAACGCCACAGGAAATCATTTCTTCCTGTGGCCATCAAGCTCTTTAATTCCTCCCCTGCCTCCCTTCGTAAAGGGGTGAGGGGAGACCAACAACTCTAGAGAGTGATGTTATCATGTTTTAGTTTTTTGTTTGTTGGTGCATTTAATTAATAAAGCGTTTTGAATCTCGAATGTAGTTTAAAGTATAAATATGTTATTTTTTCTCTGTATTCTTATTCTTCCTAGCCTACTCTAAAAGGCAGCTGGCAGCAGAAAAAGTTTTTTCTCTGTGAAGAGAAACAAAACACAGCCTCATTAAATATATTTTTACTGTCCCCTGAAATCTTGGAGATGCAGAGACATTTTCAGTTTTCTTCTACTCACTATTCCCATGGGGTTTTGCAGTAGGAGAGCTGAGTTGCCATTTCTTAGGGTTGCCAAGTAAGAATCTGCCCATTTGACATTCAGAATGCTTGGAGCAGTACAAACATCAACACAAACCATTCTACTTTAAAATAAACTCAGAGTTTCAAAATGGTTTTCAGTAAAAGTTCAAATTGCATGCTGAGAAATGTTTGGTTATTTTGTGCAACCTGCAAGCTTCTGTGATCTGGGCTTTTCTGTTTGCAAATCAGAACCATATACAGACTTATGTTTTATAATTAGATATGCACCGTGCAATGTGATATCAGTCAGTGTGCAGGCGAAGAACACAGCAGATGAAATGTAAAAAGAAATCCCTGTAAGGTGTGGTAGGACTGCAAACAACAAAAAAGAATTAAGACAGAATAAATCTCAATGAAAAGCAAAAATATATGGATTTTACTTGTTGGACAACAGGCTCTAGTGCTTGACTTATGGCTTATTATCTGCATAAAGTGGAGATTGGTGGCGTTAGATTCGACGCAAAGCTCTGACCTCCACTGCAGTTTTCATCCTTTAAATGAACAACTGTGACTAGCAAGTCACTTATGGTGCTTTGTAAAGCTTAAGGTCCACCACCGAGTGTTGATCCACTATCCCATCCACTGAATAAAAGATTCCCGGTGTTCATTTAGAGGCTGATTTAAGAGGCACTGCTTTGCAAGAACGTGTCAGTAACAAGCAGAAACAAAAAGAGAGGGATAACGTCTCAACACTTCTGGCTGTGTGTTTCAGCCAAGTTGGAGAAATCTTGCAGATTCGATCTTTCCCATAAGAGATTATTGACTCGACAGCAAATTGGTTGGCATCTCCGAGCGTGTGGAGGGTTGCAGAATCAATTTCCTCCTTTGATAAGGCTGGTAATAGTTGGGCCTTGCAAGAGGGACTTGGCATTCATTGTACCATATTGATCAAAATAATTGCTCCCATCCATGTGTCCAGTTTCCAAAAAAACCCCTCTCACAACAGCGTTATCTGGGAAGATGTTCATAAATTCACTTTTTACAATCTTCGTTTTCATTTGGAGAGTTTTCCTCAGTTGTTACTGTAAGCTCTATGATACAGAGATCCATGTTGCACATTGTCTCACCAACTGTCTGTGTTTTGGCTAAATAAAAATGCTTTGTGAGTAGCATGACTGTGTTAATTGCCAGGAGCTTACACGAGATTCCGCTGTAGTCTTGCATCCTGCTCTATTCTGCAGGGCACCATGCACTAATTTGAAGCATTAGTGAATCATGACTGAGGAGGAGTGAAGTCTAATTTTTCCCCGCACGTTGCTTTATGAAATCAACAACCTTTTTTTTTGACTGTGCATTACCTTTATAGACGTTACTGACATGATGTTGAATGAAAATCAGCTACCAATCTGCCAAACATGAATTCAAGTACAAATTGTAGGTCTCACAATCTCACAAATTACAAGCAGTGGTCTGTCACATTTGAATCTTTAGCCAGCGAACACATGCACGCAGCCAGTTAGCTTTACCCAAAGAGTCTGAATGTGGTAGTGACATGTTTTTGACAAGGAATTGTTGAAGAACGGTCCTTAAAACTATTGCCAGTCTTGATCATGTGATACTTTCCTCTCGAGCCAGTAGGATCTTTGTCTATCCCTATTTTAGGTGTATCAAATGTGTTTTTGGATCTCACCTTCTTGGAGATAGAAACACAGGCACCATGCAATTTAGAAATGAATTAATTATTGACCTGAGTAAACGACAACACCTCTTCTGCCAAACGTTTCTGAATATGTTCCTGCGAGTCGTCTTAAGAGGCAGATCTGTGGTTTTTAAAAAGATGGCCAGGCAGCCTTTCAGCTGGTATTTTTTCATACAGAGCTGGAGAGGTGATGTGCATCCTCTGGTATTGCCTGCTGTTATGTAAACCTAACTGCTGTAGAGAGTCTTTCAATGCAGTGCTGGGTACCGTTTATCTAGGACATGGCTGGTTTGTGTCCCCTCATTGAAATGCGTCAAAAGGGCTTTGAATGGGAGTTTGGTAGTTTTTTCTCTCTCAGACGTGCCTACGAAACCGTCCTTGACACAATAATTCTATTAGCTGTTTTGCCTCTAGAAATACACGACTGGTGCAAGGGTTGTTAACTCACCAACACAATGAAAGACTAAGCATATTTCTACATGCTGTATCTTTGGACATGGATGGTGGTTAAAATACAGTAGCCAAGAGTATGCACATATAAACATAAACATGATTTAGGTTTAAGACGACAAAAGTGTACATTATATTTCTATGGTATTCACGTCTAAATAAAACAACACAAACATACAAAAATTGCATTATTTGTATCAGGTCATACATTTTTTAAGTGAGCAAATTTATTTGAAAAGAGTTTTAAAGTAAATACAAATTACTACATGTTGCAAATGCCTTGTTTGCAATAAGCACATCGACTTTGTTACTCGCTAGTGTCACCAAATTCTTAGTGTCTTCTTTTGATATGATTTTCTGGGCTTTAACTGCTTTAGTTTCTTGTTTGTTTGCTTTGGGAGATCTCTCTTCAGTTCCCCCTTCAGAAAGGGATTGAGTTAAAGTCTAGTGATTGACTTGACCAGTGCAAAGTCCCCAACTTTTTCCACCTGTTTTAGATTTTGAATGTTTTAGATCTTTATCTTGCTGCACAATCAAGCTTCTCTTCCTCTAGTTTTGATAGATTTGTCTGTAAATTGGCATGGATGGATGGACATAACCATAATGGACATACCCAGAGATGTTCTATTGGATTAAGGTCAGGCGAGTGTGGAGGCCAGTCAATGGTATCCGTTCCTTCATCTGCAAGAACATGCCTGCATACTCTTGCCACACGAAGCTGGGCACTAAGATGCACTAGGAGGAACCCAGGACTCACTCCGGGTCAAACAATGGGTCTGAGGCTGCCATCATCTATCCAGTACAGGTGTGTGTGTCCCTCCATGGATATGCCTCCTTAGACCAACCCACCACCAAATCCATCATGTTGCAGGCGTATCCAGATTTTTAAACCAGGTCTTATTTGTGAAAAGCACAGCACTTAAAAATACAAATTTTATTTGTCACATACAAGCTTATACAGTGTACAACCTGCAGTGAAATGTGTTCTTCTGCATTAGCGGCGCTCGGGGAGCTAGCGCTGGGTGTCTCGCTCAGGGACACGCCTGGTATGGGGGTTGGCGACTCAGCTGGGAATCGAACCCGGGGCTCCTGAACCTTTGACAGCCCTGTGCAGCTCTCCTAACTGCCTGTCTCCTGGCATCTGATCCATGCACTTGATACTGTATTTGGAGACACAGCAAACCTTCTGGTAATGGCACATATTAATGTGCCATCCTGGTGGTGTTGTACTGTCTGTGAACCTCTGTAGGGTCCAGGTGTCACCTAATGTTACCAGCAGTGACACTGACCATAGTCAAAAGCAAAAACAGAAACCATTTCTGTTCTTGGAGTCGTCTTATTATTGCCCGTTTAGCTTAGATGTTACAGCTGACACTGAATTACAACCCCCTCTACTGTTTAACTGACCAGATCAATATCCAAGACGTTCAACTATCTGATACTATACTAAAAAGTGTTGCTTTACCAACATTTCCATTGGTAGGCACTAATTAGCTTGAATCTTCTGTGAACCACGATGGATGTGAGTCCATCATTTACTACCACAGTCCTTCTCATTTAAGTTGTAAGCTGACACTGTTTCAACCTACTGCAAACAACTTCTTCCCTGTTTCACACTTTGAAGGCAGAGCGGTTATTCATAAAATGAAATCAGATACTGTATGTTGGAAAAATGAGAAACTGTAGACCTCTGATTGACTGTTGTTTACAAAAAGGGGACGACTTCTCTGCTTCTCAGCTTTTCTGCTTGGCTCTATCTCAGCTGGCAGACTTGTTGTTTGACCCCATGTTGGCTGGGTTTCCCCAGTGTCTCAGCTCTATGAGAAATAAATGGACTTATGGCTGCTAGCTGATTGTGCTGCTCTCAGTGTAAAAGCAGAGTGAAACTCCATGGTGCCATTACAGAGTAATTCATACAGTACACTGACACTGACATTTTCTCCTTATCTAGTTCCTGGCATGCAGCTGAAAAGTTTAGGAATCTCTTCTCAAACGTTCTTTTTATTTTTGCAGCCTCACCATTTTCAGATTAAAAACCACGAAATGAACCCAAATTGGAAAGTTAAGCTGCAATAGGAGTCAAACAAACTATGCATTGTGTTGGTGCACATTTTAAATGGTTTCTGCTCGCAGCTATGCTGGCACTCCTTCTTTGGGTTTTGAGCTATAATGTTAGCTTTTAGTAGATGCAAAATGGAGCCCCTGCGTCTGATTTATGAAACATTTGCATTGTGTAGAATTTGCATATTTTCTGCCAAATTCTACTAAAATGCAGAATGCAACTACTTACCTATTACACCTGCCAGGGTGTTATGATGATATAATTATATAGTGCATTAAAGAATAATAATATTAGGTGCTACCTTCGGAGGTGCCGTTTTGAGAAGCAGTTCCTTTACCATGCATGTATAGGCTAGTTTAGATTCAATGAATATTTCACAGTAGGGTGACAATGTATTGTAGACAGAGAGAAAGAGAGAGATGACATATGATATAAAGCTCACACAGAGACACATTTCATTCTTTGAATGCGTGACTGATAAGACAATAAGACAATATTTGACTTGCCAAATAATGAAATGATAACTTGTAGTCACCTGGCGCTCATGACACATCTGCAATTTGGGACAAGATTCATGAATACTGTTGTAGCAACTGTATAAGCTATGACTTACTATTGGGCCACACCAATAGACTTTGCCACTCAAACTGTACTGACACCAAACAGAAGTGACCCAAAACAAAATTCAAGAGAAACCAAGTTCATTTCGAAAGGTTCAGTTTGCCCTGTATATTTACTTCTGTTATATAAATGGTTGCCAGATGTTTTAACTGAATGCTGAGAGGAATTCTGTCGTTTGCTTGCTCAGACATTGTGATTATTCAGTGAGTTTGCAAACCGTCAGAGATGAGTCACATGTCAGACAGGTCACCTTTAACCTGGCCTTGTAATATTGAAGTCTAAATGTGGGACATTTGGGGGAAGTTAAGCTAAGAAATGCCAATGTGGGTGAAGGACCTAAAGACGAGAGGAAGAATCATCCCAACGTCAAGGTGACGCTCCATGTTAAATGAGGGGACTTTCAAATACTCTTTTTACAGTAACATCCTTCAGGCCAGGTGAATCATACAAGATGGACCTAGAATATCACTTTCTATGATTCATAATGGAAATCAATCCATAAGAATAAGTGCTGTTCAGCACTCCTGTGCACACAGCAACCATTGACAAGCGGCAGATGGTGTGCTATACAGTGATTTACTGCAGCATAGCCAGGGGTGCAGTACTTTTTCCGAGCCTTTCTCCTCGTGAATAATTGATAGAGTAACGCCAGTTGGCTGTGTAGCATTCACGTATAGTCAGCTGGATTGGAAATATTTGGTTTGGTTTGTGTGGTTTTTTATTGCTGGTGCAAAAACTCAAATCTGATGCAGTAGGATGTCGAAATTCTGGTTAGGTCACACTTTAAAGCTGATAAGTGTCTATACCCAAACTTAACTTGAGCTTTATCTCTGGAATGGTCATCTAATTCAGGCTCCTCAAAGTTCATTGCAGCTGCTCCAAGCTGATAAGTGCACATTTACCGTAGTGTTTCTGACAGGCATCGATTGGTCTCGTCTTCCTTTCACTCCCTACATTGATTGTTGATGCCGCTCTCAGATTGCAAAGCTATGTAAGGATAGGTGTTAAGACACTACTGTCTGTATGCAGGGACATTCCTAATGTTAGTCTTCTTGTCTTGCTTTTAAACATTTGTTCAGATTTAATAAATGAATGCATTAATTCATATTCGTATGTATAACCACAGTACTGCAGATGCTATTTGATGCTATTTTCTAGATGATTCAACTCATAATGTAACTCTTGGCTGAGAACACTAGTTTTGATTTAATTGTAGAGGACTGGTTTTAGAGGACTGAGTAGTCTCAACACCAGCCCACTTAAAAAAGCAAATACCGTTTATATATTTTGCAGTACACCATTAGTGACAGCTCATCATTAAGATCTGCTTGTGATTTATTAACAGAATGAACTACGAGAGACCCTCCAAAAATAACATTGATAGTTCTCATTTTCATCACAGATGGATGTGTACAACTTAATGCATATCTACCTTTCTCTCCTTCTCCCTGCGCTTGTATGTTTCAAAGGTCCCTACTTAATTTAATTTTAATGAGTGCTTAATTGAATAAGACTACTTTACAGATGAGCTCAGTTAAATATTGCAATGTTCTTAGGTCACATCTTTCTATCACTCAGCTGGAGACGGGACTTTTTGAGATGAGCTGAATGGTAACACCATTAATTTTAAGAAGTGAGTAACACTACTCTTTTATACACAATTGGATAATCATCAGAAGAGAGTAAGGCTATTGCTGTTAATAGGGCAGTGATTTGTCATCCACACAGGACCCGTAGATTAAAGGGATGTACATTAAAAACATTAAATGGCAGATCATTATGGTGGGAACTACCTGCATTTAGCCCAGTGGAATTGTAATTTAATGTTATAATCATCCGCATGTTACACAGAACAGTTCCTGGTTGACTGTGGGGTTTTTTATTCCCTTGAATATTTAGGATTTTTTTAGTTACCTAAGTTAATTAGACGTTTTGAATGTTCTGTTAATTACTATGATACTTTGTTTTGCGCTACTCGCTGTGAAGTTCGTCCAATTTGAGTACGACACAGTTATGAAGCATGTCAGTTTTTTTACTCCAGTTACCAGGAGTTCATCTTGAGACTTTAGCCGCCACACTCAATCTGTGTTTGACTAATGGCTCAGTGGTTTCCAAGTCGTGGGCTCTCTTTGTAATGGAGTTCACAAAGTGAAGGTGAATGATCCCCATGAGCAGCCGCTCCTCACTTGGTGAGCTACTTGCGGCTTTCCTGTCCTTTGTCCTACAATACCTGTGACCGCATTACAGGGAATAAAAAAACACACCCTCCTCTAACAAGTTTAGCATTTCTGGAGGTAGGACGTACTCTTTATTCTGAGTCAGTTCAGACCTCCAGATAACAAAATGCAATCATTACAGAAAGGGTGTGCAACATGAAGATGAACAGTTGCCTTTTGGTTTCGAACTGTGGCACTCACTAAGCAGTATGAGGATATATGGTTCCTCCAGCTAGACAGACCTTGGTAGGTAATATGGTTTATTATGTTGAGAGGCTCTGTCCAAAAGAAATAGCTGCTCGCAGAGCACATTACTAAAACCTATTTGACATTTATAAGAGTTTGTTGGTCCCCTGGGGAGTTCCACTCTGTTCTCAGGGAGAATGTAATTCAGAGACATAGCAGCTTGTGAGCGTTTCTCCCCTTTTCCACTTGTTTTCCATTAGGTCCTACTGATTATTATAAATATTAAACTTAATTAATACATTGCACAATTAGACCACAAAGTTTCTTTTCTTCCTCAATATTGTTTAATCTGTCTTTCTGTCGAGTGTGGTTTGTCATGTTTCATGCACTAGACAGGAAAGGAGGCAGCAATTAATCTGAAATCGTGTTTCATCCCTGCTGTTGACCATTTCTCTGGGACTAGATGATGAATTGCCCTATTTCTGCACATAAACACAGGACTTGTCTCCCGGTGAAGAAGGTAGATGGTGAAAAGTAGACAAACCAGGATTTGTGGACAGTAGCTTTTTGAAAAATAGAATTTGCTTCAAATAAGTAAAGTGAAATCATCATTCTCCTAAAAGCTGCAGAGACCAAAAGGCCTTCGTGTTTGTGTTTATGCTGTCATGCTGCTGATGGAGCAGCTACCCTTTAGTCCCTGCATACAGATTCTTATGTTTGCCCATTTTTCATGCTTCCATAGGATCAAATTAAAGACTTTCCTAAAGTCTTAACACACGTGCATCTCGAGATCAACCATGACCGAGCTTAAAATGCTGTGACATGAGGGGCTAACAACAAACTACAACAGTGTTGAGAGCAGAAAACATAATTTGCAGCATGAATCTGTTATGTTTACTTGCAACCACTGTGCTGTTTTATTCTCAAGTGATATAGTTTTGATTTCACTACCACTCTGATTCTCGACTTTGACCGACCTTTTCTCCATGGCAACAGTGGCCGAGGCTCGTATTTAGGTTTAGTAGTTTTTAGATCTGTTTGCCATTCCTTGTGGCAAACCAGTCATGGAGGCCATTTTTAATCACTAACATGTTTTGCAGGGAAGCATAATGACAACATGATCTTGTTGGACTTGCAGATAAACTGAAGGAGGCCACAACATGTTAGGGCAGAGGAGAGGTTTTGCCTGAGGCTAAATTATTTATTTTGAGACAGCTGCATTTTATGAATCACAATAAACCAGCTATGACAAATTGATAAATCATGTACATCATAAAAAATAGCAACTTCCTAAATCAACAACACATTGCTGTTGACTTTTAGTTTGAAAAACTGAAGAAATTTGATGGACAGCATTATCAGTCTTTCTTGTCTCTGCACTGGCTGTGTCCGAGCATGCCGTAAGGTCGTCGGTGCCTCTCGTGGCGGCTGCTGCCCCTGCAACCCGACCCTGGATAAGCGCTAGATGATGGATGGATGGATGGGTTAGGTAGGCTGATAATGTTGGACATCCCCAAAAAACATTGAAACATATTTTTTGGCGTTTGTTATCATGGTATGCTGTGGTATCCAACCTGGCTTGTTGATGGCTTGTTCTTCTTTATAAAACCCACCTGCGATTAAATTGGTTATTATGGGTCTGTATGCATGCATTTGTCCATCTATGTGCACTTGTGTAAATATGTGTGCATTGTATGTTATGTAAAGTCTAGTTCTTTAATGTGTTCGCCTGCCTTTGGCTCTATGTTAAACCCCTGCATTGCAGCACTGCCAGTGGGATTTCAGCAGGCACGGCCCTTTTTTTCCTCTAACCCTCCATCCTCACAATAGAGAGATTAAATTTGGGCCAGATCTCTCCTGTGTGGAAAGCTCCTAGCTCACACAAGCACATCTTCCACCGTTTATATGCTATGCTTCGGAGAGTGCAGGGCGGTCCAGAGCCCCCAAAAGTCTCCTGTAGGCTCCCTTTGCCCCACATTAAACCCCGCCCTCTCCTGCGTGAGTGGGAGCAACAGTCGTGGAGAGGCACGTGTTGTGGAGACAGACACAGACAGAGAAAATGAGAGACTGAGAGAAAGAAAAAAGAAAACATGGTCTCCTTGGGGGCTCTGCGATTCAAGTGCTGTCTGAGAAGGTGCAGAGTAATCTTGTTAAAGAATGGAACTGGTCTGTAGTTTGGTGCTGAGTGACTTTTCCAGTTGTTTGGACTACACGGCCCACTTCATCAAACAGAAATCAATTGTGTGGTAAGATAAATCAGAGCTTTCTTTTGGACAGCAGTGTGATATTGCGCTATTTGCTTTATTAGAAGAAAGAGTTGGGGTTTGTTTCATCAGTGGAAAAAGCTCACAGCCACTGAAAGAATAGAATAATAAAATAAACACTGCATAGACAGCAGGGACAGTTCTTCAGCAATACATTTCACAGAAAAGGCTGGAAAACATTTCCTCAGCTTGGACTGTTGTCAATTGAATCCAGATCCTGATGGATGCCCAACAGTACATGATATCACCTTTTCTATGTGACGAACCAGAAAAGGTAACAAATAAAGACATCTATAAAACATGACGTAACCAAAACATTACCTGCAATAAGGAGCAGATTGAGAATATAAATGTTACGACTATTGTTTAAACTTCTGCATAAACAAGAAGAGAGAAAAACATATTCAATATGCTCTATGCTTAAAAAATGTGGATAATATTTATACTCTCACAACACAACATAATTTAAGTATGCATCCAAAGACTAACAGCCCCTGAACAAGGTTCAAGTTTATGTTGTTATTAGCTGGTGCAGTGCTTTCAGAGGCAGGTTATAGCATATTTAAAAAAAGGCTGTTGCTCTGAAATCTGTTAATCCTGTGGTAACCAGCGGCTGCATTTAATTTTTTAGAAGTCTTCCGCTGCACTGTGTGGTACGTATAGTAAAGGACTGATTATCTGTGCTCGTCAGGTAGCCATTTCCAGATCTATCAAAAATAGTTTGAGCAAGATTTGAATGTATACTGGTCTTAAGGGATACATTTGATTCTGTGTTATGAAAGCATAAGGCAATAACTTTAGGTTCAACTGACTGTTTTAGTTTTTAGATTTTGAATTCAGTGCCTGTTATCTGGCCTTTCTAGTTGGAGCAAAGAAAATGCCACATGCAATATAGTCTTGGACTGCCGCAGTGTGAAGCTGTGTTAAAGCTTCTCACCTTCCTGTCACTGTGGCCCTTTCAGCTAGCAGCAAACAACTCACTTTGACACATTCACAGCACTTTTTTGAGGACTGGAATATTTCATGATGGAGAAACCTGATATAGCACATAACTATTTGTCTCTGTCCATGAAATTATTCTCTTATTGTATTGCAGATAGAAGAAAGTGGAAGATAGATAGATATTACATAAACACAAATGAGGAAGGGATAGAAAAAAATAGGAAGTGGCTCAAGCTCCTGGGGGACAAAGATTATATGCATATTAGGATGTTGCTAAATTAAGGATCAGAAAATGATATGACACAAGCAGAACAGAAGCTCACAAGTGCATAAGCAAAGTATCATCAGCATACAGCAGTAGTCAATGTATTTTTCATTATTGTGTATAATTTAGGTCTGACCAAGATTAGCTTTGCCTGTCTGTCTTTGAATTTCAACAAAATGCTTGAACGGTCTTGCACCATGAACTGAGATATGGAACCGATATGGAATCTTACTGCTGGATATTCCTGAACCATAAAGCATGAGCAGACATGCTTGCTTTTGAGTAAGTTTAATTATTGTCTCATAATGAAACAAAGGACTATGTTACTGATTTATGATTAGGTGAGAAAAATATGTTGTTTTTTACATGTTGTTGCACTTTTAATTAGAGTTTTTCCCATTTTCTCTCCAATTACCCGAAGACCTGCTAAGAACCTCTGTTTAGAGTTTAGATCTCTTTGACCCTGTGGTTTATCACTGCAACGTATCCAGGATAGCTGTGTTTAAGTCACTGGTTGCATAGAAACTGCTGCTGCATCGTAAGGACCACCAGCAGTCGTCACCAGAAGCAGTTAAAGTTGACGATGCTTCCGATTTGATGGTAAAGTGACTTGACGTATAACTGTTGTGGGAGTCAGATCAGAGTCAGATCTAGGATGCAATGAGGCCAGTCAAGGGTGTTACTAGCTGGATAGTCTCAGAAGGGCTTTAGGAAATCTCTGAGTTTTTTTAGAACTCTTCTAAACATTGTGAATAAGCCAGGGTGGTAAGAGTAACGTAGGGTGAGTCAGATGCTGTTTCCCAGGACGAAGCATTTTACATACACCATCACTATATATAGCAGATGACATATTTTAGCATTTCAGTGTTAAATTCAATCATGAGTTTAGTTTCACTGGAGGGCTTAAATGATGGAGTGATCATGAGGGTGCTATTTAAAAGCATCTCTTATGTAACTCAACAGAAAGAAATGACTGTTTAAATATGTTTATCAAAGATGAATCCAAGTATAATGCAGTTGATTCACTGAAGAAGATCTGTGTTGGTGGTGTCAGATATAAATTATGTGAACTGTTTTCTTTCACTCAAGTGCACAAATTGAAGTTAGTTATCTCTCCCTGTGGATGTCTTTCATGATACAATTACAATAAAGCAATTAAGTCCAGTGAGTCATGAAATAGATTGTTTTGCCAAAATGGGAGAAAGAAATTGGGCCACAAATAGAATATCCTCAAAGGTCTGTGGAAGAACATGGGCAAGATTTCGTCATAAAAGTTCCTCGACACTGTTGTCAGCAAACTGCAAATGCAAGCAAATTAAAGGACACTGTTCAAGTTGAGGCGAAGCTGAAAAACTAGCCCTTTCATTGAGGCAAGAGGTGGAGAGGAAAAACTTTCTTTACGGAAGAAAATTCCAGATTTCATATTATTCACTGTGACATAGCATGTTTGTTCAGGTGAACTTTTTTAAAGTGAGACGACCTAGACAAATAGTTATTTACCAAATGTAATTTTAACCTCCAAAGATCCCGTGTTGCCTGGGGCATATTTTATTACTTGTCCACAGTAAGCACACAGTAAAAATAAAAAAAATATTTGTCACTGTGTAAGTATGTAGTTTTTGACAGCAAAACACCTGCTCGAATATTTCAAACTGACTAATGAATTCATCTTTAGAGGCTGATGCGGGACCGCTGTGCAAATATTATGTTAGTAGGCTTTGAAATGAGAGAAATCTGTTTTAGCTGCTTTGAATTCAGCACCTTGTTGACTCAGGTTTGAACTTTGTGTGTTTGGAAGCTGTCTTTGGTGCTGCATGTTGGTTTATAGCCATTTTTCATTAGAGTACTACCATAATGACAGTGAATTAATAGAATAACTGGTGAGACATCATGTGCAACAAATTGCTGTCAGTGATCATTTATTTTCTTCTGCAGTGTGAAAAAAATCAGTTTGTCACAGGCATATATCAAGTGGTTTGTGTCCGAGGCAGACAGCTTTCAGTATCTGTCTTATGACTCAAAATTGTGTTGTGCAGTTTGCTAACAAATATGTTACAATGTAGATTTGCACAATCATGTATGACTAAGCTTCAGCTAAAGTTGGAAAATAGTGTCTTACCAACACCATTTGGCCTAAAGAGTGAACGCTGAGTTCACACATTATTTCTTTCTTTTTCTTGCAGGGTTTTCGACTGAAAAGATTCTCACTGTGATTATCTCCAACCACTTTACAAGATACGGGATTTTGGCTGTAAGTATGTGCATGGGTTGAAGAACTTGAAGGTTTCTAATATTGAGAAGCTGAAGGTTGAGAGAGAAGTGAGGAGGAGGAAATTCTCCACTTCATCAAAGCGGCCCAGTGTCATTGTTTTGACCGTCCTCTTAAAGAAGACACAAATGACTGCACATTGTTATGTGCCTCCGTTCTCTGCAGTTCCACTCTTTCATCTGTTCCTCCTCATTTTAGATATCTTATATGTGCCTCTGCCCTTAGTGTCCACTGAAGGCATAGCCTGAATGCCGAGCCAGAAAACTGGAAGCTTGCTAACTGTCACGTTGATGAGCTGATGAACAAATTAAGCCGAGAGGAGAATTCTGTTGGTTCATATGAAGTATTTCTTTTTAGAGAACTGAGTCTCTCATAATCACATCTTTTAGGCTCCACTAGATGTCACCGTCAAATGTTGTGTGTTGGGTTTTCCCTGCTCGCCCATCTGTTCTTAGAAAAGCTTTGCATGTGCCAGGGAGGAGGGATCTCACTGCACTGTGTTGTGGTGAAGATGAAAATGCAGCCCACTGTGAACAAGCATGATTTACTGTAAGACTGACTCTTTTTGCGCCACTCTCCAGCTTACCCTGCACACTCCAGCACTCAGCTGATTAATCAGAGTCATTTCCATGAGTGATGGAAGCTTGACCACTTCAGGGACTAAAGAAAGCTAAAAAAACCTAGCGGACAACAACCACGCCTGGAAGGAAGGTTACTGGCCGCTGCTTTTAGACCAGCTCTCTTACTACAGCCATCTGGCAGTGTCCAGCCCTCACTGTCCTGTGACTGCCTCATGATTATTAACATTGATCAGCTTTAACATCTACTCAATGAGAATTTACACCCTGGGGACTGGTGCTACATGATAGTTGTTTGAATATGCTGCTGCATTAGAGGCAGAAGCTTTTACTAAATGTATATATAGTAAAATAACTCAGAAATATTATGCCTTGTTTGAATGAGAGACCACAGGTGCATACACATACTTCTTCTATCCCAGTAGAAGAAAAGTGTGTTCATTTGGAATTGTGTAATCCCAATATGCCCCCTTCTTTTAGCTCAGTTTTGGGTCTCTACCAACAAAAATTCAGAAATCTGGCTCTGTAGTTGCTCAATAACCTACTGTGTTCACCACGTTACAGCAATATATGGTTCATGAAAAGCTATAGTTATTAAAATATCTAATATATTATATCAAATATACAAAAACAATGTTTTAAAGTGGTGATTGGATTAAACCTGTATGCAAGTTTGTATGTTAAACATCAGGTATACGATTTTAAGTACATGAGCAGGGCTAAAAATATTCACAGCAATGCAGTACTTGTATCAACAACACAATTTGCAGAACTTTCTGAACAGTAAACATGGCTCTAGCAGAAAGATTTCCATGAATTCAAAAGGCATTAACACAAAGAAACACAAGGTCTTCATTGCTACACGTCCTCACATCTGCAGCGCCACAGAACCAGATTTAATCCCAGAGGGCCAGCTGAACCTACATGAAGCCAGCAGTCACAAAAAAAGATTTGGAGATCAGTAGAGCAGCAACAGAACTTTATTGCTTAATGTATAGGTCCACCACAAATAGAAATCTTGAGACTGCCTGTTACAGAGGGGAAGTATGTCATATGTCTGTGAATATGTGCATCCATCGTCAATTTCTTTCGCTCCTGTTTCACCTGCAAAGAAAAGAAGCAGCAGTTGAATTTGTGTTGGATATAAACGCAGCCATATGACTTTAATCACAGTGCAGAAAAACACATGGTGTAACGTGATTCTGTAGAAAAGGCTGGAAGGGACCATACATTTTAATGAGACCTATAGTCATTGATGAAAAAGTTTTAATACGTGTGCTTTAATGCACGCACGCTCTATTAAATATGTATTCTAAGTTGCACTGAATCTCTCAGGAGCCTTGGCCCGTTTAGTTTAGAGTAAGATCTGATTTTTTTTCTTACTCAGGGAAATTATGCTGAGGATTACTAGATTTTTAGTGTGTGGTGCAGCAGCATCAGTCATCTGTGTGAAACCATGATGAGGTCATTCATAGTAGTTACTACAGTTTACTATTAGTCTGTGTTTTAAGTCTCGTGGGACAGGTGCCAGTGATGTTCACCATGGGTTTACCCAGCGTGCTATGAATCTTGGTTGGATCAATATCCTGTTCCCACTCCTGACACTGAATCAGGCCTGCCAGAGCACTGAGCTGTAAGAAACCTTTTACAACATGGAAACGAGAATATGAGGTTGCGTAGATTCAGTAGCGGGGCCTAAATGTCATGTCACCCTTTCGACGAGGAGGGAATAGAAACAGCGTAAGAATTAGTTGAAATTGCAGTGGATGGCTGCCATTTTACTTTCACCCTACGCAAACCAACATGGGGAGAGAGAGCTGCGGACGAGCTGAGACCACTTCCTTCTGGGTTTGGTTGTGTTTCTGTGATCCTAAAGGTCATATCGTGTATTTCATAATCAACAAACTCTGCCAGCAGGTATCATCATCCAACTGTCAATATTAAGAACACTAGGATAGTAGTTTATTTTCAATGAATAGCACGCATGCCAGCCTGGTACTGCATATTAATCACTAGCACCTAAAGGGTAGAGAAAGTAAACCTCGGTAAACACACTGTAAATAGTTTTTATGCTTTAGCTGCCTAGTAAATGCTTGGTTGAGATATACAAAGTATAATAAGATGTCTAACACGACATCTCGTGTCATTATTCTCTGTGTATCACTGGGACAGCATCACCTCCCCCGTAATTACCAGATCACTTCTAATTCAAAACCACCAACTATACATTACTGCCTGGACCCTGGAGTAAGAAGCAGTATTAACACAGACAGAGAACAAATTTCGCTTCCAAATTAGAAAAAGCTACATCTCTTTTTCTTATCCAATTTTACTGATTGAGACTGTATTGATTTCTGGTCTGAGTGCTCATTGTTTGCCATTATGGATGATTTGTTTAGGGACAATGATAATTCTCGGTGACACACAGTGATACCCAAAGGGCTCCAGACTGTCTGGTGCAGTGTCAGTGTTAAGTGAACGAGTGCGTCATGTCATTAAATGATCAGATGGGCTACACATAGTAATATTTATACTGTAATGGGACAAGGTAGAATGGGCTAAGATGTCTGGATGGCATTTTGGACAGTTTAGTAGTTATAGTAGATATTCTAGTTAGTAGTTATTCTGTGAATTCTTGTGCACTATACCAAAACGCTATATCTAATACATCTTATTAACCTTCTTAAGCTTGTACGAAAAGCAGGACACCAAAAAAAAGGTTAAAAGTCACACACACACTCACAAAAATTGTACACTTGCAGTATAAAGTATAAGTCATGTGTAATAATAATAAACAGAGGATTAAAATCTTCCTTGATGACAGTTGGAGTGGTGCACGAGAGCAGGAGACTCAGCTACTGCTGTGGCAGGCTCACGGCAAATGACTCCCTCTCGCCTTTGTCCTATTATCTAGAGGTCTCATCTACTGTATGTCATTTTTTTTCTTCTTATTTATTTACAGGCCCCCTTTTTTTTAAGCAGCTGCAACCTTGTAAGCTCGAGAACATATCACAGCCCGGTGGAGGAGCTAAGCAGCACTGCTGTCTGAACAAGGGTGTGGGCGCTGGTTAGACAGTAGAACACATGCTTGCCTCTGGGTTGCCCTTATGTGTTGGATTGGGGCACAGAGTGCTGCATACAGCACCTTGTGAGCAGCATCGCAAATCAGCCGGTCGAGTGGGGGGAGAGATGGAAGATGGAGACACAGTGGGGGGAAAATGTAGGGGGGGGGGGTGTCTTTCAGTGAAATACATAGAAAGAGTGTAGAGCGGGAGAGGAGGAGGGGATTGAGAGAAACAGAGGTGGGGGTAGTCACAGAGAGAATGAGTGAGTGTGTGTGTGTGTGTGTGTGTGTGTGTATGTAAGTAGTGCTGCAGTGGAAACAGTGCGAGGAGGACTGCAGTTTCTGGTGCTGATGGGAGAGCAGTCGAGGGACGCTATTACGGCATTGTAGCATTAACCCTAAGTGCCTCTTTGGTGAATGGGTTAGCCTGTTGTGGAGAACAGGATTACGGAATTACAGTGGTGCCGGTAAGGGTGTATTTCAACTGTCTCTTCAACACTTTGTTTAAGGAATGTCAAACACAGTGAAGGGTATTTAAAGCTGTTCTTAGAGACTGCGTCCGACTTTTCCTGTTGTTTGTTTTACCACAATCTACTGTAGGTGCTGTGAGCGTGTTACTTCCTGGTCGCTGTGTTTCAAACTTTACTCGGAGCTAATTCATACGCCTCGTGGAGGGGAATGCTCCGGATCAGGCTCCACCTATGGGCCTCGTCCCCATGCTGTTTGTGTACAATCTGTTATGATTATGTGTGAGTCTGTAGAAGGGGCGTGTAGCTCTGTATCTAGATTATTCTCATCAATCATGCTTCATTTAGTTTGCCTGGTGGGTGTAATACCTCTTTCCTGGAGAGTGTCCAGAAGGCTGCCCTGCTGACAGATGATGTGCTTACCCGTTTTAGCTACACCAGCATCTCTCACAAGCTCCCTTAACAGTGTGAAACAAACCAAGTGGAGCCAAAAAAAATAAACCAGCACGGTACAGAACTGTCTACTGTTCTGTATCCACAATGCAGCCAAACAAACACAAGCCACGGCGCTATTTCTCTTTTGAGTAGTCAGACATGAAAAGAGGCTGACAGTTGTGCTGAGGAGTATAGAGAGTAAAGGGGTGGGGATTTTCTATAGTGCTGCAGGATGCTCTTTTTTTCTGCTGTCTCCCATGGGAGATGTAGCACAAGCAGCACAGAGGTGACAGTAGCAAGGACAAAACCTGTGCTGGGCTGCTGGTACCTCGCCGTGCTGGATGCTTACCCTTGCATTTCTGTGTGAGGCCGTTCAGAGTTTTCACATTATCAAAATGAATCCAACTTCATTACAAACCAACAATAAATCAATGTATTCATTTTCCAAGTGCTATTGAGAGACCCAGGACTTTACCTCTCAGTCTTATGCAAATATATCACGTTCCTCATCACATTGTCACAGTGTGTGCAAAGAGAATCGTTGAATCTGTCCGTCTGTCTTCACTTGCGCCGTGTCCTGAAGTAACATCTTGAAATATAAACCAGGTTTGTTCTTTCCCCAGAGTCTTTGGTGTAATTATCAGACAGTCAATGGCTTGCTCTTAGAGTGGTCACGTGATGACTCAGGTTTCAGAGGTATAGTAAACAAACGCAGTGTGAAGAATGCGAGGAGCACATTTATATGTACTGTACATACAGCTGGGTTTATACTTCACCTGCATACATGTTTACTCTCCCAATATCCAGAGTGCAGGAGGCGTTTTGATACTGGGCATGCTCTGTAAGGTTTTTCTTGTCAGGCTCTAAAACATTCAGGCGGGCTCATTAAGTCCGTACCTCAGGCTGCCGCTCCCAGTGGCTCCCACGCGGAGAAATGCTCTCTGAGTCTCTCATACATAACAAGAGAAATGAGAGGACGCTTTGAAGTTCACCAATCGTATTTCTTTTCTTTTTCCGTCTTCTCCCTCCAAGGCGGCAGCTGGTTGCCCAAATGCTGAACTGCTCAAAAAAGAAGAAGGAAAAAAGAGGCCTCTTCCAACTATGTAGTGTTTCCTGAGTGGCCGTGTCTATTTGCACCCACATCGCCCCTGTTTTCCCCGTGGCTTAATTGGTTTGAAATATTTCCCCTTTGCTTCTATATTAAACAATTTCAAGTATGATGAAAACCAATTTTTGTACCCTGAGAATGAGTCAGGGATTTTCTTTTGACACATTATATCTCAGTGATTGCTCCGCTGCTGTCAGCTTCTCACTCCAGGTGATAGTGGAGTCCTGGCCCCCCGTGTGTTGCTGGCAGTCGCTGGCAAAGAGCCTCAGTGCTAAACGGTCAGGCGCTGTCAGCAGTCACTGCTTCCCACTGCGCTGATGGGGCTTTTTCACCACTTTTTAATCTTTAGCGGGAAAAACATGCCAATTTTGTTGTGAGATTTCTAGCAGTATTCGTTTCAGCTTGATCTTGGAGGAAAGGATTTGTGATAGTTAGACAGAGCAAGCAGGGCAACACTCGCTCCAGAGAATGAGTGAAATTGCTTTCTGCTTGTTTCATCATACTGGAGATGCTTTGTGTAATTCCTACAGTGCTGTGCGAAACCTTCGAATGTATGCAGATTAGAAAGTTACACGTATGATCAGTAATTAGTTTATGGAAAATATGCGTGTGTTGGGAATTGTATGAGAAGACTGACACTCTCACATGGTCACAGGAAACAGTTATAACCAGGAACCAGGCTACCCTGCTGACTAATTACAACAAGGGTTTATGTACCAGACTTTTCTTTGGTTTTTGCAGCTGCTAGCCTCCTATAAAACCCAGACCTGTTTTATAATGCATTATAAAAATAACATGAAACATGCTAATTAGTGACGCTCAGAGGTGCTGTAAGGAGGATTTTGTTTCTCCTCTTTCCTGGCTATTTATTTCATTTATCAGTATGAATGAAAATGTAAAGTAGAAAAAAACCTCCTCAAAGTCCCAAGTGACATCCTTACACTGTTTTCATTGCTCAACCTTATGTAGGACAAAGACACAAATCTTAATGCAGGAGAAGCTGAAACCCCTCATCTTGTGCATATATTGTTATATTTCTGGTATTAAATAACTGGAATGCTAAGTATGTTTTTCTCCAGCAAGCTCCAACACCAACCTACAGTAAGTGCCTGCTGGCTGTAGCTTAATTTTTAATGCACAGATATAGGATAGCGGTTTAGTGGCAATCTTTTTCATATAACACACAGACAGAAATTGAAAACTTCCCAATGTTAAACCACTCTTTTAATGACGCCTAATAGTTTGTTTAAATGTGAATAGAGATTTCATTCTCTAACTCTACATATTTTCCTGTTTAAAACAAGAGTGTCAGTACCTGTATCTGCAGTGTACAGAGCCTCTCCCGTTTACATTTTCACCACACAGCCTTACATGCAGATTGGGTCACCATCTTCGTGACAGAATGATTAATCGACCTATCAGGGGACAGGGGAAGGGGTTGTGCTGAGGGGGAGAGGGAGGATGTATGGCAGCTGGCTGTAAATGATCCCTGCAGCTCCTCACTCTGCATTCAAACCCCGGTGCCTCCCACTTCCTTCTCAAGGATCCCTCCTGATAATAGCTGAGTCACATTCAGCTGCAGGTGAGAATAAGCATTGTTTTATCTACACAAGCAGGTTTGTGAATGAGCCTCTCTGGACCGTCCTTTGGGTCAGCACACAATGAGATATACGAGGGAGATGCCTTTCTCTAATTCCCTTTACTGAGCTCATGCACAGGGCATCTTTTTGACATCCTTATCTCAGTCCCTGCCCTTAGATCAGCAGTGACACCAGCAGGATTTCCTCATGCACTTGCACTATGTTGACATAAAAGCGTAATAGCCATGTTGTCGTCTTTGATTGATGGTCACAGTCTCCTCTTGTTGATGCTGGTATTGTTCATGTTTGCATTTACAGCATTCGTGCTGCCCCGGGGCTAATCACAGGGGTCTGATGTCTCTGTAAACGGGTTGTCCTGGATGGTTGCATCAGCAGTTCTGCTGACTGAGCTGCAGAGCTGTCACCGACTCTCAGTGTTAGTTGTAGGTGTCAAGTACAGCCTCTCAGTGTGGTTTTAACCCCCTTAAAAAAGAAATACAGCTTTGATCAGTTTGTCTTAGAAAAAAGAAATATGGCATCAGTTTGGCTGAACTGTAGGCTACATATAATTGTATTAGACGAGATTTGCCACATTTTCCATCCAGATTAATAAAAAGAAACTAAATGGCAAAAGCCTTCAAACACTAAAGTCTTGTTAGTCAAATTCTATGTTTACTCACAGTATCAGGTTAAAACATGGCAGACAGATGCAGACGATGCACACTGGCATCAATGCATAGTTGCAGGAGACAAGCTGATGGTCATAAGTTTCCGAATCTGGCTCTGCTGCACGTTCTACACCATATGCTGTTTTTTGGGATGTGCCAGAGCTTTTGTCAGTCTTTTGGCTTTATACCTTGCCAGAATATGTCACAGCGACACATTTAGCATTTATCTGACTGTGCACGCCAGTTGAAATATGTTCAGCAGCAGAGTGTAGAACGACTTAATGTGTGCACGATGAGCAAGACGGGATGAGCCTCGCAGGCAGCTCGGTTTAAAATCAAAGACAGTGTGCGATGCAACGGGAAGCATCCATAGAAACTAAAATGTGAGTGTGGTACAGTCAGTGGCACCTGTGAGCTCATATTTTCAATTTACATTCTTAGGTTGAACTCAGGCCAAGTTCCACACAGTATCCCATCCTTCAGTGGTAAATAATAAGCAATGCAGCCATCACTATGCTCCCTGTAATCCTATTAAACCTCAGCCAAAATGAGACCATTACGACTGCAGGACCCCCAAGTCCATTTCAGCAGGGGTGAATTACCATAGAGTAGCAAGAGTTCAGGAACAAAGCTGCACATTATCTCTAATTGAAGCAACTCCACCATCTCAGCTCAGCTTTCTGAACACAGTAATGCTCTGTCTGATGGATCTAATAAAATACTATGCCCTCTTTTCTCTAAATGTTCCCGTGCACATTTTCATCGGAAATCCAGTCCAGACAGATCAGAGGTCAGCTGTGACTCAGCGGTAGTCGAGCCAATATTCTCTTCCTGCTTCCTCAAGTGTGTTTATCAGGAATTCAAGATGCATGCAAAGCCTTTGAACAATTACTGATTAAATGACATCCCATGCATTATGGTTCATTCTTAAAATAGCTCAATGGGATTCAGATGAAAGAGTCACCCGGGATGAAAATGAAGTATGTGAATGAAGTACAAAGATGTACAAAATTGGAGCGCAAGCAACATCTCACTACATAACACTAGTTTGCGAAAGATATTGGCATGATCCGGGAATTGTCAAATTAGGAGCCTCTCTGCTGCTTCTTGTACATTTTTTAAATAATACAACCCTTCTCCTTGTATCTATCACATTACTGAGACTTAAAGGAAATGAAGCTGCACAGGATGCACAGCTAGATCAGCTGGAGGCCAAATATTCCACCCACTCACACAGAACCCACTAGGGTTACAGATGGCAGAGGCCTCAGTGACGACTGAATGATTTAATTGAGGTCATATTCTTCAGATTGCTTTGTATCCTCCATGACCCTGGTCATCTGGAGGCCCGTGACAACCCAGATGCCGTCACTGTTGTTTCTCTTTGAATCCAACAACCTTTTCACAGTGCCTAGTATTCAATACCTAATTTGCCGCCCCACTGCTCGTGACTGTTGGCCCTGAGCTGCAGTCACGTGACACCATAAGCAGTCTTCACTCCATATAACAGAAGCCATTTTGAAAGTGTGCGTTAAGATGTTTGTAGGCTTTAAACTCTTTGAACTGCGCTGCACGTAATTACAAATACGGCAGGAGATGTACGTTCATTCTTAGAACGCGTGGCGCACACGGATCAAACGCTGGCAGACGGCTCTGTGAGCTACAGGAGAGGCAAGTTGTTGAGACCCAGGGAGAAACACAAGATTTGGCTTGTCTGGCTGTAGATTTTTAATTAATTGCTGTTCAAGGTGCTTGTTGTTGTGTAACGAAACAGCTGGATGACTTTAGCTCACTCTCCTCGGGTTATTCTCTGACGGAACTGACCTGGATACTAATAAGCTCTTAATAAACAGCCACACATGATGCTGGTTTATCTGCAGGCTGGGGTTTCCCCGTGACTGAGGACCATGTCACGCTCTGTGGTCAGTGGGTCATCACGCCGATGACATCAGATGCAGAAGCTGCATCACATAGTTGTACATGCGAGAGCAGTGGATGGATCATCAGACGACTTTGACAAGTGTTGGAAGCCTGTTTGTGTGTTTAAGTGTTTGGAAATGACTCTGCTTTAGATAAATAGTAGATAAATGGTTGTGACACTGTCCAAAAAGCTGCAAGGTGTAACTCCCTCTTCCTCTCCTTCTTTAAGATATGCTATGGTACATATGAACAGAGGTCAAAGCCATAATCACTGATTAATGTCACGTCTTTACATGACAGTACAAAGGAAAAGGTGAAGATAGGAGACATCAGACTGTTCTGAAATCACTCACAGGTAGTTTATCTATCAAGCCACTGTGGAGCAGCGTGTTAAGGGTTGTAAGGGCCAGATCATGTTCAACGCTGAGTGGCTGAGGGTCTGTGGAACCAAGTCATATTGAATTGAGACACACATTGGGAAATGGAGCTCAAACCTTCCACACATCTCAGTAATCAAATGTTTTAAATGCATATTGCACAAGAGCTCTATTATTAACTTACATTCATCCAGGTGCAGTTTTCCACCACCTGAATGTTATTAGTTCACACTCACACAGTTACACACATTCACACCTGAAGGGTTCAGAGTACAATCTGATCTCTCAGCCACTGTGTAGCTTCGCTGGAGCAGATGGAGGTTAAGAGGCTTGCTCAAGGGCATCTCATTGGTGGCAGCAAGCAAGGGGCAAGCAAGCAGTACTATGTCTCTTCCTCTCCAAGATTGTATCTATTGGTTGGAGGACTGAATCACCAACCTCAGCCAGAGTTCAAGTTTTATTCCTGTTGGGCCAGAAAAAAATAATACAAGCTACAGTAAACTGTGGAAGGTGTTGCACTTATCCGTTGTCCTGTCCTGCTTTGGTCCTGACTGAAACACCTCAACGAACATTAAGTTGCTCGCCATGCCGTTTCACTATTAGGATGACTCAGCATTGCTGCATACGATCACGATGATCCGTAATAATTCCATTACATCTAGTGTCATGATAACGGCGTCAATGGTCTCCAGTACTTTGGTTTATGATTAAATGCCTGAGCTGTATATTGTGTTTACTGCTATTAGGAAATGTCAGTAAGCTAACAGAGCGGCATGGTCATTGTGACTGTGTAGATGTTAGAATGTACCTTAATAATAACACTGTTAACATTGCTTTATTGTCTAGTCCTGTTTTTTATATGAAGATGTTGTGTTTTACCTACTTGCCGCTGTAGGTTAAGTCCAAAGCACTATAGAAATTATGAGTTAGACTCACACTCTTAGTATTGTTAAAAGACATGGTCAAGACAAGGTGTTAGACATGGTGTTGTTAATTTGTCTGAAGTGTGCACTAAGTGAAGAAGGACTAAAGTCTGTGTCCTCCATGTTTGTCCTCACTGTCTCAGACTGGAGGAGATAAAATGCTTGAGCACATATCCGTGAATGTTAATTTAATTGGTCTGGCTTGACCTGAAGTGAGAGACAAACTGGATGAAATGCACATCAACCTCATGCGTGTACGGACGCTTTTAACTTTGCCACAATCCCTAAAATAATGCGTTCCACGGGGGAGACAGTGAGGCCTCTAATTGCTATTTTATTGAGCCACATCTTCATTTCTAAGTGTGCGACAGGGGAAAGTGTTTTTGAATAACCTTCTCGGTAGCTAACAACGTTGTGCATTTTAAGTCATGCTATGTTATCACAGGATGTTTGCAACATCAGTGCGAGACATATATTTTAAGATGTAGAAACTATACTGGTGGTGGGCCCTGAATAATATAAGCTCATCCTTCCCTCTGTCAGCCTCAATTTGAATAATTTATATGTGGCAATAAATAGAGGCAAAATCTCCGGCACCAGCTCGGCACTTGAGAAATTGGAAATTCGTCATTTTTTTTCCTGCATCCCAGTGACTTTAATGAAATCAGCAGCCAAAGTCCTCTCGTTGTGCCTGTCATGTTTCTTTGCTTTCTGAATCGAGGTCTCGCCCGATCGCTCATCGCTTTGTCGGCAGGCTGCTTTCAACCGTACTCGTCCCAGTGTGATTTCTGGCACCGATAAGAGGTCTGAAATGCCGCTGGATAATGGATAATGGCTTGTAGTTGTTCATTTTGTTTCTTTCTACGGTTAAACGCCTTTCTTGGACATGCCCCGTTGACACAAGCGCAGCGCAGCATCCAAAGGGAAAACTGAGGATTGGTGGTTATTTCCTGTAAACAGTGTCTGTAACTGATCTGAAATATTTGTCCACTAACTGGACAACTGTTTGACGTATACCAGACGATGGCAGACATGTTGCAGACAACATGTCCAGTTTGTGACTTTGTATGACTCATCTGCAGACACATTAATCCTTCCATCATCTCCACATCCATAGAAGCTCTGTATGTTTTTGTGTTTTTATTTGGTCCAATGCTCCAAAGATATTTAATTTACTGTTCCATGTCACAAAAGAAATACTTCAAATCATAGTTGATAAACCAACATTTTGATGATAAACTACTTCATCTATTCTGTGGGGGATTGCTGTTGACAATGTCGTGTTAGCGCTTCTCATGTTATACTATTTCATACTTTTTCAAAGCGGGGTGCTTACAGCTGTCTTTGTTGTTCATGAATATACTTGCATGCTGAAGAAAAGGAGTTTAACTCATGAATTAACAGATCGTGTCTTTCTCTCTCTCTGCTGCGTACCACTGTAGAGCACTCGTTTCTGGTACTTTGTCCTTCGACAGCTCATTCACCAATGAGTAGAATAGTCAATGCAGAATCAGAATGAATGGGCTAGAAACCCTCCTCCATCTGTAAAGATATATTAGCACGTTTGGTGTTTGATTTAGATGCCCATATTAAATTAGTTCCTTCTGACAATGAATCCAATATTTAGGCGTTTAGGTTTTAGCAAACCAGAGCAGCAGCCTCTATTAATGACATGTTCTCCATGCTGTATTTCAGGGACTTTGCGTGCAGCCTAAATGACGAAGTGGAACTTATTTAGGCATCAGACAACGCCCATGGTCGCTGCTAAGCCAACGGGGGCCAGTACCTTGACTGTGACTCCAGCCCCTGTCGCTTTGGTGTCTGCTGACAACTCCACTGAACCGGTCAACAAGAACGATGCCTTTGATGAGATCAAAAACAAATTCCTCAATGAAATTGACAAGATCCCACGTGAGTTCCAAACACAAACGCAAAACCTGTTCTGATCAAACCAACTTGTATTGACTTTGAGCAATGATTTTGGAATTAGATTTTCTCTTTTGCTGCAGGCATCAGCAGCCTCATAATGTCTTTATTTGGTATTGATCACTGGCTGCCCTTCCTAATGGCAGAGAAATCTGATTTCCACCCAATCTAATTGCTAACCTATCACCTCTTACTAAATATATTTGGCCTGACATGACGTGAAGGAGGCTAAACGATTGCTTGGTCAAATGTCAAAGTATTTGCCTCTTTTTTTGTGTGTGGGGACGTCCTATCTTTGTTCTGGTCTGTTTTTTCCCCTCAGTGCCATCCTGGGCCATCATTGCCATCGCCGTGGTCGCTGCTTTGCTCATTCTAACATGCTGCTTCTGCATCATCAAGAAATGTTGTTGCAAGAAGAAGAAGAACAAGAAGGGCAAGAAGGGGAAGGGTGACATGGGAATGAAGAACCTGAAAGGCGGAGAGGTACGTCCTACCACATGAGGTCACTGTGGGGCTTACAGTATAGCTGTAGTACTTAAATAGTAAGAAACAATGCATTGACTCCGCTAACAGGTTCTAACAATAATTTGACTAATTTAAACTAATTTGAACCAGTCGCTCTTGAGTTACATAGTTTAGCCATGGTTACCTAGCCTACATATCGCTGGTACATACTGTTACTGACTTTTCTAACCCAGTCAAGTGTTTTCTCCACAGGTGTTAATTACATTCTTTACCCGCCATGATTATTTTGTCTTTCTTTTTCTTTTTCTCTTTTCATTTAACGTATTTGTCATGAATGTGATTGTTGCTCTTTCTTTCTCTTGTGCTTTGGGGTTTGAGTGGAAAATGACAAGACTCTTATCTGTTCAGCCCAACCATTGTTATTTTTTTACTGTCATTAGTGATTATAAAAATGATTAGTTAGCACAATGCCTTTGTTTTTGGACCTATAATTATTATTGTTTCACACGCATGATTGATGATTTGACGAAGGACAATAAGAATACATTTAAAAGTGGAGTTATTTTAAAACCCGTTGGCCTTGCTGCACAAGATATGATTGTGCTAATGAGAAAGCATCTGGAGCTGTCATTTTCCTCACTCCCTACAGTGTAGCTGACTGCATTTGCTGTGATTATCATTCTTTGGTGTCTGCTGTGAGTTCAATCTCTTCCTTTGTCTCTGCTCTCCTCCTTCCTGCTTTGTGTCTTATGTGTGCTCCGTGTATCTTGACTGTGGTGGACTTCTCTGCCTACGGTAGGTCTGATAGCACGCGGCACCCCCCTCTGGCCGCTCTGTGTAAGCGCAGAACAGGGCGGGGAGGGAGCGGTGGTGGGGGCGGGCTGGGCTTGGAGGGGTTGGATTGCAGTGTTGATGGAAATGAGTGCTATGGCTTCTTTAGTTTTTTGCAAGCTTAGGTGCTGCTGGTGCTTGAGGAATCTATGGGAGCGATTAAGCTGCTTCGCAAAATCCACTGAACTGATATGCCGCACCAACTGCTATGTCTTGATTATCCAAAGATTGCAATTTTTGCCAGAAATAACCGAGGAAAAAAAACTTTCAATTGTCTATGGTTTAAAATGAACATGAAACTCATGCTATGGTTGAGCCTTTGAATGACACTCAGCAACTCACTAGAGATCACTAACATGCATGTGCAAGGGGTAAGCTGGATATTTGTCAAATATTACCTGAAACTAACGGAGAGCTTGGAGCATGTTTCCACCACGACACGACTCAATTAACCAACGTGACCGAAAACTTGGAATCATACAAATTTATTCCTCCCCAAAGACACTTAGGGTCTCGAATTCAAACGCTGTGACCCACTTGTGCAAACACACTCCGAGTTCCGCGACAGAAGCTGTTTGTGCCTCTTGACAAAGATCAGCATATACCCTTGCAGTAGATACCATTGAATGGCCACAACTTGACTTGAGAGTAACTTTCCTGGATGACCCATGCTGCTGACAACCTTGGTGACACTCACTGATGCCCCCTTCTCTCCCTGAAGCACTTGGGTCTCACTGAGGAGAAATGGTGGGATTGTTTCAGCTTGTTCGCCCATTTTTGCAGTTCCCTGATTTCAGGCAATTCAAAGTTAAGACTACAGTCAGATGACTGTTTTAGCAGAGATTTGGTTTAATAAAACCTGTGATGAAATTGCAATTGATCCCCTGGGAGTTGACCAAACCAGATGTACCATATCTTTATCAGTGAACCCACACTTATATGAAATATGAGAGCAAACCTAAATTCTCAACACTCATACATATGCCGTCAGAAAGACACCTGGATCCTGCATTGTGTGGCCTGGCATGCTTGAATGACATTTTACAACAATAAAAATGGAGAATGCCACATATATGGATAATTTGTGTGTGTGTGTGTGTGTGTGTGAGAGAAAGTGAGAGGGAATGGGTTTTCCAGCATGCATGAGAGCCTGCATGTGTGTGCGTGTGTATATAAGGGGAGTGTACAGTAAAGTACATGGTGTGCAGTGTGTATGATAGTGTGTGTATTATCTGTGTGTGTGCCCTGTTCCTCTTCCAGCTCATCAGTGAGTAGTTGGACCCTCAAGTCAAACGAAGACATCAGTGTTTTTTGAAGAAGACAGCCATAGTAAAGTAGGCCAATGCCCAGATACTATCTGGCTTCATAAAGTATTCCAAAGGAAAGTTTACTTTAATATTTTTATCACAGCAAATTGCCCTCACTTGATTAGTCATGAATGCCTCTAAAGAGGTGAAACACTTAAGAGTCACTGGGGTGTGATATAAAGGCAAGATGGAGGATAACAGAGGGCTTGACTTATCTTTTTCATCACGCCCCGATAATATCAGGAGCAGTTAGCTGTCAGTAAACTGTTGAATTCTGTTCCAGCGCAGGAGGCGCAGGAATTCGCAGCTCAGAAAGTCTGTTTGGAATAAACTGTCAAATCTTTCAGTCAGTCTAGTTAGTTAAAATAATCAGGCTGTGGTCTGCTACTAGCAGTAACACACCAGTGTAAAGACATTAAAAAGAGTTTGTGGAGCTAAATGGTGAATATAACCGTCGTCTGGTTTGGAATCAACCTGTTTGTCCGACAGCTTAAGCTGTCACTTGATGCAGCACGTGTTACCTGAGGATATTCACCAGAGGTTTTAGCAAGTTTAAGAGCCTTTCAAGAGGACTCTCAGCAATCACTGCGTCAGTGGTGTGATCAAATCACATCTGCTCCTCATAGCTCTGTCCTTCCGTTCCTCTCATTAAGGACTCTCCGCTTCCTCTGACAGCTTGTTCTAGGAATATACTGCACATGGAGGCGGACAAAATACCATGAAGACCCCACACTACAGAGCACAGCCACGCTGCAGCTCTGCAATAGAGATTTCAAGTGTGTTCTGTGAAGCTTTTGCAAACATACTTCATGATAATATCCTGCAGTCTGAGCACTTGTGACTGTGGCTCATCTTTGCTGATGCAGCCTTCCTCTGTGTGGGATACGTCGTCACGATTTTCCAGACTTTGTGGACTCATTTAGCATGAGTCATTTTATGCAACTGCCTCTGTAAGCTCTGCGCACTTCCTTCCAAGTTTCCCGTTTGCAAGAGCAAATGTTCTTTTTATTTTGTCCACATCTTCTGATATCTTAATTAATGGCAGTGAATACCATTAGGACATCATTTTTATAATTATCGGCTGTGTATTATGACTGTTTTTATTCTGTTGTTCTCATTCTCTCTGTGTCTCTCTCCACGCTTTGCACCCAGTACGTTATTAAAATGACCGTTATAAAACACCTCTGGGCTATGATGCTAACACACACGTAATGCTCATGGGAAAAAACAGCAAATGGTGTCACCCAAGAATTAGTGAAATCAAGTCAGGTTGCAACTGTGGTCATCGATGAACCGATTGCATTAGTAACACCGGGGTAAGCAGGGGTAAGTGGCAGGTAGGTGCTGTGACTAACCCGACTGCGGATGCAGGAGGTTTGGTGTTCAGCACAGGCGTCGCCTCAGAACTGTTCTCTCACTGTTTATCTCTGCCACCTGCTCCCCTTCTGTGTTTGCAGAAACTACAGGATGACGATGATGAAGAGGACGACGTTGAACCTGGACTGACTGGAGATGAGAAGGAGGAAGAAGTGAAGGAGAAAGAAAAACTTGGGAAGCTGCAGTACTCCATTGATTATGACTTCCAGGAGAACAAGGCAGGTTTATTTTTGGTGCATCTGTTTCCCTCCCTGCTGTTTCTTTGTCGATTACCCAAACATAAAAACCGGACCAGGGACATTCTGAGAGGTTTAGTTTACTATTCACATTTATTAAGTACTTACTTTTAACACACATCTCTGCCCGTCCTCCACCCCAGCTGACTGTGGGAATCCTGCAAGCGGCTGATCTCCTCTCCATGGACAGCGGTGGCACCTCTGATCCCTATGTCAAAGTTTTCGTCCTCCCTGACAAAAAGAAGAAGTTTGACACAAAGGTGCACAAGAAAACGCTCAATCCCGTCTTCAACGAGACCTTTACCTTCAAGGTAAGCAGAAACACTTAAGGTCACCCAGTACTTATTACTTATTAAAGCAACTTGTACATGGAGGTTTTTGATGTGTAGACGGCTCTTGTAAAAGTTGAAGTGCACTTCCTTCTCCTATTAGGGCTTAGCTGCTGCTCAGATTTTGATTTCTTTTTGCTAACACTTCTGGCCAGCAGTGATAAAACGCAGCGCGTATATTGAAGGTGTCTGACAAGGAGAATGAAATTTCGTAAGAGGGCCACCTCGGGTGCACCTGGTCTGCTGACACGGCTCTGTCTCTTCACACAGTTGGTTCTGCTGAAACAGCATCTTATTAAATCAGGCTATTTCAGCTCCAGGCGAATGTCACAAACCATATTTCTGACTTGACTCGAAGAAAAGAAATGGATGAATGGTACTCAAACATTTTTCAGAATCCAACTCAAAATGCTTAAAGGGCCTAAAATGGGCTTGGCTGCTGTGTTTCCAGATTCCATTCCAGGAGATGGGAGGAAAGACTTTGGTAATGTCCGTCTATGACTTTGATCGCTTCTCTAAACATGACGTCATTGGAGAAATTAAAATACCCATGAACACGCTTGACCTGGCTAAGCCTATTGAGGAGTGGAGAGACCTGGACAGCGCAGACCAAGAAGAGGTGAGCAGAGTGCCGCTATTTGTTGCACCATAAACCAGCTGTTTATGCACATTACTTACAGAAATGTGTGTTTTAAAGATGTCATGTTGGCGTGTCACTTATCCAGTTCCATAACACAAGTATCTACTGTCAGAATACTTCACTTAGATATAAATGTATAATAATTACAACGTTAAATATGATTATCACAAATTTTCAGGATGAAAATGAGATGGTAAGGTAGTGAGAATCTCAGGCAGGTTGTTGCTGTCTGTCCTTCTCCACATACCTGCTTGTTTTGATGAGCAAACTATGTTAGGCTGACTCTGTTTCTATATTATTTCACACTTATCTTTGGCATTTCTGTTGTGCAGCGTCTTCTACTTGTCGTCAGGTGTCAGGTGATAGTATCAGTCAGGCTCAGTGAGTTCACTGTGGTCTTGTACCTTTGCTGTAGATGTCGTTCTGCTAGTTATAAAAAAGCTCATAAACCATAAAGCTCATAATATCAGGTTCTCTACAAGCTGGCAATAATCAGTACAAACACTTTCTCCATTAAAAGCCAGTGGAGCAGCTTACTCATCATCTGATGGCACAAAAATACCTATAAGCACACGGTGGTACTTTGTCTGTTTGCCAGTGAAGTTCAAAGGGGTGAATGAGATACTGCTTTATTCTCCAGCTAGCTCTACCTCTTACTCTGTTTCCACACAGCCTGTAACGTGCTGCTTCACAGTAAGACAGAGAGGTTTTAATCAGTGAAACTGCTGAGTCCCCAGAGCCGTTTTAGGAGGAAATACAGTAATAATGCACTTTATTTTGCTTGCTTGACATATTTTATTAACTTTCTTAAGTACACCAATTAGGTGTGCTTAAAAATCATTCCTCCTGGTATTACAACTTTAACGACAGGAGAAATGACTGATACTGGCAAGGTGTTTTTAAAGGGGACAGTTTGTGTATCTTCCACATCAGACCTCCTTCAACTTTCTCTCTCCTTCCCTCCTCCTCAAAGCCAGAAAAGCTGGGTGACATTTGTATCTCTCTGCGTTACGTCCCCACTGCTGGAAAACTCACCATCTGCATTCTGGAGGCCAAGAACCTGAAGAAAATGGACGTGGGTGGACTCTCAGGTACTGTGCATACACAGAACTGAGCATCAGATATTGCATTTTATTCTCTTTTCTCACGCAGTTTGATAGAAACAAAAATCAGCCTCTCTGTGCTGAATGAGAAATTCGGCCGCCTGCAGTGGGACTGCAGTGAATGAGGGGGCATGGCCGTGAGCACAGCCATTAGCTCTGTCTTGTCCTGCTCACGTGCTGACGCTGCAGTACTCATCATGCAGCAGTGCTCACTTCCCCTGACTTCAGCATTGGCCCCATCTGTTGGTGCATTGCAACATCGCAACCTAAACATGCATGCATGCTGAGTTTATAGGCTCACAGTGATTTAGTCTTTTTTCCTGTTTCCAGACCCCTATGTGAAAATTAACCTGCTGCAGAATGGAAAGAGGCTGAAGAAGAAGAAGACAACGGTGAAGAAGAACACTTTGAATCCTTACTACAACGAGTCCTTCAGCTTTGAGATTCCTCTTGAGCAAATGCAGGTAAGTCCATGGATTAATTTACTTAAACCCTCACGTCAGAGGCATGACTAACATCTTAACACATGTGGCATTATCATCTTGGAATAGGTGGAATATATTTGATGACTGAGTATGTCCAGTCTTCAGCTCTTAGGAGCGATGCCATTCACGTCTAATCAACTCAGTATTTCTGATGGAAGAATAAACACAAACAACCACAATAAGGGATAAATTGATAATTTACTTAAAATAAAATAATTACCCAAACTATTTTAGTGAGGAAAAATCTGTATAAAACAATTAATCAACCAACCAGATAATTAATCAAAGGTAAATTATTTACTTAACAACATAGTTTAGCTGAGATCTAGTCAATACGCAAAATATGAGCCTATCATCTGAAATCAATCAGCAATCCTTGAGGAATTACCAATCAATTATGATCAATATGTCAAGCATTCAATTATGAAAAAAACACAAAAGTCCAACTCTACTGTAAAAATGTATACGTATGTAAATGTGAATATTAAAAAGTTGTTCAACTCATTATTAAGCACTATCAAATATAAGAAACAGTTAATAATCTAAGACACAATATATACACAAAAATATCCTGCGTCCACGCTGTACAACAGAAAACCAGCTGGCAGCAGATATGAAATGATTCTTCTCATCAAAAGTCAGTCAACAGTTGGTATTCCTCCATCCTGCAATGAACAAACGTGATCTTATTTCACACTGTGCACAGCAGGAGTAGGTTTACACGCAACAGCAGGACACCGTGAAACAGCTTGTTCACCTTGCTACATGGAATTTTCCATGACTCGTGACTTACTTTATATTAGATCCTCTCCTGAGAATTGCTGCCTCGATCTGCGGCGTCTGTGGACATCTGAACCTCCTTTTACCGCTTTCTCTCTGTTCTTCCAGAAAATCCATGCCGTGATCACAGTGCTGGATTATGACAAGATTGGCAAAAATGACGCCATTGGGAAGATCTGGGTTGGAAGCAAGTCCACAGGTGCTGGGCTGAAACACTGGTCCGACATGCTGGCCAACCCCCGTCGCCCCATCGCCCAGTGGCATCCACTGCAGCCGGAGGAAGAGGTGGATGCCGCCCTCGCAGCTCTGAATGCCAAGAAGTAAACTCCCACCGGAGCACATCGCCCCCCCACCTTCACCTGCCTACCCACACATGTCCCGTCATTTCCCCAGGTCCCCACATGTCAGTGTATATTCCAGAAGAACGTGCGCTCCCTCCACCGTTTCCCCCCTGCCACCTTTCAATAGGTCCATCGATACCATTCGACGTGATGGGAAATGTAGTTTAAAACAGAATAGTGTGATATTAACTCGTGTTACTGAAAAAAAGAAGAAGACAAGTTGCAGGACGAACAGATACTATTGATTTCCTTTAGATCTATTTTTGTATTGGGGTAGTGGTTCTATTAATAAGAATACAGAGCAGACTATAGAGAACAGTTAGAGCGTTAAATGTGGAATCTGGTGACGAAACAAGCGTTCACTCATTGTACTTCTCACCTGTTTAGCGACACAGTTTGCTTAGAGTAGTGCTTAATAATAATAAAATGCTTTATACTGCCATATGATAGAGATATAACACAAGCAGGTCCATTCCTTGGGTGTGTTGTGCACCATGTTCCTCACCTGCCAGTTGTCATACTAGATGATTCTGTTAGTTTGAAGTACATTCCTAGAGCTGGGTAGTGTGTAGGGATAGGCATATATCCAGTTACCCACACACACACACTGCCTTTTTGATTAGTTAACCCTCCACCCCTTCGTCTCAGGAAAACTGAGAGGAAAATGAAACTCATGCCTTTTTTTCTAAACGGGTTGTTTGTTGTTCAAATAATTCCATTTGATGAAAAAGAAGAGTTGGCTTCAAAAGCTTGACGGCTTGTCTTTAGTTTTGTTTGTTTCTGGTGGCGTTAAGGCTCACGATTACTGTTAGCTTATCCATGAAATGGTCTGTCAGGGGAGAGGGAGGGAATGATGGATTTTCAGTTCAAAAGAAAAGGGGAGGGGGGGATTTGTGTACAGGTATTTTTGATAAAAGGTTGCATCTGTCATCTGAACAACAACAAAAAGCAAGGAAAAAAATCAGAGCGGGTACAAACAGAGACTGATTCCAACGACCAATGACATGATATTTACACGGTGTCGATTACTGCCTGCAGTCTACCACCTCCCGTCCCCAACGCCTCTGATTCTGTATCTCACTCGTTCAGTGCTACTGCCATTAGTCATGGACTTGACACAAGGGTTTTACTTCAAAGGAATCCCTGTAACCGTCTTACAGTCATAAAGGAGACAAGCCTTCCAAGTAACAAAATAAGCAATTTTCAACTACCAGGGACGCCTTCCAGTTAGTGGAGTTGTTCTATTAATTTCCTTCTTCTGTTTTCTTCTTTCTTTATCCAGGTGTTTTTTTATTTTTTCTTTATTGCTTTAACACATTTATTCCTCAAGCACTTTAAATCCAAATGTTCCATTTAAGGACCCTTAGAAACCAGAGCTTTAATTATTTATGTTGGGAGTAGCTGCTGGTTGGACAAAAAAAAAAAAAGGAGCAAGGAAGTGCAATATGTAAGCAGTTTTCTGTCGTACGGTCGCTTTGTTTTGCTCCAGCTTTCTGTGTATATGTTTTGCTTGTTTGGATGTTACGTTTTTTACTTGATTGCGAGGATATGGTCGGGAAGAAGGCACTGATCCATGTGTATGTTCTACACAGCTTACCAAACTGTTGAATTTAATTGCACTACTGGGTATTATTATTGTTGTTTGGATCGTGTAGGGGTTTCTTTTTGTGATAAAATGTTGTGAGACTGAACTTTTCTGTGGCACGCCAGATGGGCCTCCTCATATCTGTGGACTCCTCTGACAAAAAGAGATCTGCGGTCGGTTCAATCTGCTGCGGCTCCCTTGCTTGTTCACATACTGTAATTGATGTGGTGAATTTGTGAAATAATATTCAGCTGAAGACAAATTTGAAGATGAACTCACTTGTGACAAACGCCAATTTGTTGTCTGACCAAAACCCATTAGCTACAAATAATCTGGTGAAAGCTTAATTAAAGATAATCTCTTGGGTGTTTGGACCTTGGTACCCGGCAGGTCTAGTTATTAATTAAAGTCAGTGCTGCCCGTCAACATCATTAGCAAAATAGATTGTGTGCAAAGAAATGCAAAGCCAATATGAAACAGATGCAGTTTTAAACAGCACAACAACTTTTCTGCAGTTTAATGAATGTCGGCTCTTCTATCGTTCTCTCTGTCCGAACTTGTGACTCTTTAGGTTTTTATGATCAACACAGACCATGTTTGGATTTCTGATTTTCACCCCACATATTTACATTTTCTTTTACATTTAGTTGATGCAGCAACACTAAAGAAAAGGCAACATGGAAGCAATCAAGCAACCCATCGGTGTGTAGTTTTGCCTATATACATAGTTCATACACGTTGGTACTGCATGTTTATACAAAATACTGTACATATGAGCATGTTTTAGAGACGAAGCAAAAATATCTCGTGTACGTAAATGGGTGTCATTTGTCAATTTATTAACACTACGAAGGGAAAAAAGATGCACTGTATATTTTCTAAATGAAACAAAGGTGTATTTATTTTCCATGAGGGTCATTGGAGAGAATATCATGCAACTAGTAGAGTACTAATAAGAACCTTTCCACGCCTGAAATTCTTAAGCAAGTGTGTTGTCCAGTACTGTGTGTGAGCTCATGTAGGATGAAAATGTAGCCGCATGCTTGCTATCTAACTCCTCAATTTCTTTACTTGTCTTTTTTTTTTGGGTGCCATTTATCTGCCATAGGTTTTGTTACAGCACTAATCTGAAGGCCAATGTTTTTACTTTTATGGATATTTACTACTGTTGCATTTAAAAAAACGTGTTTTTCATTTTTATGGTTTGGTAAGAGGGGGGTTTCCAAGTCTGTAAGATAACTATTTTCAGGCTTGACTCCGTGGATTGAAGGATAGGTGGATTATAGGTGGCGTTTCTGCCAGTACTGACCCACAATGAAGTCAGTTGGATCAAGAAATGTATATTCAAGGGTCAAAAACTGGACAGTTTCATACCAGTGAACGCAAACGACTTGGAACCCCTTCTTCAGTTTTTCTTTACTTAGAAGTTTTTACTTTCCTCTTCGATTTAAATGACCTGAAACCCTTCACGGCTGTGTCTCTTTTACTGTGTATATTATACGATACGTATCTGTGTACAAGATAAACGAATAAGATAAAACTAAAGCCATAAAACTCAAGCACTAACTCTTCAGAGCTCAGCTGAGTAACTAGAGTTCATTTTTGAAGAAAAAAATCAGACATGTCTTAATTTTCCTTGGACAGTGTTTCTCTTTACATTCCGTTCAGAGGTCTTCTGGTCATCGAGGTGGCAAAATCCATTTTACTTTATATATGAGCATTGAAAACAGTTGTGAGTTTAGTAGAGTGAGTGTGTGTCTTTTTCTACTTTCAGAGCTGTTGATGTCCTTGTTTCATAGAGTTAGCTCATTTTACAGTATTGTGATTAGTAATGTATATGCCTTGTTTTGATAGTATAAATAATAGATGAAATATCACAATAGGATCTCAATATTACTGCTTAAATTATATATATATATATATATATATATATATGAGAGTGTGATCTATTGTTGGACTGAGTGCAATTTATGGGCCAAACTGGGTCACTCTTTAAGTTTTTCTTATTCAGGTTTAGCAACAGAATGTACTAGTGACTACATGTACAATCAGTAAAACACTTCTGGTTTTGTTGCTTCATTTAGTAAACTTCTCGAGCAAAAGAATAGATAGTTAGAGCTCCAAAATTATTCACGCATAAAGAGAGAAACTTAATACAGTGGCACCCACGTTTCATGCCTGAATCCCTTCCATAGAACTATGCATAGAGTTATTTTTTTCACATACACGCGTCAGAACGTATATAAAAGACGGGAATGTGTGTCATGTCACGATGCTGAAATGAAGGAATTCAGCATTTTGAAGCTTCCTTTTTTGCACAGAGTTAAGTGAGAAGCTCAATACACGCTCTTATAGTTGCATGATTAATATGTCGCTGGAGCCAGGAGACGCTGATTTAGCACAGAGGCTGGGAGGACGGGGAAACGGCTGGTGTGGCTCTGACAAAATCCACCTCTGAAGCTCAGGCCAGGCTCTGTTGGTTCGGATCTGTTTCTGTCACCTAGTGGGTCAAAAAGACTAAATAATGTATGTAAAACCACAGATGTATGAATGAGTGTCTGTACAGGAGCTGGCAGGTGGATGTTGTTACGCAGGGCCAAGGTTTAAAGCCAGGCTAGCTGTTTGCCTGTTTCCCCGTCTGTTTGCTTTACACTTCACTGACTGATAAGAGGGTGAGATTTTCTTCTCTAACTCTGCGAGAAAGTGAATGCTTTTGTTTGTCCAAACTGTTTCTTTGACTTTACTTTAGTCACTGATTTATTTTGTTTCTCCTAAACTACCGTCCATCTAACCTGGCAACAATTTTCAATGTGTTGTGACACTGCAAATTGTCAAATGCAATATTCTGTCTGTTGACTGTCCAATAATGCTCCTGACTGTGACCAAATAATGCACTGAGAGTAATTCAGTTACAATATGTCAGTGCATTTCAACTCATACTGCCAATACCTGATCAGACTTGCCTACACTGGTTACCACAGTTTGACGGTTCACACAGAGCCAAACACAACACTGCAGGCGACGAGGCAAACACTACTACAGGAGAAGTTAGAGCACATTTAAAACTAGATATCATTCCTTTTACCTTTCACCACCATCACATGACCACTGGACATCTAGGTTCTATGGGGGACAGAGAGTGTGTGTGTGTGTGTGTGTGTGTGTGTGAGACACAGCACTGGAATATATGGTACAACAATACAGTACAGGTCTGCAAGGCGGTAGGCGTATGACTGTGAAACGATATCGGTTATTGCTTAACTATGAGGGTCTATCTGTTCTGTTAATAGCTGTGCACATGTACAATACCTTATGCACAACTGCGTCTGTCTCAGCAGCAACCGCGTGCTGTCTCAGCAGCGCAGCGCGTTTTAGAGCACCAGTCACGCAGCTAGTTGTGTTTCGTTTTCTCCTTTTACAAATGCTGGGATTTAAAAAGGGAAACCATTAGTTCAGAGTTCAGTAGAATATCTCACATTGTCAAACCTCTCAGCAGGCAAAGACGCCACTTTGAAACATGTCCTCTATGACTTGCCGTATTTCCTCTTTGTATTCCTTTGGCATATGTGTGATCACTCCGTCTTGTTGGTTTGATTTTGAAATGTATACTTCTAATGTAGAATGTAGGACTCTATTTGAATCAATGCCAAACATACTCCTCCACATTTCCTTTGTGTCTTTGTCCTGTTTATATGTGACAAGCTACGGACCATCAAAGAATATATGTGTTACACTGAACAGGAAGCAGGCTCACGGTGTTCTCCACTGAATCTACTATTTACTGAGAGTCAAGAATGCCGGTCTTCATGTTTACAACATGGACATACTGCCAAACATGCAGGACCGTACCAGTCTCCCCTCTTCAGCGCTTAGTCCTCCACCTCTCATCCCTGGTGCAACTGTATTCTCAAGACTCTTTCATTTTCCTGTTTTTCCCCCCACCTCTTTTTCTTCTTCATCTTTTAAAGCATCGGGGGACAGCCAGGTTTTGTCCTCTAGCTGTGTTTCTTCGTGTCTAGTGTCGTGGTGCGCGTGTTCATGTCAGTACTTGTGCCTACTGTGGATCGCATGCTTTAGCCCTTGACTGGACACAAACGTTGCTCACAAACTCCTCTTGACCCTTATGTGGACAAACGTTGGGGATCCTTATAAAGTTACCAAGGGAACCAAATAACTTAATACTAATTTATCATATGTGTTACCAGTTCTGTAAAAACAAATAGGAAATAAAGGCCTTTTAATTACCACGACTTGTTTGTGTTTAATATGCAGCTCAGCTCATAATCTCTCTGCTTCTGATGCATAAGAAATGAATGTCACACAGCGAAACGGGCTCATCCCTCAACAGTTTATTAAGCAAAGTGAGTGAACCAATATGTGCATATGAACCATTAACACATTTCAAACAGTTCAATACGATATTTTGCATACAGTAGTTCAGAACGTCTATGTAGAAATAGCTGACACATACATAATTGTGAGATTGGTTTACTGAACATGACCAGAGGTAACAGCAGTGTTACGTGCTTGGACTCCAAAGCCGTCACTTTGGTGAATGAATTTGTCAAAAACAGGTGTCTAGTCATTAAGTAGAAAGAACACAGACACATTCATGTCTCTGGCTCACCACAGCTAAAAGAATTTGAAAAATGGAGCCGAGTCTGAGTTTTATGCATCAAATATGAGACGGTACAGAAATAAAACACTATTCCGAGCCAGGGAAGATATCGTTGTTCCTTCTGTTGTTATGTTTAGAATAAAATAAAGGTTAGGACAAAGGGGATTTTCTTCATGAGGAACAACTTTTTAATTTCAAGATTTGATGTTCCAAATAATTTACACCCCAAATGTTTCAAATGCCTCTATAACGACGTCATGCAGTGTGGTAGTACTAGAAAATGGCCTCTACGAAAGCTGACACGTTTCATAAAAGTTGAATTTAGAGCAGAACTGTTAACTCAGTGACTGGACAATAATTCAAATCAGTTCAGTCCATGTATGATTTTGGCATTTGTGTGTATCAGTGAACAAAAGAAGTATAACTAACTACACAAATAACTAGTGTAGTTCTTTTTCAAAAGGCAGTAATAGAAATGCATAAATAAATAAATATTTCTATATTACATACAATAATATAGTGCCTAGTCTTTTACACACACACACAAAAAAAACATGCAAACAAAAAAAATAATGCTCAGCTACTGAAAACTCACAAATAACTGAGGAACATAATGAACATTACATTATGAACACGTTAACATTCAGAAGGTAAAACAGTGTGGCTAGTGTCCAAGTGCATATACCCAGTATTCAGCCTTTCAGGGACGAAGAACTGTTCCCTCTAGGTACCAAGCATCATCAAAAACGAGCATGAATGACTTTCAAAATGACACATAAACCTTGCAAAAAATGACCTAATCAGTTACAAGTGGTTTGACTTCCATGGCTGCGTGTGAGAAAACTGTAGAAAACGTCAGTGTTGTTGCTATAATGTGACAATAGATTTATAAAAGTTTATTTTTCAGTTTAAAACGAGTCCTCCAGAAAATATATGTGTTAAAATGTAAAATTTTAAACTGCTGGATGTTTAGCGTCTTATGTAAAAACGTACTGTGACAGAAGCTGAGAAAGATCCTTTAAATCTTAGAAGAGGTGCACTTAGAGGAGGACTCTGTGGGGAAATGACATCATCTCCCACGGGAGATTAACTGGAGTCCGAGTTTGTCATCTGGTGATCTCTGATGCTCCAGCCACCTTTCATTGTGATTATAGAGACACAGCATGGCGCGATTATTTCAGTAGTACCAAATATATACATTCAGTGACACAAGTGGCTTCTCTCTTCTTCTGTAACCAAGGCAACATTAAACTACGTATGTGCAGTGCATGATGAAGCAACAACCATGATGTGTAACTCTGTGGGTGTAGTGTTAGATACAGCATCTTCATTCAAACCCTTTGAACTGGGCCTTGAAATAGTATTCAAACAGAGCAAATGGTCCCTATTTAGGTAATGTGATTATAGTGTATTTATTACAAAACGATAAATGATCAAGTAGAAAGAATGACCGTGACTCCATCACACCCAATAAAAGAAAGATCTTCACAAGATGTTACAACTTGGTGCGTCAGAGAACATTAAAAAAATTGGAGCATCCACAGACACAGACTTGGCGCTTCAGGTGTCTTTTCATTTGGACAGTTTGCTGATGACTCTGATAAGAGCACCATTCTCATCCTTTAGCCTCTGGTTGTCTGACTTTAGCTCTGTTAAGATCTGAAAAAGCAAAACAGTATATCTGTATGTATCCATTGTAGCATCATAGTTATGCAGTTATGCTTCAGGTGGTACAGCTACTCACACGATCAATCATCTTCAATCAATTCAATGTCTAAAAATAGGTGGACTGAACGTTTGAGGCCAGGCAATGAGGGCATGCGTTACAGCACTTGATCATGCAGTGTGGACTGACTTTGACAGCATGTGGAAAGTGAAAGAGAATAAAGTCAAAGAGAGGGTCAATTTCTGAAAAGTAGGTCAGGCCTCTCATGAGGAGCAGAGACTAAAAATAACCACTCTGTTTGTCAAAGTATTTCCCCTCTGCTAGAGACAAACAATAACCCGCTGCACCAGCTGTGACACACTACTAATACACAGAACGGGTGAATGGGCATCAACATGCTTGTAATCTGGCAAATCACATGTTTGGAAACTGTTCTATGAGGCCGTAGTATGGCGTTCTTTATCTGGACAAGTTGGGTCTTATCAGGGCTCTCAGTTTGTAATAAGTCAGAATTTACAGAACCCCTGTGGTAATTGCTCGTGTCTTCTCCTTGTTCTTTGGATAAATGTGTTTGCCAAGTAAAGTAAAGAAGTACAATAATGTGCAAAGGTCACTGCATGAGTTTGTTGGCAGTGCTATGATGTCCATATATGCTCAGAGAAGAAACTCTGACATCATCAGATTTAAATGGTCTCCTGTTTTTGACCTGGATCTCTCCAGATTTCTATACAGAGATCACACTCAGTATTTGTCACTTTAGCCTAAAAAAGCTGTTTTTTGTTATGTTTTTGTGTACATATGGTCTATATTACCTAGATGTACAAGAATAAACAAATAAATATAACCCTCCTGAATGTAATGGTGACCTTTGCACAGTACTGTATAATAATCAAAAAATCATTGGTTAGACACATTTGCTGAGTCCTATATTCATCTTCAGTGTAAATATGAAGCACAAGCAGCAACCCGTCAGCCTAGCTTTGGATAACGACCACACACACGGGGGTAACAGCAAGCGTGACTAGGCACAAACATCACTCATTATGTTTGTGTAACCTTGTCATCATTGGGAAGTTGCAACATTTCAGTTAGATTAAACAGATGGTAGCTGTAATTTGTTTAACCAATTAGCAGGGCCTGACAAGCCGTTTCCCCCATTTCTAGGAAGAAGGAAATAAGTTTAGATGAGAGTCTACTGGCTCTAACTTCATATTCAGTGCACAGATTGGTGTCGTCATCTAAATCTTGGCAAGAAAGTGAATAGGTGTCTTTTATAAATGACAAACTAAACTATCCCTCTAAAGTAACTTATTCCTCTTTACTTTCTCTAACATGGTTCGGGAAGAAAAACCTTTGGAAATATATGTGTCTCTCAGCCAGCAGTGCAGGAAAACTAATGATGTCACACATGTCATTTCCTTTTTCTGCACTGTGAACACACTGCAAGGGAGGCTTATGGGAGATGTTTTGGTGGTGGGAGCAGTGTGTTTGCATCCGGTGGTCATGAAAGAAAATGGGTAAACGAAAAAAGAGTGCAGAGGAAAATGCATTGCGGGGGGGGGGGGTCATTGGGACGGTGCAGGACCTGCCTGAGAGGAACACAGCAGAGGAGAAGGAGTCTGTAGAGGCACCAGGAGGACAGGGGAATGTAGAAGTTATGTAGCTGAGGAAGGGGATAGCACGGAGGAAGGAGGAAAGACGATGTCAGAGGATCAGAGGTCCTCTGTCTCTGGCATAGAGGCTGTCTCAGAGAGGCGGCCAAGGACGCGCAGCATGGCTCTATTCTCAGCCAGGAGACACTCGTTCACCCTCCGCAAGGTCTGGACCTGAGCCAGAGCAGGGAAAGCCTGCACAGAGGAGGACAGAGATACAGGGGCAGACAGAGAAAGCATGCAGGGAAGCAGGACATGCGGCAAAGAGAAAGAGTCATAGAGAAACTGCGTAGATATCCACTCAGACATGCACCCACACACCTACACAGACGAGGAACGAACAACAGATCTGAAGGGCTTATCTGAAAACCTTATATAAGAAAACATCTATACAACAGGGAGATACTGAGAAGAAGCTGCAACAAGCAAAGCAAAAACATAAGTGCTCAATAATATTGGGCTGTATATGGATAGTAGTGAGGTGCTGGAGTGTTACAGGCTTATATAAACAGCTTTGCAAAAAAGAGGGAATAAAAATTCATAGAAATTCACATAAACTCCCACTATTTCAGATTTTGCACAGCTAGAAACTGAGATGATTGATTCCACCTTTCTTCTTGGCCTGACTACTTGAGGTAAACCTCAATATGGTTTGTCAGAAAAGTCTTTGGTTTGACGCCATTCCTGAGGGTAAGCCACAGACCACACACTCACACACACCACTTGTAGCATTTCTGACACTCATATGAAGACATAAATAAGTCCAACAGCAGAACACATTTACAAAAATAATTTAGCCTGTGTTTGAGACTTAACAGTTCATGCATGCAAGACAGCACAGCGTCTGGAGAGGTGCCCTTAGAAAGAGGGAAGGAAAGGAAAGGACAGAGTGAGGAAAAAAGGTAATCCCAACCAAAATCCTTTATTACACTCTCTAAATATTGAACTCTTTGATATTAAATCAGTTCTGACCCCATTCTTGAGACCTGCTGCTAATTCCACGCAGTTGCTATTACTTTGGATTACTTGGATTTTATGAACCATTTAGCTTTTCTGTATCAAATATAAGACAATATAATCTACTCTACACTTAACATGATGCTATAATGAAGGGAAAACACCGTGAAATCAGGCCCAGTCAAATAGAGAGGTCCAGTGCTAGCAGTTTCAGACCATACAAGGTAAACATCCAACCCCAGAGATGTAGCAACAGCTAACTGGAGATGAGCACCATCTACAGGCAATGAGAGTAACTGTAACTTTTTTGTGTCTGGCTAAAATGGCAGGATATAGGTTAAAATATTACGGTGACTTTTATCTGCAGGTCTTAAGTGTTGTTGCTACTTCCCAGTAGGTGCCACATGTTTGGGTGTAGATCCAATCTAATGTCTGAACAGCTCCACCTTGTGTTGGATACCAGCAACATCTTAAACATCAACGAGTGTCTGTGAGTGAGTGACAAGCCAGATCCTATAGGTGCTTTACATGAGAAGAAAAGAAAATAACTGTATCCCTGTACCTCTGTGGCATTCACAGTAGTTCGTGTCCACACGTGGAAACATGCCCTAATCTCTGACACATAGAATCGTGTGAGGTGAGCAGCGGGTGTCAGTCAGTCCTAGCGTCATAGCGACCACTCACCATACCCCATCCCCTGAGACAGCTTGCCCTCAGGGCTGGTACCCACAGCGGAAAAACAGTGGGGCGTCCTGCTGAGGGAACCACGACAACATGAAGGTCAAACATTTGCTGTTGCTGGCAAACTGCTCTGCTGCATCTATTCTACTTCTGGTATTCTCGTCAGCGTCAGACCTCTTGAGGAATAAAATATGCCCCGGTAATCAAATTGTATCCTTGCTGTGTAATTTCTAATTGCTTTGACAAACTATACGACAAATCCGGTGCAGACTACGTCTACTCAGGCCTGAAATTGCCCTGTTGCTCTGTCCCGTCCTTTTTTGTGAAGCGGGATACAAACAGCATAGTTCAGGAATGTCTCACAAAAGCAGGTCTTTTGCTTTTGGACGGGGTTCGGTATTCAGCTAGAACTAGGTCACAATGTTCACCCCAACAGTGGGATGAATGGAGCAGGGGAGCAGGCAGCAGCACAGGCTCCTCCTTAGCCCGGCAGGAAGCAGCCCAGCAGAACACTGTGGTTAATGAGCCTGAGGCATTAACCTTACCTCTCCTTGAATCCAAACCCACCTGCCTGACCCTACGGCGTGCTATACGTACAGTGTGTGCTTTTCTGTCTGAAACCACTTAAGGCTTGCTGGATTTAGCATGGGTGCGAGGGGCTTGGCTGGAAGTGTGCTGAACCACAACCTGTATCTGAGATAAAGTAGATGCCACTAACCACAGTGTGAGTATGCAGTTTATTTAGGCGTGGACTGACCTTTATTTCCTCCTCCATGTCTGACACTCTTTTTTCAAGAGCTTGTTTTTCCTGTAAATAAAGAGCAAATGACTCAACTACACATAGGTTCTTTTGTAAACCCGAAGAGGAAAAGTCACCGGATATTTTGTAAAGGTAAACAGTAAACTTAAAGGAAAAACTGCCAGGAAAAGAAATGGTTCATCCGTTTCAATAAATGGCAAAGGGTCCTTGTGACTCTTACCCTTTTCTCTGATTCAAGTACAGTAGATCTCTCTGACATCCTGTCGTGCCTCTAGACATCAGAGCGATGCTGTTAGTGTGAAATATTCTTAACATCATTTCATTAAGTAATCAGAAATGACTTAACAGTTGCTGCACCTGAGTTACTTTCTCCAGCTGAGAACGTATCTTCACCAACTCCTTTTTACTGTCCTGCAACCTGGACTTGAGCTTCTCATTCTCCCGCAGTGCTTCTGTGTACATCTGGAAGAAAAAAGTGAGACAAGAATGTGTCTTACAACTAGTTTCCTATTTGGAGTCATATAGTTTTTAGGGCTTTTTTAACATGTAGGTGTTTGGAGAATAAAATACACACCTGTAAAAGTAAAAGTACCCTCTTGATTTTTTTACAAAAGTAAAAGTTCTTTTAAACAATATAGAATTTGATACTATTTGCAGCAAAAATTTATAAACCTAGTCAAGGTTCATTTGACTATCAAACTCTATGTGAATATTCTGACTAAAATATTTTTGTTAGCTACAGACTGTGGAACAAAGATATATATGTGTGTGTGTGTGTGTGCTTTTTTATGAGATGAGTAATTAACATGCTGTTGTAGAAAGCTAGATATGAAGTCAATATATTGTCATATTGTGATTGTGTGTTTTTTTTTGGGCACAGCAGCCTCATATAACAGATTGGTCGACTATTAGTCAGATGTATCTGATTCCAATGGCTACATTTTAAAACTGTTCTAAAAGTCCAGTTAAATCTCCATCTGCTTGTCCTGATCCAACAATCATACTGTATCCAGACTGGCACAAGGAGTGAGCTAGTGCACACTGAAGTGAGCGTCGCTACCTTCTTATAGTCATTGGTAGAAGAGTCTTGTTCTTGCTTATTCAGAGCAGCCAGCCTCGTCTCTCTCCGTGTATACGAGCTGGTGCGGCCCAGTGGTTTGTCTGTTGCAGTTTCTCCACTGGAGTCGTATCTAGAGGCAACACGGATCATACTCAGCGCACAATACTCGTTCATTTGGGAGAGTGACTTTCCTTAGTCAGGATGTGCTTTTCTGTCATAGAAGGGAAAACAATGCTAAATTCCTACCTTGACAGCCTGTCATGCTGAAAAACAAAGAAAAGGTTCACATTAGCTCAACCCCGCACCACCACTGTGTGGAAAAAAAAAACCCTGTGTGAAACATGGTTACTGTAGATGCAGATTTATTTGTCTGATAAGACCAAACACAAACTTGGCATATGAAATATTTTCCGTTTTGAGACAAGGGAGAACAAAAACAAAGCTTCCAAGTGAATTATCACAGTGTGTTCAGAGGCGTGGAGTCCCAGAGGGAAGCAGTGCATGCAGAAGTGAGATATAATTCACATCAACACCGAGCTGACAGGGTTCACGCGGGTCAAACCTCTCCGGTGAGCTCGGCTAATCTCTCAGAATAGGCAGCTGTCATGCAAACGCCCGCAGCATAAAGATGACATCATGACCTCAGAAGCTAAATATCTCGTGAGTGACGGCCCAACAGCTGACCTAACGTAACAGACTGATAGCAGTCTGTCCTGGCAGCTTTTCACCATGACTGGTGTGGTCTAAATCGCTGCCAACTTGTCTGGTGTGATCACACACTGACTCTGTTTCCATTTTCCAGGCGTCTGGGTGTTGTGTGACATCAGGAGTTGAATTTTTTTCTCTAACCGTATTTCACCTAGGTTTTACAGTATTTACTGTGTGCTGTGTGAACACGGCAGTCAGTCATTGGTTCCTGCATAGAAATAAATACAAAACATGAGCGCGAGTGTTAGACGGAGAATGCGGATGTGCCGTGCCATAAGCTTTTCTCTCTTCCAAGGGAAGAAGATGAAGAAGTCTTGAAATCTTTGCATCTTTTGTGGCAGTCCGAGCTGTTTGAGACGTCGACCGTGTTCAAATATATGCTTCATAGGAGGAAAAATGTCAGCAGAACACAGTGTGCTCACATTTGGGAAGATGAGGGTTATTTCACACAGTGTCTGTGAAGCTATTCCTCAGCAAGTGTTTACACAAATCAGCCAGCGCTGCCTGTCCTTATGTGGTCATGTGCTTAAGCAGAGCTATCCAGGGAAAAACAGACCTCCGTGACCTCAGATGAAAAAAAGAAAGAGCCGAGGATGGAGCCAAGGAGAGCGCTCACTCAGCCCAATCTCTTTGTTGAAAACCGAGAGGATCCCTCTATCAGATGCGGTATATGTTCATTAATCAACTTGGATGATTGGACCCCTGGTTTTATGAATAATTTATCACGAAGCCTGCTTGTGGGGATATGAACTCTTCTAAGATGATTCATTCCTGTATGGAAACCTATTTCACACTAAAGGATTAAGGAATTGGTGAAATTAGTTTCTTAAAAACTTAATTCCAGTGAAATCCTGATTGAGCCCAGAGGGATTTATAGAACTGATTCTCTCTCTCAGTAAAAGAGGGAACCTTATCTGAGGCAGATATGTGCTTTCTGTTACATGTATTTCTGCATCATTAAACCTTTGACCACATTAACTGATGATTTTGTTACAGAAAGAAGGGGATGTCTGAAGATGCGCACGTGGCTCAACTGCGGGTGAAAACAACGGGGTACCAGAGGGATGGAAGCGGCCGCTTGCTTGCACCACAGGCACTCTGTAAACACAACTGCCTCCAGTTTTCATGGTTTGCCAGAACCAATCTCACAAGCAGCAGGGGAATGCTGGTGTTAGGTCGTCCGCATTATTATTTACAACAACGTCTGAGATCGTCTGGCATCTTCCTCATTGTGTCATAAAATGCATCCCATCCAGTGAACAGGCGGCTTGAAGCGTAAAAAAGCCTGAGTATAGGAAAAAGGTCTCGCATTGCTAATCTTTTCTATCAGAATATTTATCTGTCAGTGTATAGAAACATTTTATCGTTGTAGCCGGTTCAGTTTAGGTTCTTTTTAAGTTCGTTATGTACAGTTGTGCTGTGGCTCCTGATCTGGGGGTCACGCCCCTTAAAATGGTCACAATAGAAATGCAGGTGATTGTCAGGCAATCCATTGGGTGACGGAGAATTCTCTATATCACGTCACACACATGCATATTCATTTCTCTCTCTTTGGGCTTTGACAGATATTTTAACGCAATGATCTGAACTTTTGCAGAAACTTTGTATAATCCGTTTTTCATACTGTTAAAATGAATGGAAACCACTGTTTTAATCTTTAATAATATGTTGTATGTGTGATAGGCCTTTAATGTATTTTAATGAAAAATGTTAATGAATTGAAATATATAAAGTACTAAGTAGTATACAATTACTTCTTTCCCACCACTGCTCACATCTGCCTAACGATGGGCGTGATTCAATAATAGAAATGTGTTCCTGTTTATACCTCTTCCTGCTGCTCACAGCTGTAACACACATTTTATTTTACTAAAGAAGGTCCTCATCAAAACACTGCAGCAAGTGCTAAAAACCTACTACATGAATCTGATTCCATACCCCCCGACCCGCCCCCACCCCTCCGTGTTGTATTTCCTTTCCCATGAAACCTCTGCCAATTCAGATTGGGCTGACATCATGGAAAATTAAAGCCTGAGCTTCACCATGGATACAGCACAGAGAGACTGGCACTTCTTGAAAAGAAAGAAAACTAATAGAAACAACCACTGCTAGCAACTGGACTAAAGGATGACGGCATCTGGAGCGCTGCAGGACATTACTGTACGTGTCTCTAAATAGTCCAGATCACATTTCAGTCAGTCACTTTAAATGTGCGCGTCATCCAGGGTCTAGCTCAGCCTGATGCACCGACATAAACAACAACAGGCAAACAATGAGATAATAAATATTAACCGGAAATTACAGGAGGAATGCCTCAAAAGTTTGGTTTAGGCGCCAGAGCACTGAGCTAATTCAGAAAATTAAGAGCAGTCGTCATTCACGTGCAGCAAATGTGCATAAAGCAAGAAACATTGAAAATAACATCCATCCATCAATTATCTTCCGCTTATCCGAGGGGTGCTGGAGCCTATCCCAGCTGTATTGCAAATAACGTTCACAGCTCTGACTAAAAAAAATAACTTTAGTGTTATTAGTATTATTAGTGGTGAGAAATGCCAGAACAAAATGCATGAGAAAGCTTGAGGTGATCCCATACACTGTATGACAAAGAGATGTTCTATCACACAGACCTAACTCACATAATGTTTCTTTTTGAATAAATAGGTTATAATAAGTTTTCAGTAATTATCAGTATTATTCATAGTTAAATAGGTGCCAAATATTGTCACTGTGTCTTAAATATAGTCTGAATCCAAAATGAATGTGTCACTAACATCTAAGATGTTTCCTTTGAGACTGGAATAACATACTCACTGAAAGTGAGGAAAAAAAACATTTAATTTGTGACATCACAAATGTTCGAATAGAAGAGTAGGTCTATTTTTCTCATGAAAGAAAAGTTTCTCTTCTTACTCTGTAGTTTTTGTCTGTGGGTGATGGAGAAGATGGTGGTGAATCTGTGAGTGTCTTCCTGGCGCGAGTCAGGTCCTTGGAGCGCGGGTAGTAGGACGACATCGCCCTCCTCTAACCTGAACAGGCAGATCAACTTCAACTTCAACCTCAGCGAGGCTGCCACCAGATTACAGACGCGCAGATTCCTTCAGACAGTAGTGACGCGGATGCCCATGACGGAGCTCCCGGGGAATCCTCAGCAACAACAGGTGTGTGTTGATGTCTATCTGTTTTCAGCAGAGAGCTATGGGAACTTTCAAACGTGTGCCAATGTCTTTCTTCACGACTCAGACAGTGACGTAATAATCAACAAAACAAGACAATCTCTGTTGGTAAGTCTTCAGCTAGGGAATGATCATCACTTGCCTTCCTCTGTCCACACTGAGAAAGTCTAAAAGAAAGCAGTCAACAGAGAAAAGTTTCCTGTGCTGCCGCGTCCTGAAGTTATACTCTCCATCCCCCTCCCTCTCTCGTTTTCTCTCTCTCTCTCTCTCCCTCCTTCTCCTTTCACTGCTTGGTCACCCTCCCTGTCCCTCCTAACCCACACTCTCCTTGCTTCTCCCTTCTCTCTTCAGCTCTGGCAGCTCTCTGTGGCAGCCTGCCAGGGGTCCTGCTATGGCTGGACTCGTCACTGAAGGCTAAAATTGTCCACTGATGTGGATGAAGATAAGGGGAGGCGGAGCACAGAGTACGAGTCGGGGGACTGCAGCAGTTTGTGTCCTGGGACGTCAGCAGACATCACCTGAGGAGCCACGGTGAACTACTGTAAATCCTCCAGTGCGATGCGTGTGTCACACACACGGGGTTAATATTCATGCCAGGTTTCCTGCTCGTTCTATCTTCCAGCTGTCTCGACTCATTTTGTGGCCATTCCAAGCAAAGTTCGGATGTTTGGTTTGGCACCTCCCTCCCCGTTGCTACAATGACAACTGTATCGCCAAAGTCACAGCACAGATATACTCAATGCCTCGATGAATGTTGGTAGGATTCAGGAAACAAATGAAGAAGCTTTGTTCAAACGTTGTCCACCACAACTTCATTTTTCAGTGGCTGCTCCATGATAATGTCATGAGACGTCCTCCACTCCCAAACAAAAAGTGATTGTGATTACTGCAGCCTCTAGAGGTTTTTTTCCTTTTAATTTACTCAAATATCAGGACAATATAAATAAATAAATAAACACCAGCCACAGCTGTGTCCGCAGCTTTACATTATTAAAAGATGATGCATTGAGGCAGCTCTGTGCAGATGTTTGTGTTGTGCCGAGTACAACAGAGGTGCACAGAAAAAGAACTACGACTCCTGCTGTACGGAGACTATTTTTACATTTTCCAAATTGTACCATAACAAATTGTCTTAATTTCAAAGCCAGAGTCTGCCAGGAAAATTATTTAATGTCAACACACACTAGCAGCTACCAAGACTACTGAAAAAACCTCCTAAACCTTGATTTACTGTATTTCTGCAATGCCAAGTTAACTCAATGCCTGCTGGCTGTTTACCACACAGAGTGGCATCAGTTCTTTAATATAACTCTTGTGCAAGTACATTTTCTAAATATCAAATTATTCTTCAAACAACCCTCCCCAACTTATTTCTTCCCATAGTCTGCACTAGTGGGCCCTTTACTGTCTTCCTTTTATAGTGAGGTTCGCAGCACTTCTCTGTTCCTAAACTCCCTCAGCCCTGCTCAGAGCAGACCGATGGAAAGACAGAAGCGGAAATAAAAGTAAGCTAGAGGAGAAAAAACTGCAAAACTAAAAAAAATGCTTTAAAAAGATGTGATCTGGATTTAACTAGCAGGGTGATAAATGACCATCAAGTACCTTTATTAGCATTCTAAGCTTTTCCTATAAAGTTAATGTTAATAGCTGTTTTTATGCTTTAATGACAGTTCAATGACAAACTTTGAGATTTAAGTTCCAAAAATCTAAATTGGCTGTAGTAACCATCTTATTCGCACATGTGTCGAGAATATGACTTGAATACAACAGTGAGCAACACTGTGTCGGAGACTTTTATTAAGAGTTGATCCCTGTTGGAATTTCCCCCCAGTCTGATCCTCATCCTTAGTTTTAGGACTTTCCAAATGGGAAATTAAACTCATGCATTGTGCAAAACAGAAAGAGTGATGTGTTGGTGAAACTACGAGGAGGATTTCACTATTTAATGCAATAATAAGGTCGTAAAGTGGAAAAACTGGTTCTCAAAGTGTATGTGTTCACTCATTCTGGTTTCTATAATAATCACCAATAGTCCTAAAAGAAGCTGGCTGTCTGACTTGCTTTGCACCTGTCTTCTTCTCTGTGCTGCTAAAACAGAAATGTGGAAAATCTGTTCCAATCATCAAGGAGTCACACAGAGGTCGGATCGAGTGATGGGCAGCCTGTCGTGCTTCTGATGAAATCTCACTGCTTGGTATGATTATCACGGACCGATATAGTCGGCTCAGTATCTCTAAGAGTCTCTCGTGTTACTGACAGATCTCTGTTTCAGATTCCACCATGGGGCACAGCTTAACTGCGAACCTGCAGTCAGCTCAAAGGGAGTGTGCTCTCCATTCATAGGACATCTCTAATCATCTATAGTGCTGTAAAACTCACCAGTCGTTTCCCAACAATCTCTCTGTTAGTCATATCAAAAGACATCAGGCCCAGATTCCATCCAGTAGGTGAAGTTAGTCATAAGGTTTAGGATCACAGGTGTTTCCTGTATATATATATATATATATATATATGTCTATAGTTCCATGGGCAGAGCACACACAGTGTCAGTTTGGAGAAAAAAAGGTCACTCTCTCTGAATCCAAGGCTGAGCACAGAGAGCCTCCGTTTTGCCCAATATGGTATGGAATGCTGACACACCTCAGCCATGTGATGTGAAGAAGCAAAGCGACTCAAAGGGATCGGCCTCCTGCTCTGTCTTTCTTTGAGACATTAACCAGCCCTGCTAGTTGAAAGAACCTCCGAACACATACTTCACATCTATGATTGCAGTGCGTCTCACCATGTTGCATCAGCGCTGGGCTGGCTTTGAAGCATACCAAATGCATTGTGTGAAGCAGAAACCGAGTGGGAACATAAAACAAGGACGCTAATGAATATTGATTCAAAGACAACAGGAACAGCAGCTGTGAACTCTTTAATATTGAGATGAATTTTTCATAATAAGAAAAATTTCCACAGCGAGTCACAGTCACACTTAAGCGTGGAAATATTTTCTCTAGGGATCTCAGAACATTAAACAGTAGCTTGTATCCACCAGTCTTTAACTGCTCAGTTCTCCTTGGGCAAGCTAGGTTTGAAGAAGAAATGAGGAAATCCTTTGGCTCCATCTAGTGGCACCGAGGACAATGCGAGCCCATCGCTGCTTGTGAGTAAAAGCAACACGTACCTCTGAAGCGCTGTAGTTTGAACCTTCACCTTCACAGCAGTGTTGTTGCCGCTGCTGCTCTGCGGCAAAGTTCTCATTCGCCGCGTCCTCGACAGAGTTTCTATTCTCATCTCTCTGCCGCCAATCGCCAGCTGCACACACGGTGTGACATCAATACAATTCCTCATCAACATCAACACAAAGGACACAGGATTTATAGTAAGAACTTTCTTACCTCTGATGTAGTTGTTGTTGTAGTAGTAGGGAAGGCCGCAGGATCCAGCAGAAGACAAACACGAATAGCTCGGTACTGGAGACTCAGTGAGTGTTTCTAACCTGGCTTCAATGTTCCCCTGCTAAACATGAACATACAGATAAATCACAAATAGCCCCCCGACTTACAAATGAGTTACTTCTGTTGAGGAAAGTCTAAAGTTATATAGGAATACATCTCTATGTTGAACACCTCGTCCAGTTTGCTCCATTTTGGCCTAGTTTCCGTTTCTGCAGACTCTTTCGGGCCAATCCTGACTCTTCTCTCATCTGCCAAGCCCTTCTTCAAACAAATCCTGTCATCCAGGGCACCCCCTTCCTCTGTGTGTCCGTCTTGAGGTGACAGGCTGTTGGTGCTCTGAGCCTCTTTCAGGTCTGTCAGAGTCACACCCTACAAGACAGTCATACAGCGTCATATCTGCCAAATAATACAATTCAACTTTAACCATTGTTTTCCTCGGTCCTTACTTGTGTGGACCTGCGGGTTTGTCTAGCATGACGGGACTTTGCTTTCCTCTGCGACTCTGCCTCCTCATCCCTGACCGGGGTCAGATACAATCTGAGAAAACATATTACAACAGTGAATACAACACAACTGTTAGATCACATTATATCACAATCTAGCACGACCGAGTTCACTCCTGTCCTGCTATACAAACCACGAGATCCTGTACTCCACGGTGAACATTTTTTAAATGAATCCACTTACCAAAGAACACCTGCGTATCACTACCTGAGGAACACATGGCTCTTATCTGTGTCACAGTCATATACTTAGAGGACATGATTGATGCGTCTATCCAACTACTCCCTCTGTAATATCTGTCTCTCTGCAGTTGCCCACAATCTCTAGCTGAATGTTAATTAAATCGATTGATTGCACATGAAAGGCCTGCAGTATGTTGGCTTGCTGTGTGGAGACAAGGCTCAAAAATCCACGTTTCTCCCTCTTCCTGCTGTGTACTATTAACTGTGAGCTCATGCATCAGCAGGCATAGCCTCCACTCATTTCCCCTTTCACCCAGCCTACTGTCAGACTTTAGAAAGACACACAGCAAATAAAGCAAGCTGCTCTGAACAGTGGCTTTAAGATGGGAGCACAGACAGAATAGGCTGAGCAAGCATCCGAGGGGAGGCTCACGTTTTACCCCTCAGCAAGGCTTTTTACTGCTATCGATCTCTCAGTGGTGTCGTCACCGGGAATCGTGCGTGAGAGTCAACGGACTCGGCAGCAGCACACCCTGCAATATGGACTCCATGACTGTGCACAGTTCTGAACAGTGAGGCCAGAAAGTGCACAGGCAAACAAGTTGGAGCTACTTCAGCTGCACCTGCTTAAAGTTGCATTACAATATACTCCATCACGAATTAGAACTCCAACTTATATACAACAAAACACTGCTCTCAAGCTTCATATTAAAAATCTAGGCTAAAATAGCTGCCAGCAATAGCTGTCTTACTCTGTGACCTACTGTAAAGACAGTAGGTCACAGAGAGGGACTGTTAGTCAGAGTAACAGTCTCAGAGCTCACATTCCATCAGTTTAACAGGCACTAAGATGACAGTCACGAGGGCATAGGACTTAAAATAAGAATTCAGAAAAGGAACCAAATGACTCTTTATCTCTGTAACTTACCTGGGAACAAATGCTTGCATGGCCTCTGAGGAAGGTCAGAAACAGAGGGGCCGAGACACTGCAGCAGCGATGAGAGCGGGAGGCTAGGCAAAATGATTCTGTAATAGGCTGGAGTGCAGAGAGAGAAGGGGAGAGAGAGAGGGAGAGAGATACTTCCTGCCTGTCTCAATAATGCACACGCAATCGATTTAGACTTGCCGTTGACACACAGAGTTCAACCGGAGCTGCAAAAACACATGAGACGCAAAGACATTTTCTGCTAATGCCACAGCAATCAAGTGCAACGTTACTTAAAAGGTTGGCACCCAGCGTGGTAGTCTGCTTTCGCTGCAGGGTAAAAATAATTGTGGTCAAAGGACACTTTCTTATATATATTCATGTGTTTCTGATGTAGGTGAAGCAACCCTTTAAAATAATTACGGCTACGAAGAGACGTAAGGTTTCCCCCTGTGAAGGACTGTGACCCAAAACAAACTTGTTAGTGGGCAACAATCTGTTGGCCATTAACTGCTAAGGTCCGTCAGTTATATTATCACATTTGACTTTATTATTTCTATTAAGTACTATTTCACACATTTCTCAGTGGTCACAGAATAAAGGAACAGTCTTGACAATTTTCTACATGTATTGTTACTGTGAGCAAACATTATATAAGAAACTAATAAAGCACTATGTGTTTTTACAGATGATGCAAGAACACATGGCTCCGTTTAGATCTACAGGAAACGGGAATAAACTTAAAAAAAAACCAGCATGGAATCTGCATGACGATCAGAAAAAATTGAACAGAACAGCACAGAGTCACATATGAAAAGTGACAGAACCAGGTTTTATTTTGAAACTAGGAGCACAGTGTCATGACAGTAACCAACGTCCGGCCACAACAGTGACTTTTGCAGACGTGAATATTGGTTTTAGTAAAAACATACAGTGATGTCTGAAAGTCTTCCTATACTAGCAAGGACCCCGTTCAGAAAAATATGGCTCATAGCTTCAGAACGATTTCTTAGGAACATATGCTGTATTAATATTTGATATTGAACGTAAACACCGGCAACAGTTCATGAGTCTGAGCTTTATTTGAGGATTTACTTCATTTCTCTCAGACATGTTTAGCAGGATTGAAGCCCTGAACACCAGCAGCCCGTCCTTCACACCTCTGGTGGTCTTGGTGTTGTGTCGATCCACGTTCAAGGTCAGCGTCCTGCTGCAAAGATCCACTTTCACACAACTTTGAGCCGTTAAATCTGACATGGCACTGCAGGGTAACGTAGTCCTCTGTGGGGAAAGTGCAGCTGAACACATAAACTCTATTTGAAATATTCAAGTTAAACTATGATTAATGTGCCAACGATGTTTTATACTTTTGGTACTATTGAGTCACAAGTTTGTTTCGTTATAAATGTGATCCAGAACCAGCTACAAAAACCCGCGGCGTGTGACCTGGATCTGTTAGGTTGAAACACTATACTCATAAGTAATGTGAGGAAAAATCACTCGGCCTGTGAAACTCTCCCTCGGTGTAGGTACAATCACTGCTGAAGAGTTCTTTATACATGGAGTATATGTGGCTATTTGTTACAGCACCCTTACCAGCGCCGAAGGTTCAGAACGATCTAAATGATGCTTTTTTAACTGAGAAGTATTAAAGTAGGATGTTAAGTAAGGAGACAAACTATATTACAGTGGCTTTAAAAACTATGCAGACACCTTCAAAATGACTTCTTAGGACTCGTGTCTGCTCCTCACCTGGCTAATACCATCCCTACAGTGAAGTACGGCAATGGAAGACAGGACAAAACTTGGAGAGACCTGCTACCAAGGACACTTCTAAAAGCACTGAATTAAAGATCAAACTACCTTTGATTTGAATGTTTTTAGACCGACGGGTGAACATGGTAACTTAATCAACTCACAATATAACCTACAGTACAGTTAGTGCAAAGATGAATACTTCAAAAGTAAAAAATATAAACTACAATTATACCTACAACACTGCTGTTGTTTCCTAAAAGGCATTTTCTTTCATATTTGGCTAACTCTTTGGTTGGATGCTTGTAAACAACTGAATCTTGTCTCAGCATACACTTCAGGCTGTGCCGAAGAGAAAAACATTTTAATGCCACCATGACAGACATTGATTATGGCTTCAGGTGCATTGACAACACGTCATTGGCTTTTAGTTTTCCACTACAGTACAGAACCTGGGTTTGACAAACATGAAAGTGTGAATTATGAAGAGTGGAGGACACTTTTGAAGAAAGATCCATTTTTATGGATTAAGGCTCGAGGGTATTTCTATACTCCCTGGTTTCTCACATTTTCTCACAGACTGAGATTGCGGCGCGGTGATTGAATTCACCTGATTACGTCTTCCTTTCACAGAGCAACCACATAATGAATATCGTGCCCATAGACAGTATTTGTGACTGACAATGTCTCCTTGGCGGACGTGTCTGAAGCAGAGAAAACCTCTGTGGCTGCATTAACTCTGTAAAAGAAATAAAAAGAAACAGGATTGGATTTTTTTTCCTGGTGCAGTGGCAGTAAATAAATATTTATTTATCACTTACATTGGTCTTCTGATGAAGAATAAGTTTCTCCTGGCACCTCTTGCACAGGTGCTATGTTCTGCTGTTCCTCCTCCCGTTCTGGGACGTCCTCCTCGAGCGGCACCTCCTTCACTGCCACATCACTAACAGACGACATCTTCTCTGATATGTGGTCATCGTCTTCAGTCAGTGACTGCTCCTCACCTTTCTCTCCTTCAGATGCCGACTCCTCTTCCCACTGCGTCTCCTCTTCTGCCTCCTCTGTTTCTGATAGCTCCTCTTCTTCACTGTGCCTCTCCTCTTTAAGTGGAGACTCCCCAACTTCCTCTCCTTCAGATTCCTTCTCTTCAGGCACCTGTTTTTCTGTCTGTGTCGTGTCCTCGTTTTCTGCTGAGGCGGTCGGCTGATCATTTTCTGGATGATCCTCCTTCCCTGCCTCCATCTTCTCTTCATCAGTGGCTACTTCGCTGACAACGTCCTCCTGTGCGATGTCGGCTCCATCCAGTAGAGGTTCCTCTACCTGCTCATTTTTCTCTGCCTGTTCTTCTACATCTTTAGCAAGTCTCTCTTCAGTCGATGCAGCTGCTGTCTCCTGAGTCGTGGTTCCTTCTGTCTGTTCCACAGACTCACCGAGAGATTCTGTTTCACCAGTGAGCTGAGGCGATGACAATAATGCATTAGATCATAGGTGACTGGATTTATAGGAAATCATTTACGGGGATGTTTTGCAGACATCCATGTTTGTATGGAACGAGAGAATAATTACATGCAAAACGGGTTTAAAGTGTCAGCAAGGAACATTTTCCTTTGAAACGTTTATCAATCACCACTTATTCAAGGTTTTAATGAAACATTCAAGTAACAAACAGACAGTTTACTTTATTTTACTTTGCTTGGCAGACGCTTTTATCCAAAGCGACTTACAGGGAGCTAGCGCTGGGTGTCTGGCTCAAGGACACACCTGGTAGGGGATGGATTAGGAATCAGACGGGGTTCGAACCCGCGACCTTCTGTGACCCAGTCGGACGCTTAACCCATTGAGCTACCAGGCCGTTAACAATGAAAAATATGAAAAAATTGAATTACTGGAAAAGCATCACTCGTACCAACTATGGATAATTAACAGAAATATTTGCAGAATGTTGCATGTTACATTCCTGCTTGTTGTAAGTAGTGGATCAGAATTAGTTCTGCTGTGAGTTTGAATCTTATACAAATCCCACACCATCATATCATTATGCTATTGAATGATGAACTGTTTTTTATACAGCTCTCAGAAAGCCGGAGTTTATAGGGTGACTTCTCAGTGTAAAATCTGAATGTCCATCTGTTTGTCTTGGCTGGGATACCGTAGAAACACGGTCCTCCAGGAAAGGGATCAGCTCCCTATGTAGTCATAAAAGGTTCATTCTACTGTAAAGAAAAATAAATTATTCTTAGTTTCAGGTGATTTACATTATTATGTAACACTATATTGGATTTCTGCTAATAGATCCCTCTAAATCTTACACACTACACTTTAGGAGCTATAAAGTGTAAACACAGCCAGAAAAAAAGTTCAATTTAATTTATTTTAATTTCCAGGATGTAACCTGACAAAAGGATTTTGTCGGGGTATAATCATTTTCACAGAAACTGCAAGTGAATCCGTCTGAGGATCCATGCCAAGCAATTAGCTCCTTCTAATTAATGAGATGAAAATCTCATCATGTTCCCCTAAGGGCACCCAGGGAACAGAAATAGTAAGGAAACGTGTATTAAGGCAGACGGGTTCACACAGTATAAGCTTATGACATGAAACCAAAAGCCCCAAACTAAACCTTGGAAATGAGTGTAGTTACAGCTCTAGTAGGTTTTGCTTTGTCCCCACTGACGAGACAGCTGGACAAAAAAAAAAAAACCTGACCAATCAGAGCACAGTGAGTTTAATGGATTCAGAGTGTCAACAAACTGTTCCTGCAGCTTGTTCACACGGTAGTACGAGTTGTTTTTGATGTTCACGCACAGAAATAACAACTCCTAACTTTGATCAACGTGGAAAAAAGCTGCAGCTTTCATGTCATTCTACCATCGGTGGGACAAGTATGTCACTCGCCACTGTGTCAGCGAGCTAACGTGACACCGTCACGACGAATGAATGTACAGCATAAGAATCAGACCAGATGTAAGTGATATACCGTAAGTACCCGAGTGACCTCCTTCTGCACGTTCTCCAGCTGAGCCCTTAGCTCAGAGTGAAGGGTCTGGGCCGCCGAGTTCTGATCCTGCAGACTCTGACGTAACATATGAAGCTGCTCCTCCACACTGGCCTGGTGGAGCCGCTGGGACTGCTCCTTCTCAAGCGACTCCCTGACAGAGTGAGAGATTTCATTATTAGTTGTTACACTGATGTATTTGATATAATAACAGTATTTATTGTGTAACCTCTGACCCCTGAATGTTTATATAGTCACATTTGCATCAAGTGCGGAATTCACATACAAAAGTCATGAATAGGGTAGAAAGCGCTATACACAAGAAGGTGTATGCATGAACATGAGGCCGACCAGCGCTGGCCTCACGTAACGCAGAGACAGACAGCGGCAGCCTACAGGGATTTGACTAAGTCAACATAAATTTATGGGTCAGAAGAGGTGAGACATTTTCTCCACAGCACACTAACCTGACAGCAGCCATCTCCAGTGCGCTGGCCTCCAGCTGAGTCTGATATGTGTCCAGCTGCTGCTTCTGTCTGAGGACTTGCTCCACCTGTTCATCCAGGGTGGTGCTGATTGTGCTGATCTGCCCATGTCTGTCCTCCAGCCTGGATTCAGCTTCTCCAAGGTCCTGTGTTAAGTCGTCAACCTTCCGGGACAGTTGAGCACTCAGTGTGGCCAGACCCTCTACTTGAATCCGAACACCCTCAAACTCCTCGCTCTTTCCCTTCAGCGTCTTCTGGAGCTGGCTCAGTTGCTCCAGTGACACGGTGGCTTTCTGCATCTCTGCCAAACGGGCTTTCATCTCACTGTGGAGCGACAGCACTTGAGCGGGGAGGTCAGACGTCTTGAGCTGCTCAGCAGTAGCCAGGGCCACGCTCACCTGTTTCTGTGCCAGTGCATAAGACTTCTCCAGGACATTCAAGCGGGTCTCCAGGTCCTCTGGAATGCCCTGCTGCAACAATACAAGTGAAACTGAGTCCAACTTCCCATTTCAGTGGCTCTTGGTTATAAATCTATGAAGCGCACTTAAAATGAGCAAAATGAATATAGAAATATTGTGTTAGCACAATTCAAAATACAGTTTTATGTTTAGTATCTGAGGAAATGAATTAAGAAACATTTAAACATTGCTCCTGTCACATATGAAAGACTATGATATATATAATAAAATGAATGGAGCTGTAAGCACTGCTCCACAGCAGCTATTTTTAAAATAATCTGCTTTGTTTAAATTGTCAGTAAATAACAACTCCTGTCAATAAATCAGTTTCTGTCACATATGCTCATCTAGCCAGACCAAAATCTGAACGACTGCTTAGCACGGGTAGGATCGTGCAGGTGGTCAGCTCAGTAAAGCCCAATCTCCCAGCAAACTGGAAATAAAAAACATGAAACAAACAGAATGCATTGGAGCAGTCCGTTGCTCAGATCAGTGCTAAAACGTTGCAGCTGCAGTGGCTAATTTATTATGGGAGTCACAAGTACAGCAAACTGTTCACACATGAAATACTTCCCAACAAGACTGAGCTAGCTCGCACTTCTCAGGCGAGGTTTTTGCCTGTCTGGCTTGCCTGAACCAAAGGTGGAGTTGTAAGAGACAGATAGTGTGAGAGGAGGACTTCTAAAATCTTGCTCGTCTCTTTAGAACTGAACTCTCGCCGCAACACAGCAAACGGCAGCAATGAACCTCAGCCTGCAGTATTATAAGAGTCAGTGCAGTGTATAGTATTATTTCATCACTTCCTGCTCTCCTCCAATGTTTCAGATGACCTGTAAAGAGCCTCCAAACCGGGGATCAGTGTCAGAACCAGACTAATTTTAGCCCTGGCACACCACGGGTTTGTTCATTATTATTATTATTGACAGCATCCTCTGCACAGCACTGGGACAGTTATATTCACTGCATCTATGACACCGACACACTGTTTATTTCTTAATAAACACAGGCCCTGCATTTTACTGATGAAGTCAAAGTCCCTGCAGTTATAGGTCAAGAATAATCCCCATTACAAACGCGAGCAGCTGTGTGCGTGATAGAAATAGCAACGTTTTGTACTCACTCCAGTGAGGCCCTTGGCATTTTGAAATCTGAGAGAGGCCTGCAGCCTTTAACTTTCCTAACTTGTAGCTGCCAACGTGCACTTGTGACATGTGGTGAGGCCTTTTCTCATTATGCGTAAGCGTTTGTATGAACTATAGGCTGGTGAAATGAAGACTCGGTGTAGTCATACCACCAGAGGAGTAATCATGCTCTTTCATTGCTGTGAGATGATGTGATCTACCGTATTGTCACGGGATGAAAGCTACCAGTTAACATGTCTTACCTTACCACTCGACTGTCGCAGTTCCTCTTGGGCAGACTGCAGTGTCACCATCTTCATCTGCATGCCCAGAAGATTGTCTGTTAAGTGGGTTAAAGTTTGGTGCTGCTGGAAACAGAACCACGCGCCAGTTGCACCTCCAATAACAATGATTAGAAATAGAACCAGTAGAAGTAGGTAACTGTTCCCCGCGGCACGAACTTCTGACTCACTCGCTTCACTTTTTAAAAAGTTATCTTCATGTTTGTGGTTGCTTCTCCCTTTCCGATGCTTGGTAGTCATGTTTAGACAAAGGAAAAATGTTCTCGCTGAGCTGGGAGGTGATATTCAAGGAGCTTGGTCCGTGATCTAACCGGTCATTTATTTCGGATGGCTCCTTTAAGTGGCGCTGCGTGAATCCGCCTGCTTTCAGTCGCCGCGCAATAAAGTCCAGAGGAGCTGCGGTGGGTTCTGGATGAAGAGGTGAAGCAGAAGATGAAAGGGAGAAGGCGTGCGTCCATTCAGGAAGAGCGCACAGGAGGACTGGGGGACCGGCCGACAGCAGGACTGGCTGCGCCCTCGGCACCACGTGCGCTGCTGTCATCTAATGGAAAGACTGTGCGCTGCGTTCTCAGTATCTTACCTTACTATCAACAAAGATCTCAGCAATGAATGAACTTATGGTTTTCATATCCTCTATAGATGGCCTCTCCTACATTGAAAACTCTTTGTCTTACCCTTTAGTTGATCCTCCTTTTAAACCCAATCATGTTTCTCTCACCTGTTGCCAAATAACCAGAGAGCAAGTTCATAAATTGTCTTCCTCCCAACTTTTCTGTGTGTGTTGCAGGCATCAAACTCTAAATCTGCTTGTATTTACACAATACAAATGGGTTGTAGTCAGTGAAAACTTTGTGAGTTTATTGCAATTTTAAAAAGAAATGGGGTTTGGATATTACAACAAGCTAATTTTCAAACCTTGCAAGAACTCAGCGTCGTATTTGTGAAATAACAGCTTTTTATTTAATATCTCATCTTTTTCTTATTGCAGCTGGTTTATTACATCCAAGAAGTGCAGCCACTGCAAGTCAGACATCCCAAATTAGATATCTAAATATTAGAATAAATATTGATTGTTCCCCTTAGATTCTTCAGTCTGTGAAGGAAGGAAGAAAAACATAATATCATTAGGAATGTTTTTTATTTTGAGCTGCAGTATTCTTCTAAAATAAAGTGTTTTCTTTTCACCTCTGACACTAAGAACAGTGGAGCATTCAGCTCGTCCAAGGGCGTTCTCTGCAGTGATTATATACTCTCCCATGTCCCTGGGGCCCACGTGGAGGATTAACATGGTGCACACTCCACAGGTGTCGGAAATGTAATAATTGGTATTAGTGTTCAGACTGATGTGATTTCGATACCATGTGATACGGGGTTTGGGATTTCCTTGAACTGCACAGCTCATGTAGCATTCGTAGCCTTTGGGTGCGGTGTGAATCTTCAAGGGCACAGTGAAGGTCGGCGCACATCTCAAATCACAGTCCTTTATTGTTGCAACATTCACCACAAGCTTTTCTACGTGAGAGGAAACACAGTCTGATTATATATTTCCTGATGAAAAAAATACAAATCAAAAATACCTTTTTTCTTCTCCATCCCCCAGGTCGGTGACTCAGAGGGTGCAGATGTGCCCATGTCATTTCTTGCATAGACTCGGAAATGATATTCTCTTCCATGCATGATGTTGCAGACTGTAAATTTGTTATTAAAGAGTCTGTCAGCCACTGTGGTCCAAGTCATTTTGGACGAATCCAGTTTAGACACTGTGTAGTGGAGGCGGTCATCCCGCTTCTCATCGGGAGAAGGTTCCCAAATGACTGTCACTGTGCCAGGCACGTTTTCCTCCAGCTCTACAGGTCCAGGAGGTTTCGGATCATCTGTAAACACAAGCAGCGTTACTGGATTCTGGACCGTGTGAAGGATGGATGTATAAAATGAGGGTAGCAAATCCTTGCTTTTGTTTTACCTGTGACCCTGACCTCTGTACTGAATGTCTCCTGTCCAGCAATATTTTTCACCAAAATGGAGTAGATGCCAGAATCAGAGCGCTCAGAGGAGGGGATCAAAAGCTGAGACGAGTCGTCAGAGTTACTTATCGTAACTCTCTTTGTCACTGGAACATTGTCCTTTAACCAAATTATATTTGGCCTCGGAGATGCCTGGTGAAAGTATATGTAGCCTGTTCAGATCTGTCATGGACATGTTTGTGGTTTTCTTTTAAAACAACGTGGTCTGCAAAAGCAAGTTCTACATATTCATCTCACCTCAAAGTTGATTCGGATCCTGACAGAGTTTCCTGCCCCCACCACTACGAAACTCTTCTTCTTGCGGTTTGTGAACTTTGGCCTCACTGATGTAATGGACAAAAACACAAGTTAGTTTCAGCCCCCACACACACACAGACACACACCTTTCCTGTACAGGTATAAAAAAAGGAAAGACAAACCGGGTGAGGGCATGGCAATAACATAATTGGCCAGCTCCTCTGGCGCACTCTCTCCTCCATCATTTGTTGCAATCACTCTGACCCAGTATGTGTTCATGGACCTTAGGCCTTTCACACTGAACGTAGTCATGATGATTGGACTGCTATTACAGCGAGTCCATTCAATGCAATCCGACTGACGGATTTCAATAAAATATCCTTTTGCTTCATCCTGTACGTCCGACTTCTCTTCGGGTTTCGTCCATGTCAGGACCAGGTGGTTGTAGGATGTTTCCGTCACCTTCAGTCCTGTGACTTTACCAGGAGGCTCTGGGGTAAAAAAAAAACAAAACATCATTACACCAAAAAATCTGGTGAGTCTTGAACGTACTAAGACACTGCAGCACTTACTTTTGGGATCCCGTGCGATAACAAACTCTGAGGGGTTGCTAAATTCACCCACTCCTGAGAGGTTTATTGCAGTAACTCTGAATTCATATTCCATACCAGCCACAACATCCCTCACTGCATATTTATTCTCTGGAAACAGCAATAACAAAATGTAATTAATATGGTCTACAATGCCGGTTATGTCCATGAAGATGAGCTTGAAATGCAGACCTTTAATCAGCTCATCCATGGCATTGACAACAGTCCAGAGGTTACTTCCCTTTTTGCGTTTCTCCAAAATGTAGCCCAGGACACGTGACCCTCCCGTGTTACTTGGTGGGGCCCAGCAGAGGTTGATGCAGTCGTCATAGGCGTTAATCACCTTCGGAGGTGTTGTTGGTCCAGGAAAAGCTAGAGAGTGCAGAAAAAAGCCACATCACTGACGAAGGTTGTACCTGGACAGGGTCGATGAAGTTAACAGGCTGTACACGAATGCTTGTTAGATCAGTTGCAGGAAGATAATGTGCATCTATTTTGACTCTAGTGCTAAATGTTTAAGTACAAATATATGGAAATATATGTGGAGCAAATCGCATTTAACACACATTAATCTACAGTGAATTTATCTATTGTGTTTAGGGTTATACATTAGTTGGTACCAGCACCTATTGGACTCACCTAGTGTACCAGCTTGCATTTCATCCGTCTCCATCGCTTCACTTGTTCCCTCTGAACTCACTGCTCGGATACGGTAACAATATTTGCGGCCACGGTCGACGTCTGTATCACAGTATCTGGGCACACCTGGGGTTTCTCCTATTTTCTTCCAAGTGTTTCGCCCCACCTGCTGGCGCTCCAGTATGTACCTAATCACCGGTGAGCCACCATCATCTTTCGGAGGCCTCCACTTAAAGTCAATACACGTAAGTGTGCTCTCCATCACCTCTGCAGGGCCCAGGGGTGAAGAAGGTTTATCTGAAACATGGAAAGTGTGAAAAAATGAACTGCTTTTACGTGCGAGAACAAATCCTACACTCTGAAACATTTCTTTACAAATAACTTTGTAACATTTCTAAAACACATCTCTAACCTGTCACATTCTCACAACCTGTCACCGCCTTTGGTGAAGGAGCTGGTTACTTCCATTTAAAGACTCAGACTTTTTTATTGCTGTGTCATCGCTATATTTAAGACTTTTTCCTTCTGCTTTGTTCTTTCGTCACTCACCGAGCACAATTAGGTGTGAAATTGCTTCAGTGAATCCATGTTCGTTCTTGAGTTTGATCTTGATCTCTCCTGTGTCCTTCCTCTGGCACCTGGTCAGGAGCAAGCGGCTGTGACTTGCAGATGTCTCTATCTTTGTGTTGTTGTTGTCTTGGAGCTGTTCTCCCTCTCTGTACCACACAATCTTAATGGGTTTACGGCCAAGAAAGTGCAGTCTGAAGATAGCGTTGTGCCCAACTTTAAGTGCCACAGGCTTGCTGAACAAACTGAGGTATTCAGGGTCAAATCTGGGGGGATCTACAAAAAATGGTAATCATTTTAATTTAGTATGGGATCTGGGATCTGGGGGGTTGGTAACATCTCAGTTAATACAAATAATATAAAGGATCCTTGTAGAGTTGTTATAAATAATATGAAATGTCATTATTGTTATCAAACTCTCAAACCTTTGACATGGACCATTGCCTCTGTTTTACGACCATCTGCTTCAAAACGGTATTTCCCAGAGTGCTCTTCGTTACACTTGACTATGACTAATTTATGGATTGCGCCATCTTTAGTGATAAGGAAATTGTCACCAGAGAGTATCTGATAGGAAAGGAGATGAACGACAAAAGCACAGATTAACACATCATAGTTGAAACCTGTGGTGATCAACAGATTCCCAGTACATAAACATTTTTCTCGCTTCTTCATGCAATTCTTCCTGGTAGAGGACGTTTGCTGCTGCAGGTTTAATTAGGTAAGTACCTCTGTCTCCTCATTTTTATATTTCTCAGTGTATTTATTTTATTGTAAAAACAACATGCACCACCTAAATATAGTATGACACCACTTAAACATAGCATAGCAACACTAAGTTAATCTCCAAATGATGCTTTAGGAATGACTGAATGTTTTCATATTGTTGATACACATCTGTGCAACAAAAACAACTGTGTCTCATTATATCTCAGGTTATTTCTGACGACTATATCTGCTGTAAAATCCTAATAACAAGGGAAACATACACTCATCTTTATTTCATGAAGGAAATGCACTCGCAGCTGCTGGTTCATAACTTGAATATAGTGGATCAAGCCTTTGATTTAGCAACGGTCTAAGACTAGTTTTATAAAAGTCATTATTTTAAAAACAAAATCTACATTCTGAATTGACTTATTTTTTTACGCAGTTTGCTCTGACTCCATATAAAACAAACATCTACATAACATAACAAGTACTGGTATGATTTACACCCACAATGATTCTCCATTGCATATGAATGACCTCTTTTGTTTCCCATTATCATTGTGAACTGGACTTAAACTGCAGGTAGAATCCAGAAGGACGATGACTAACCTTTTTTCTATCCCTGAACCAGGTCCCGTTGCAGTCCTCACTGCTGAGCTTACATGTTAACTCAGCAGGCTCATCAATAATAGCATTGACATCAGATAAACCGCAGATGAACTGGACCCCAGGATCTAACGTACACAACACTGAACAGTTAGTCCGTATCAGAGAGGACTCGAACTTGCAACTAATATTGCAGCCAACAGCACACCTTTTTGTTTTACTGGATCACTAGGAAATTTAAGCAGAGGATAATGGATGGATGGATGGATGAGTTTCATAATTAATTCCTAATATTTAGGTCTTCCTACTGGAGTCATTTGCTGTTGCTTCTCCACTTACCAGTCACCAGATCTTCTATTAGTGGTCCGTGCCTTTTACGCCTTGTATGTGTGGCAGAGCCACTGGCATCTTCAGTCTCATCACACTCAGCATGGTCTTCTGCACATTTCCTTTCACCTATAAGATAAAACATTTCAACCCTTAGCGTTACGTACGGAGTTGTATTGGTTCTTTCAATTTTATTAGTCTCAGAAGGAAAAGATACTACATATCTAAGTGAATTAACGGCCCATGATACACATTTAAAATCAGACAAATGCACTCAGAAGAATATATATATATATATAATAAAGGTCTGAGTGCACATGGTTAAATCATTAATGCACCAAGTGTTGTCTCTCCTACCATTTTCTGCACTAACGTTGACCTGCTGTTGACTTGGTTTAGAGCGGCTGGGAGACTTGATGTTGCCCGTAGAATCCTCACTCCCATCACTGTCACTTCCCTCACTGGCACTTTCTTGCTCATTTGGATCTGTTACAGCCACAGTTTCACAAACACTATTTGAAAATTGTTTTGAAAAACTAATACACAAAATCTTTCCATAATAAAAACGATATAATAAATGATTCAGTCAATGCAAGCTGTTTTCAGATTGTAATTCCTTTTTGCTTATTTGTTATTCAAACAAAACAGAACTGAATTTTACTGGTATTTAGAACCACAGTACATTACACATGGAAATTGGTCCATTAGCAGTCCTGATGACTAGATTTGTGACTGGTGTTGAGACTATAACTTGTAATAACCTGTAAATTATTCACTTGTACTGCCATTAGATTGTGTTTGTGAGAACTGCACAGCATACCTAAAACAGGGATGGTTTATCTCGAGTCAACTGTGTGCAAAAAATGCAGTATAATACCTGTTGATTCTTACCAGACAAATTATGCTTCCTTCGGGCCTTTGCCTTTTTTGAATGCCTGCCAGGCCCAGCGGAGTTTTTCTTTCCATCACAATCCGTCACCTCTGCATCGACACTTGTATCGCAAAACTCTGTGCAGACACAAGAAACACAAACGAAAATAGAAACGTTTTTGAGGAACATTGGCTGCATGTCCACATACCAATGATTTGTTCTTTCCTAATCATGTGTTTATTTATGTCAAGTTAGATAACTCATGCCAATGTGAATGATACTTTGTTAAACTTTGTTATAAGTTACTATTTGTTCTAATATTGTTCACCTGTAGGGTAATTTTATTTTGGTGCGCTCTTTACTTCACCTTATTATTAAAAAATCTGGTGATTAAGTGTTTATCATGTTGTTTTTTGCATATCCAGCACAAAAGATAAGTTAAAACCATGAAACTAACAACAAAACACTAAATTCATGTATTTATTTTAATGCGTGTGAAGACTTTCAGTCATGGTTATCACAAAAAATGTTATTCAGTCGCAACAATCTTTTTTAAAATCCTTTGAATACATTACGTTACACTCTGGAATGAAAGGTGTAAAGTATTGTGGGGACTGCAATCAAAAAGCAATAACAGGAGTGTTAAATTATGCACCCGATCATACTCGCCGATCCAAGACTGATCATGCGTGTTATTGTATTCTCACTAAATAGCTTACATTAAAAAGCACTATGCAAATTCTGTGACTTTATAACTAAGTCTTTGTTGTCATACAAGTTGTGTACAGAAAACTAGGAAGCAGCAAAGACCATGTGACAGCTGACATTCAGTGACACTAAAGGATCTCCACTCTGTTCCTTCTGTGCAATAAGTGAGTCTGCAGATGTTGATTAATAACATAAACAATGGCTAATGACTCCCTGGATTATTGACGGTGTAAATGTTGGTTAAAGACTGACTTTACCTGTTACCTTGTCAAAATCCACTTGATCAGATGTTTTCAGTTTCTTGTTCTTGTTCTTATCCATGTTCAACTGTGCTGTGCCATCTCTTTGTGAGTTTTTGTTTTGCATATTTGCTGTCTCTTGTCTCCCAATCAGCTCAGATAAGGCTCTGACTGTTGCTGCCTCAAAATACTCCTCTGCCGCTCCAGTTTTATCTGATCCAGGGCCTGCAGCTCTTTCACCATCTCTTCCCCCAGTAGTTAGCGTCTTCTCTTCTTTCAGTTGTCCTGTTTCATGCTTTGCCTTCAAAGCTCCTAAAATCTTCTCCATCTCCTCCTGTATTTTTATTTGTTGTTTTCTGGCCACGTTCTCCAGATTGATTTTTTCTCCACCCACAGCTGTAGTTTTATGTAGTTTTTTCCTGCCATCAGAGTCTGTGTCACTCCCAGCTTACAAGTGATAAAAAACAACATGCATGACTTCATACATTCACATTTTCTATTAGGATTGTATTGGTATTCATCAACAAATGAATTAGGTCTGCACTCTCCTGTTAAGTATTACCTTCCACAACTAGCCAGGCACTGCATGATGTAGTGCAAGCCCTTGCTGAATAGATGCCTTTGTCTAGCTGTTTGCAGTCTGTGATCAGTAGCCTGTGGATCAGTTTGTGGTCTGACACTGTTATACTGTATTTCTCTCCATTCTCCAGTGTGCTGCCTTTGCCCGTCCATGTGATTCTGGTCAGCGGGTGGGTCAGGACACACTCAAAAAGGGCATCGTCTGTTTCTTGCACTTTAATCTCCTGAATTTTGATAACAAAGTCCACATTGGAAACTGAAAGAAGTATGCACAAAAACAATAAAGATTCGGTGAGTGTGCATTGGTACACCCGCCACCACGCAGGGTTTGTATCACATTGAGAACAAACATTCTCATTGTGCTGAGTCTGTGTCATAGGAGCACCTCTCCACCTCATGATGAGGTATGGAGCATATTTCAAGTTTAGTACCAGTAAGGAATATGCAGTATAGAAGTTGATATTGGACATAAATAACCCTAAATTTGGGTTTCTTTCTTGAACTTACAGTTTAATTCGGTCAGGAGGTCGTTGAGGTCTTTGGCATTAATCTGACTCAATCCTTTGTCCTCTCGTGACAGATCCCTGATACTAAAATCCTCCATCCTCCCAAATCTCTGTTGCTCGTTTGCATTTTCATAGGGAATCACACCATTCTGCCAGGAACACATCAGGAATTACCATTAAAACATGGTTTAAATATATTTAAAAATAAAATTTTGTGCAGATGCAAGGTTTGGATAAGTAGTTAGACTGAACAATCGGCTAGAATGGTAATTCATCTGGTGTGAGAACTGAAATACCATACCTTACTTTTAATCTGCAGTCTCTCCTTCTTCTTTTCTTCCAGTTTCTTGAGAATCAAATGCAAGTCTCCAACTCCATACTCCTTACAGATGCGCTCATAGTCTTTCCTGTCAGCGTTCAGCATTGCTTCCCAGAAGTTTTCATCTGTTTGTCCATCTGCTCTCTCAACTTTACTAAAGATATTAGACCAGTATTTTGTTCATGAGTAAGTGAGGATCAGCAATAAAACACACACAGGAACTGATTAAGTGTCATATAAATATACAGTTTTAATATCTGCTTTGCTTACCTTTTCCTTAACAGTTTTCTGAAATCTGTTGGATGTGTTGAAGCTGAAAATAACAAATTCAGTTCAGGCTTCAGAATTTTCAGATATATTGTTACAATACTTTTATAGGGAAACTACAAATTTACTTAAGATAATGGGCATTTTTGATGTAATAAATATATGCCCAAAATTGCATTTAAAGAAATTAAAATAATGTGCTGAGCGAAAAGAATCCCTACCATCAGTCACTTTCAGTGATGCTGTGCAGACAGCTTTGCCATATTCGTTCACAGCACAGCATTTGTATACATCTATTTCATCAGTGGACACTTTATAAATCTAGAAATGCAAATAAATACGCTAAATGAATTTAGACAGCACAGCATCATTTAAGAGTTCAATAGTTTCATCAAACTAAATGTAAAAGCAGTAATTACACACAGGATTTTTACAGCGTGTGAAATCTTGAGTCACCTGAAGTATGTACTCCCCGGTTGATTCGTCACATTTAATCAGGAACTTATTCTTATCTGAAATATTTCCTTTAGCTCGTCTCCATGACACCTCTGGTTTTGGATCTCCCTTAACCAAGGCCTTAAAAACTGCTGATTGCCCTATTGAATATGTGAAAATTGCATATTTATTATTAGTTGTAAGGTGTATTATAAAATAAAAACTTGAATTCAATTGTTATTTATTGTCATGCATGTGTTTTCTGTGGCTATACAATTTCATAAAATGCTGTCAGTGCTCATAATATGATGAAACCCACCTTCATGGACAGTTACTGGCATTGGTTTAAACTGGAAATCTGGGGTGCTTTTCCCCTCTGGTATGTTTATCACATACTGTGTGATGATCACTCCTGGAGTATTAGATCTCCTGCGGATGGCGGCTAAATCCCGTAACAACGTCAAAATAGACAAAAACAAAACACACCGCCATTGAGTTATTGACATATGATGAAGCCAGTTCAGTGCAGGTGTAGGATCAGTGAGGATTGCAGCTTTTGTTAGACCTTATTTTTTGCTACCAGCAGATGTCAGGAATACCAAGTGTATTGACCGTACTATTTTATGTGTGAAGACATACAGTGTACATGAACAAAAATATTTAACTAAGCACATACCTTCTGCATTAAAATGTCAGCAAAATACATGAAAAGTAACTATTTATGTACAAAACATATACTCTGTATGAGATAACTTACATTAAATGGTATGTCTTCCTGTTTTGCTGCTATTGTTGGGTATATTTAATATTGATACCAGCTTACTGTAGTTAGGTTACAGTTACACTTTTAATATTCATGTTAGATTGATGGCGGCCCACCCCGATGGCAGATGGCGGCCCACCCCGAGTCTGGTTCTGCTGGAGCTTTCTTCCATTAAAACAAGTTTTTCCTCTCCACTGTCGCCTAGTGCTTGCTCAAATGGGACTGCTGGGTTTTCTACATAGTACTTAATATAAGTATATATACAAAGAAGTGCCTTGAGATGATCTTCATCAATACAAATAATACATTTTCTGTTAGTCATCTAAGTGACTAGTACGGTATACTGGTTGTTTTAGGTCTCCACACATTCAGTAGATTCACTAAGGCATTCCACACAGCAGTGCATAAAATCCACACCGTGATCCTCTTCAAACCTGCCTTACTGCTAAACATTTTATCAGGCTTTAGATGCGCAAAGATAAGGGATTACACACTTGTCGACGAGGAAAACATTAATCCAGGGATTAATAATTATTGTGACAAGGACAGAAATAGGAGAACAAGCCACCCTGTCAAATGTGTAGCTGAAGGCAACGAGGTATCAACAAGATAATTCAGGTTATCAACACAAGGCTTTGACAGGTCACAATCCGGCACTGTATTCAATAATATCTACTGCATTATTCAACATGTATTTTGTTATTCACAATAATGGATATCATTTGTCCACACACAGCACTACACAGAGACCTCAAACTGTTTCAGAGCTTTCATATCACCTGTCTTGTTGCCAGACACTTCATTGAAATGTTGAATATATTGATGAACGAGGGAGAAATCTGGGTGAAAAGAAACGACAGATCAGTTAGATATACTGACAAATGCTGTAATATTTCTGTAGGACATAGATGGTGAGTAGGTAGGTAGGTACTGTAGACAGATCAATTATTTCCAGTAGAAGCTGTTTTTTAGTAGCCTTGGTGAAATTCCAAGTTATGTCTACAGATTATTTAAGACGGACAAAGTGGGAGAAAGATTGACAGTTGTAATTGAGGGAGGAGCTGAAGTAAACAATGGGCAGAGAAGCCGGGATTGAAAGACCCAGTCAAGCATAATGGCGGAAAAGGAAAGCTCACAGAGGCCTGAACAAACTCAAGCTCCGAGAGGGTGACAGTAAAGGGCATCAGTCAGGCCTTAATCCATGGTTGTTTTCTTCACATTCTCCATTTATCACTGAAGCCTGAGAGAGAAGAGCTTTAGTCTGTTCTGCTGAGTGTCTGTGAGTTGGGCAAACTCCAGCTTGTGTAACTCTCATGAGTTCTGTGAGCTAATGGAGATGTGGTACATTGTGTAGTTTGCCTTTCATTACATTTTGAAGATACTGTGTTATAATAATTTCTTTCATCAAATATGTGGTTAGAGCTCTGTCCCTATGTTGGTACTTTGTTAACAAAGTTTTGAGCTGACACATTTTTTAATGTTAAAACTATAGTAAAATATTTACATAGTCAGTATAATATATACAATAATTATTAATTCATCTTGTTGTTGTTTGTGTATGTCTATATATTTTTATTGTGTGGTGTCCTTGAGTGTCAAGAAAGGCGCCTTTAAATGAAACGTATTATTAATAATCTAAAATAATAAATGTTAACTTTTCAACTTTGAATTTAAAAGATTAAGATTTTTAAGATTTTCCCGTCTTTATAGTACTGTGATGCCGAAACACCAACTCTTACATTTTCTAAGTTTCCAAAGTGCATTAAAAGTCAATATTCGACAATGTAGAGTACACAACACTTTGTGCTTTTCTAGCCTGTAATTGTTTGACTCAAAGCATGTTATGTTTTTAGCAGCAGCAGCAGCAAACGTTGATTTACTTTACTCTGCTTGGCAGACGCTTTTATCCAAAGCGACTTACAAGGAGCTAGCGCTGGGTGTCTGGCTCAGGG
>JAUMTR010000025.1:16129142-16193266 GCA_032270685.1 Microctenopoma stevenorrisi | reverse complement strand
AGTCAGACGGGGTTCGAACCCACAACCTTCTGCATCCCAGTCTGACGCTTAACCCATTGAGCTACCAGGCCCATATTTTTTTTTATCTCCATTAGATTTATCTAATGGAGATAAAATGGAGATAAAATTATCCATAGATTTATCTCCACTTAGCGTAATGAATGAACCTGCACACAGTTTATTTCATATGACTCAATAATTACATTAGAATGCTTGTGTCAAAGAGTAATGTGAACTTTACAAATAATTACACAGTATAATCATTGCAGATAGTCATTGTTGAATTAATCCCTTTTAGTGAAACAATACCACAGAGCCTTTGTATCTTATGTATGGATTACAAAGATAATGTGTTTGTCACTTTTGCTTTTCCTAAAGTTAGAATTAAACTAATAGCAAATTAAAATAAATAAATATAACAGTTTTGTACAGCAAGATCGGATCACTTGGCAGATAAAAATACATTGTCTAAAAATACATACTGTAATCAGTCAATGTGGCACTTGAAATGAAAGTTGTCATGTTTGACTTGACCCTTGGTTTTGGTAAAAACTGAGATGGAAGCACTTCCCAAGGATGAACCTGTGCGATGCCTGTCAAAAACTGTAGTGAGTCAGTTTCAAGCATTGTTTTTTCCAGCCTGCTGCTGGACAAAATGTTTGCAACAGACGAACAAAAGGGAACATTATTGAATCTATACTTGTGGAATGTAATTTAAATGTTAATGGAAAATAAAGAGCTGAAATAAAGACCTAAAAAACAAGGTGGAATATAAATACTTTACTGTGTCTGTTGGTTGTTGGCACTGTGTTCTTGGACCTGTTCCACATTTTTGAGGCAAAGTGATGACCTGCAGATGCAAAATTTCAAAATGATTAGTACATATCATAAAGTACATACAGTATAACAGGCATACATTAGAATCAAACTATGATGGTAGGTAGTATTTTATATATAAACTACCTAATATATATATTTTTTTGTTATTCAAGTTATGCAAATATTGCATCATTTCTCTTTAATACATTATATATGTTTTTGAAGGTATGCTCTAAAGAACAACTTCTTGGTTAATTAAGAGAAATAATGTCAGCAAGTCACAACATATAGGGCAGAGCTGTTCAGTTATTTGTACGTTTTATTTTCTGTGGGAGTATATAATAAAGTTTACTTCCTGATAATGTGGACATTCAAACAAACTAACATTTCCTAAGATATAGTGAATTGCAATACTACTGAAACTGAATTAGTGGTTATACTCAAAGAACTGAGTATTTGTTAGACTGAAATCTTCATTCATAAGTCACATACTCAAGACATATCTATCTGAGAATAGGACTTACATACACCGCCATACCTACAGAGCAGAAAATTGTGTCTTTGATCGCGTTTTCCTTGAAGTACAATTCTTTGATTCTTTTGCCCTTGAGCACTCTGTAAACTCACTGGTTCTACTGCTGTTATTTCATAAACTGTAATCCACCTGGATATCATAAAGAAGTACAGGGCTGACCCACTGTCAAGATGTATTATTCGTCACACACAGACACAAACAAAAATGAAGAGTGGTTTACCTGTCTTGAGCTCTGTCCTCACTCCCACTGAGACTCGATTATCTGTGTGGTACAAACTCGCTGCTGTCTGCAAGCATGTGACTAGACAGTGACTGTAAAGGAGACGCTTCTTCTATTTAGGCAGATGGCTCTTCAAAGCAGGTGGGTAATGATTAGGGGGGAGGAGCTGGGGGTTAGGGGGCACTGGATGAGGTAAGAAAGGATGAATAGGGGGGAATGGAAGGGCTTCCAATGTTAAGTAATTGATGAAGCTTTCCTCTCTGTTATTTTCACTTGACTGGTGACTTGGCAAAGACGGCACTATGACGCTATATATATATGATACAAAATAATGTGACTGGGAGTCTTCTGGAAGTCTTCTTCAAGATGATGTGATGCTGAAAAATATTCACTGAATCTGGGTTTAACCCCACCCTCACTCAAATATAAACCTAGATCACATGTTGCTAAGAGCGTAGCCTGCTTATCCCCTTGTCTACAGTGCACTTCTTAAATTACCAAATATTACATAATCAAGGTTATGGCATTTCTCTGGTACTGTATAAGCTCTTCGTCATGCCATTGAGGCAGTTGTGACTTTGAAGATCAAATGCAGGAACCAGAAATTGATGCAAGGTCAATCGCGGAGCATCCATGACATTCATCACATAAATTAACTTTGTACATGTTCTTGCTCGCTTTAAAATGTGAAACCCATATATGATTATGTGTAAGCAAATATTGACCTTGGCACACTTTGCCTTTGTAGTTGCTGGTAGCATTTCCTTCCCAACTGTATTTTGTTTTGATCTCACCATGGAAACCTGTTATTTTTTTTGCCAGATTAGCAGCAGGGCTCTAGAAATGGCAGTGGTGTTCGGTCTGTTAGGTCCATTGGGTTACTATTTTTCTGGAGGGCTTACTGAGCAATTGTTGAATAGATTGCTGGTGGGGTGCTTTGTAACTTCTAAAATCACAAATATTATATATATGATATTTATATATAAATATATAATATTATATAACACTTACACTATGTTCATGACTAGCAAAAACTAGCAAGCTACCAATTACTTCACAGTGAACTGGTTGAACTACAACAAACCTACTCTCTGTAGAAATCTAGTTTGGTTGACTAAAGCTATTTAAAAGTAGTTTAGACATGTAGTATGTTTGTTAAATATCAATAATCGATACTTACCGTACGAAAAACACATATATTCACATACATAAATGAAGCATAACACATAGCATGCAGCTTACATGGTAACTCATAAAAACATAACATTTCTTAAATATTAGGATTACATTTCATACAATACATTTTAAATGTGATGGGTTATCGCTAATAAAATATTTCAACAGTATTCTGATTTCTTAAACAATTTGTATATGTAAGACCAACAATGCTTCAATGTCAGACCAAGGAAACTGCTTGTGGATTGACTGATTGATATTAGGTGGAAATACTGGCTTCCATTGTGTCGGATATGTCTCAACAGGAGAGCCAAAGAATCCACTAGCACTAGATCCTGATGGTGCCAGTGTCCTGTCATGCTTGTCCTTCCACATGCAGTACCTGTAATACATCTCAATTGGCTCTTGAGCATGCCTGAGCTCACATAAACCAGCCGGATTAGGAATTAAACCCCCTCAGCCTGTCCTCCCTATATTGATGAAATGTCATGCTGCATAGCTTTCATTCCAGTCATGGGGAACCACAGAAAGCCACCACCAAGGTGCTAACTAGACAGCCTGGCATGCTTCTCTACAGTGTGGATTGCTGTTTTGAGGAAAGCCTCAACCCTACATCAGCTGAGGCCTTGTCAGTCACTCTTGTACAAAGAGTGAACCTATTTTCTTAAATACAAATAACTTGAAAGCTAACAGGCTATCAGACTTTTTGAGTAGTGTTAACTTAAAATGAGAACATAGAAAAATAATCTTTTTGCCTAACGTTACTTAAATGGCAGAGACTGAGAAATGTTGTGCCTCAGTCCTCATTTTTCCCCCTAGTCAGCTTTCACTTTATTGCTTCAGAGAACGGTGTGCTAGGGCTAACTGTCCCTGGCACTACTTGGTACTACTGGAGTTGCCTGTGAATTGCTACTATTGCTGGCTGATCACACACTTAGGCTTGGAGTGGACCTTTCAGAATGGCTTTATCTTTAATGTTTTGTCAGAGTTATTGTGTGTTAGAGGAACAAGTTGTGTTCATAGTCCAAGGTTCCACTGTATATATATGTTTGTTGACAGACCTCCGAAGCTTTTCATATTCCTCGTACTGAGGTTGGTCTGGAGATGGTGAAACAGCTTTGTTGTGGCAGTGTCTTTCACTGCATCAGCTTTTCCACATAAATCAGATTATGTTTTTTTTTTTGATGTCCTTCATGCTCAATATTACCCGCTGCCTCGTTGTCAAAATAAGAATTTCAATTTTATATATTTTGCACATGCTTATTCTCTTTATACGGCCATGTTTGATGACACATGTAATACATATGCTAATATATTTACTAAATATATATGACATTTAGCCTTTTGGATCGTTCATAAATGCGCAATAAAAATGCGCAGTATTGAGTATATGAGGCAGAAAGTACCGTGCCGCAATGATAGGGGGCAGTGGCACAAGGATTACGTCTCAAAGCGAAAGAATATTTCTAAAATTATTATTATTTTGATTATCAGTCAAAACAGGAGGTATAACAAAGAGGAAGACCAACTCTGATCTGCTTCAAACAAGAATTTATTCAGGGCCTTTGTTTGATGAGGATATATTTATGTACTGGACATCGTTTTTAAGTGCCTGGTGTTAATATTGAGAGAAAGTGCAAAGTTTTACGCTCTCAACAAAACAAAGTTTGCCTAAAACTAACACTTATCATCATCCTTACATATTATTGTTGCTGTAAGATAATAGGTCAGTTTGGTTATTACCAACATTAATAACGCGACATAACCATTACCATGTTTTTGCCATTTTTAGGCATTCGCTAAGGAAGGTGCTGGGTGTGCCATGTATTCTGGGCTCCAGACCAGAGCATCTTAGGCATCTTTACTCAGTAATGAAAAGCTATTTATGTATATTTAACCACAAGGGTGTCTGGTGTCCACAACAGATAAGGCTGAACACTGCTTTCCTTTGAACAGCTCGTGCAGCTGAAATCAGGACACTACAGTAATATACAGTTTATTGTGGCTTAGTATGAAAACTTGTGATTTTAGCGATTCTTCCATTTGTTATCAAATCATGTGAATTCTATACAACCTTTGGCCACTATCTGCTACCGTGTCACAAATGTGTCCTGCATACTGCGAAGACCTGCTGGGAAGAACTTGTTAGTGAAACCCACACATGAAGGCAAATAATAGGGGAAGATATATTGGATATCTGATACTGTTTATATCACTAGCAGGCTTCCAGAACGTGAGAAGAGCTTAGATAGCTGCAGAAACTGCTGATAAAAACTATGCAAAGCAATTTCCTGACATTCTGCATGAAACCAGTGATGGTTATGATTTCTAAAACACACTTGGAATAGTGAGATCTCACAAAATGCTGAAAGGACTGATATTTATTTATTTATTTTAAATCAGTGTTGATTTTCTAGGGTTGTGGGTTAAAACACAATTTTCTTCTCGGATATAAGAAAAACCAAATGATTAAAGCTAAATGTGTTGACTCATCCTGACATAAAATTCCTTCTCCTTTGACAATATATTGTTCCAACATGTCAAAATGCAAATACAAAGGCAATTACTAAAATGCTTATAGTGTAATTTTAGTCTGTGTTTTATCCACACTGTTTTTATGTTGCTCTTATTTAGTCAGCATTGTTTGAACCTCGTTATTCTGGAGCGTCTCTCAGTCTATAAAGGGATCTATACATCTATACACTTCTTTTTACTACTTAAGTAATTAGCTACACAGAAATCAACGTGTGCATGTTTAGCTTTAGTCACTCTTGCTCTTATCATATATTTATATTGATTATATAAATTTGTTTTTATTTTAGTGGCATGCCAAGGCCTACAGATATGTACAGACATAACTGAAACACACAGTACAATCCTGATTTGGGTCCATTTATGTACTCTATTCAACAAAGTGACGGTAAGAGAACTCATTAACGAGGCAAGACATGAGAAATAAAAGGCCCCCATCTCTCTGAGATAGGGTAGCTTCCTGCCATGAATTGCATTCTAAATCCTCATCACATCTTCCTGGTGGCCCATCTCCATCCTCATTACTCACAGCTCCAGAGGCTTCAGGCTTGATTAATTTTTCTCACTCACAAATAATCTGTGTGCTTTAAACGCTTAAGCTCTGGTACTCTGATTATTGCCTGTGTGCTCCCACACTACATACTTAATACCTAACCAGCCCCAACAGAACTGCAAAAAATAAAATATATCTGCAAAAATAAGGGTTTGTCTAAGAGGTGGCCCTAAGCTTCATACAGCTAGGATTAACGCAATACCACAGTCAAATCGAAGAGCCTGAGATTGACACAAACATGGCAGAGTTTTTAGATGCCATGCTGAGCTCATAGTCTCCCCACACAATCTAGATTGTCACAGTATTACTAGACACAATTTTTTTTGTCTGCAGCTGCCCCTGCACAAATTACTTTCTACAAGTAGAACATACAACAAAAATAACCTAATAAAATCTCGTGCACCTGCCTTCATGCACATTCTGTTTTGAGACCTGTGAATAAAGTTGTGCAAAAGTTAGTACCATCTCTTTTAATCTTTAAATCCTATGCTTTTTGGGGGGAAATACAGAACCCCCCCACAATTCCATAGACATACCTTCAGTAACTCAAAGATTTCCTGTATGATTTTAGCTATCTCTCACATTATTGTGAAGAGTTTTTTACTGGTGTGTTTAGGATAATTTAGATATTCTTTTACTTATGTTTAGTTATTTATTATATGTATTTTTATATGAGTAGCAGGGTGGATATAGGTCCTTTATACAATTTCAGTGTTATTTAAATACATATGCATATGTTTTAAAACAATTTCATTTTCATTGTCAAAATAATTATTTAATATGGCATTGTACCAAAGTATAACCCTCACAGGAGTGATCAAATTAAAAACAATTCACCTCTTGTTGCTGTAGTTACTTGTATGTCATTGCCAGGATGCAAACCTGGCTCTACAGTGGCAAAGCACTAAAAGTCACCAGCGGAGCTAATGGAGACGTGAAATGGTGGTGTTTAAGTAAGTGTGTGTGTGTGTGTGTGTGTGTGTGTGTGTGTGTGTGTGTACTTGTATGTGGTGTGCAGATCTAGTGGCATACACTACATATAAGTCAACTTCTGTGCCATATGGTCTTCTTTCTCCTTTCCGTGTACATTCCACAAGATGGCAGTAGACTTCCTTCATTTGCATTCATGATGACATTTAAATCACTGTCCTGTAAACAGTGCAAAATGTAATTCAAAAAATTTGTGGATTTTTACAATATAAAATTCTGAGGAAGCGTCTTCTTGTTGACTTTTTTATTATATAATTCATATCAGCAAAGTCTGTATTTCAGTGACATCGTTTTTTCTGATTAGTGGGTTGTGTTAAAACATTTTTTTCTTGAGTAGGTTAATTACATTTGACTTCAATTAGTGGAACTGAAAAGAAATTCAAATGGGCAACTGCCAAAGAAATCTAAAAATTCTACTTATATCAAATCCAGATTTAGTTCAGTAAAGTTCTTGAACTTTCAAGCTATTTTCCATCCACTGAATCTTCATTTTTGCTGAGTATGAGAAAGACACGATGCTACAGCAAGACTTAGTGAGATAAATTGAAAATGACTCCCGAGAATTGTCAGTCAACAACTGTATGTAAATAGACAAAACATTCAAACCACCATCTACATGCATTGGTTACCTTTAATATACTGCAAAATTACATTACCTTTACAGTGAGGTTATAGCATTGTGCCCTAGTCTTTAACAGTTATGTTTTTATGGCCTAAAGTATATCCAACAAGCAATGGTGTGTCTTTTACATTTGGTAACACAGATGGAGACAGCACGTATTTGGTCTCTAAAGAATTTCATTCGTTGGCAACGACGGACTGGTTCGAACATTGTGAAATTGACATGGCACAAAAAAATAAATATTTTTAGCTGTTGCAAAGATAGAGTTTACACATTGCATAACAACATGACAAACCTTTGAACCACCTCAAACAATAACACACTAAAGGGTTTGCAGGGAGAGGCTCCTGCGTGTGTTCGTTGGCCGTAGCTACACAGCTAATGTCTTTAAGGACAAATCAGATCAATGTAGTGAAAGTGTGAAAGACATTTTATGTTTTAACAGACCTAAACACAATGTGGATAATGTATGAAAAAGAAAGACTCAAGCACAGTCAGACCCAACCTGAAGAAAATTAGACCCCAGCCAAAACGCGCTTGACCTGAATAGATCCAAACACCCATTGATCACAAACACTGGCAGCACAGATAAGCTGACGTGTCACTTGATTTTATCTCCTTGTATTTGTTTTCCATGAACGTGTCTTATGTGTGATAACACCACCATTTCTCTTTATCATGCTCTTCACTTCAATTTGTCCTCAATTTCTCTTGTGGTGGTGGTAGCACATCACGTCATCAGCCGTTCACAGCAGTACACAGTTTTTGGGTCCATTTGGGTCCTGCACACATCAAGACATAGACATGCAACCCTTGAGAGAAAAAGGCGACCCAACCCTGTTAGATTGAGCAGAATTAGGACTCAACCCAACCTGACTCAGGCAACGAAGACCTCTGTGTGTGACGTTAATGAAAGCTGTAAGTTGTATTGCCTATTTATCCCGAACTCATTAAAGACAGTTATTTAAATTGTAATAGTTTCTACATAACAAGTAGTTAGTTGCTCTTTTAAAGTTTCTGAGAATTAAAAGTTTGAGTTGTGATGAAACTGGTGACGTTGTTGCTGGTAATGTCTGGTTTCTGCGACTCCATGCCAAAGCAAATCCTCCTCCATTAACCAACAGAACATGCTTCAGAGAGACTATGATACTTAACCATCCACTTAACAAGATGACACAGCAGCAGCAATTTAGAAAAAGGGGGATGAGAGTGCCTATCAGTATTTGAACTATTGCTCAACTGCGTCGCAGCCAAAGACCCACTTAATACAGAATATGACAGAAGACATGCGATATTCTGAGGCCATAAGTTCAAAGTCTATTAGAGGATCTATGTTGTAGTTTCTTCCAAAAGCTTTACATTGTGAACATCAGAACTATTGATTTTTTTAATGGGCCTGTCACAGTAAATCATCTGTAGGTAGGTAACGTAAACCATAGAATCACAAATTGTGCATCTGTTTTTTTATTCTTTCTGACATTCTTTAATATAAAATGCGAGAAAAAGTAACCTGGGAAATTACACAACTGCCAACCCCATCCCCCGGTATCTACATGCTGTAGAGACCGCATTTGAAATGTCCTAAAGGTCATAGTATCGTAATGAAGGTGATTGCAAATTGATTTTTTTTCACAAATCAATTTCTTCATTTATCACACAGGGGAGTTACAGCCACCTTTCCATTATAATCCATGTTCCCTTTCGTCTTGCAAATTTTATTTTACCTTCAAATTATTTAACTTGACTGAGACACGATTCTGCACCTTTTAGTTATCATAATGTACGGACGGTTAAATTTAGACACAATGAATCAGACATATTGCTCATCTATTTCGCAATCAGTCATATGTGTATTTTCTGCCAAAACTCCAAACCAGTGGATATGTCAAGGGAAAAAAAAACCCTGTTTCCCCAGTAGCATCACCACCTTTCCCCTGCTCATCTGTTCCCGTCATGGGTCACAAGGACTCGACTGATATAACACTTTCTAATCAAGTGGTCACCCTTTATCATCTCCTACTGACAGCTTTAAGCAGCCATAAATAAGCGTGGGCCAAGCTTCTCATTCGTCATGTGAGGCCCTCCTCGTTGTATATCTCCCCCTTTAGAGACCGTAGCTCTTCTTTACAGCTTCTGCCTTAAGTAGGCAATGCTGGGGAATGACGGCAACAAATAATCCTGTGATAATAATGGGCCTTTCCTCCTCAGTGATAATGAAAGAGACCCCCTCATAAAAAATACCTTTTGAAGCTTTCATTTTATTAAACAAGAGGGTGTCCATTAGCATCACAGTGTTTATTTTGTTGTGGATCGCTGTGGGGAAATTTCCAGCCTGTCAGGACAAAAAAAAAGATGTAATTACTTTTATGGCATCACTCTGTACTAGAAATATTTCATGTGAGTAAAAACTATCTTATTTCTATTCTCAAGATCAATCCTCTAAATATTGGATTGCTATTGTGGCCAGAGCCCCACATTCAGCTTTTAGGTTTTTCTGTCTTTACCTCCATGTTCAGAACAAACCCAAATTATTTAGCTACACTTGGCCAAAGAGACGCAGCTGCTTTTCGACACAAGTTAATATTTTTATTTTCACACTTCAACACTAAACAGCAAAATATACATTTTAGTATATTCAATACAAACCACAATTACAAATATTGATATAGTTTTATTAACCATAAAACAGAATCATTAAGACACAGAAGAAAACATGAAACTGAACCAACTATACAGAAACCAAACAAACTTCTAAACTTAATCTAGACCGACTGTGACAGTATGATTTCTTTTTATAAAAGTTGGGGGGGGGGGGGCTGAATCTGCTCCTACAGGACCTCATAATTAACTTATAAGAAAATCAACCCTTCACCAACCAATCACGAGGTGTGCGCATATTACAGTAAACACATACGGTTTTGGAAATACAGAGAAAGTTTTAATTAATTTCCACAAACAGGGGAAGTGGTAATCATCTAAGATGCCACCCTCTGTTCAGGCAATTCATAGAGTGAATGGGTAAGTTTCTACCCGCAGAGATGCCTCTTTCAAAATGCTTTGCTATAAAGCCTCTGAATGTGCCCACAACATGTTTTCTCTGGATGTCTGACCTATTTATAAGCTTACATGTTTTACAAAAGCCATTTCAAACTGAGGAACTGATGTAATTCAGTTGCATACTGTCTATTGGGATAATAGATAATTAGGGATAGTTTGATTAAGATGGATGTTAATGAAACCTACAGATTACATTGAACTACGGTGCGCTGTACGTGGTTATAATAGTTCTTTTCTCCTGGGAGTTTTGTTTTTGCGCAGGATCTTTCTAACTAGACCGCCTGAAAAAAAGATGGAAGTAAATGAGTAATAGGTTGTGTGGGTAGATAAACTGTGACCTTCAATATGTTGGCAAGAGGAGAGTCTAATATGGTTAAAGACTTTCCATTAATCTGTGAAAATGTGTTTCACGTCTTACATCAAACTTTAAAGACAAACACCAGAAGTCTGACATTTTTTTGTATTAACATGCAGCTGACACTGTTGACTCACTACTTCTCACGTATTTAGAATCACGGCTGATCAACTTATGATCAGATGTCGGACCTGAAATAGTTGGTCAGCAAATTGTGACAGTATTTATTAGAACAACAGGGGTTAATCAGCGATTCATAGTAAAATTCAATAGCTAGTCTTCTTCACATTTAATAGATAGCATGTTGGATTTTTGCACTGGAGGTTAAATGAATTCTGATTGCACTTCACTGACTGATGGACAACTGCCCCCAATCTGTTGGTCAGGTGAATACATCCTTCAGAATAAATCGACAGAAATGATATGCTCCTGCCAGTCAGTGAGAGCACTTTAGAAGCACCAGGGGAATGTGTTTGTGGCCTCCTTGTCACTTAAAGTGGATTCCTCCTCTAAAGCCTATTTACCTCTTATCTTGGTGTGATGGGTTTGAATGCAGACCTAGCTTCAGCAAAATAAGTTGGTTGACCCGCTTGCTAGATCATGATGTTGACTCATATTTACTGTATGTTCTCAATCCCAATGTGTAGTTTATGTTGATACAGCACTGTATAAGCAACACAACAGTCAAGTCGCACTAAAATTTGCTGTTAAAAAAATCTGCTCTGTGTGTGTCGATTCCCAAACAGGGGAAGTTTCCTGTTTTCTCTGCTATTCTATCCATGTATCAGTTCTGTTTATGCTCCTTGCTGCAGCCTGAAGACCGGAAAAGGTTTAGCCTTTTAAATAAATGTAGTTTATTTCCACTTTTTGCATTTTTTTATTTCTCATAATCCACATGTCAGCATGTTGGCATACATGTGGCAGTTAGTAGCTCAGGGTTCACAAACCTCAGGGTAAACTGTTTGATTACCACCCAAGGGAGAGGTGTCCTCGGGCGCCCAACACCAAACCACCATAGTAGGACCGACATGTACTGTCTGCTTCTCTTGTTGCACCTTTTGCGGTCCTCCTCTACTCAAAACTGGGTTTTCCCTTGGACGTTTGAGATTCACTTTGCTCAGCTGCGTGCAGTTTGACGCTTTCACATTTCCTGCTAAATAATGTTTTTCTACTGTCAAGAGATTTTGAGACATACAACACGAGTTCCAGTGGACATAGACTGAGACTAGAAGTAGGGAGCATAATTGTTGTTGCTGTAATTAACAAAACAACGAAAGTCTTCAGAAAATTGTAGTGGTAGACTATAACCTTAATGTATTCCTTTGAATGGTGTAAAGAACTTATCATATGGCAGTCCTTAGGTGCTGTACTGTAAAATAATTTTGAGGCATATTGCCTTCTTTAAAAAATATATTTGTAAGTAAAAAGGTAAGGAGGCATAGAAAGTGCAATCTGCCAGTTGCCGTCTGTTTTGGCAACCAGTACACAAGAAATTTCAGTCTTGCTGTATTTAGAGTTTTGTATACTGCCAGAACTTCAGTTCAGCTACATGAACAGTTGATCACTCATACTCAACCTCCTTCTTTAGAGGCGTGAGCCAGACTGTTGTAGCCTAAAACCTTTCATCAGGTTCATGGAAGCCAGTTTTTGGGTGCCTTAAATTTACTGTGCACTTACAAATAAAAATAGAAGCAAAGAAGCAGTTCAATGGTTCAACAATGCAGACTTTATTGCAAACACTGACAATTCAGCATCAAAGTGAATTTCCAATGTTTCCCCAGAGCTTACATCTTTACTCCTGCTTTGCAAGCATATTTCTTGGATGTTAACTAAGTTGTTGTCATGTGCAGTTGAGTGACTGTAGCTCAGGAGGCAGAGTGGTTGTCTTCCTGTTTATTTCAAGATGTCCTTGGCCTAGACTCTAAATCCCATGTTGCTAATGGTAGGTCATTCAATGCCGCGTGCGTGTGTGTGTATGTGTGTGTGTGCGCACGTGTTGGTGTGAATAAACCTTGCTCGAAGAGAATATCACACAGTGGTAGTTAAAGGGAAGGCCTTCTGATTCTGGAAGAGGCTCACTAATTATATTTTATTGACCCTCTGGATAGAAGGGCGAAACGTTGTCAAGAAACCTACTAAGTCCAGTTGCTATTGGATAAACCTTTTTTGAGATAACCATGACCTGGATGACTGAGAACCTTCACAGATATTTTATTGACGTTTTTTGGTTTGTTGATGATTTACAGTGACTCATTGTGTTAGCAAAATATTTAATAATCATTTTATCTGTGTACAGTAAAATACTAAAGCATATTGCAAGGCTGTGATAAAATGTTCTTTCCGCTCAACATCAGACTTTATCAGAAAGAAAAAGTAGAAGGTGGCCTAATCAATCACAAGGATACTTTAAAACAAGCTGTTCCAAAATGTTTACCTACGTAAATGTAACTAACCTGATACAATTTGTGCAGATTTCAATGTTGTTTAATGTGTAAATGCCAGGAAATTATAGTTGCTATTTTGAACTTTCATCTCATATTCATCATTTGACATTTAACACTGAATGTCTTCAGTGTACAGCAAACGCAAATGTCTTGGTCTTGGCCTTTTAGTACTTTTACAAGGAAAATGAAATTTCTTAACGCAAGGTTTGATACTCCTCTGTCATGGGCACTTAGGTGATTCATTTCTGTGTTTTTCCATTGCTTGAAAATAACATAATAGAATAGCATTTATTAGTGCAATGTTGCTGTCATAAATGATTGATTGCAAAAGATTTCTGCATTCAGCATTTATTTAGAGGTGTACACAATACAGCCCATTTACTTTCTTAAAAGTACAAGAGCCAAATAAGTTATAAAGAAAGAATATGTGTACTAATTTGTCTTGTGAATACCACATATCTAATATTTAAAAAAAGGTTAAATGACTCACATCTGAGACATTGTAACTTCATAATAAAATAATAAATTCACATTGTGTATTTTAGAGTATAATTTCTGTTATACACCAAACTGCCTATTTTAGATAATGTTGACATTAGCATTAGTAATCCTTTTGCTCACAGTCAGCTTTTGTTTTAAAACAGAACTGACAATGACAAATGGGCAGTATTAAACGTAAAGCAACTGCATTAAACAATCATATAATTATAGTGAAAAAAACCTATAAACAGGAAGCATTAAACTTACAACATGCTTTAATTTGTTATTAGAACATTTGTTTTAAATATATTTAAAAACCAACTTTTCGCAAGTTTACATTATTAAGACATAAATTAAGTCACATTTTCTTTAATGTTATTGTGTAATATCATCACACAGGAGGTTGTTTCCCAGTCTGTTTACCTGTGGATTATTAAACCATGCGAAAAGAATCACATATATCATAATGATATTGAATTGTTGAGTACAAAAAACAGATCCAACATAATGTGTGTATCAGTCAATATGGTGCATTGTTGAGGTCGCTTTAGATGTTTTTACTTCACATGCTCTAGTTTTGTTTGGTTCTAGACCCAAAATCATGTACTGTGATAAAAAACATATTAGAATGAATAGAATAGGCATAAGTTAAACCGGTCTACTACTACTGGTCATTTGTCTCCTATATTGCTTTTGAAGCAACCAGGCCAAAAACTATGGGCAATACAGTTTTAAACTTGGATACTGTGGCACATTTATATACATGCATAATACATAACATGCTGTCATTGATTATGGAAAATGACACACAATGTAAGTAAATTATTTATAAGGTTTACTCTGTTTGTTTTGGAGAATAAAGTGCCTCCATTGAAATGTGATATTCAATATCCAATCAATTTCAGGGAGTCCTCCCATGCGCTCTTCTAAATGACTAAATCTGCAGAGAGGCGTCGCAGCTGGTTTGGAGCTAAACAGAGATGTCACAGCGTGAATATCTAACCATTTTATTGGCACTGCCGAAACGATAGCAAGTCACATTGTTCAGCCAGACCACGGGAATAGAAGTCCAGAGAGCCAGTTTTCATGTGGTCTTGTCACACAGTGCACCAGCAGATTTATAATAGCTCTGCTTAATGAGGGCTGTGATATACCTCCACCACTCCATTGGCAGGACTTGGATCCTTTCCCTATGCAAGGAAGCATTATTCACACAAAATAAGCGTCGTCTCCGAACACGCCTAAAGCACGGCATCTGCGAGGAGCAAAGAACGCCACCGCATATATGAAAATAAAAACAGGAAATTCAATTTACTCGGTCCTTCTTATATACAGTGAAACAGAAAAAAAAGAGTACTTGCAACGTAAGGTGATGGGTGAGGTGGTGAGTGGCTCATTTGGCTCAGAATAAATAATCTAACCGTCTAATGCATAAACTCATACAAATATCACAGTGAAAGAAGGTGGCATGTAATATGTTTCTGAAATTGTTTTCAGATTACTTTTCATGTACATTTTCCAAGTCATAAAACACATTTGAAAGTTAAAGAGAGAGAACACATATTTCAGAGTTGGTGATGACATACTAAGTCCCCAGTCCTTGCTGTGTTTAAAAGAATTTTTAAGTTAAGAGTGTCCCAGGAATCAAAAGGGTACCATTTGTATTAAAAACGATGTTAATGGTCAGTTTGGGGAATGTAAATGATTTTCAATGCGTCCACTGAAATCGATTAGCTTTGTATTTAGATTAGTGTACAACTTTATAATTGTATGAGTCTATTTCCAGCAGATTACCAGATGTCTGTGCTACTGAATGCTCATCGTTACCGCGGCTTGCGAGTTCTTATTTCTTTCTGTGGTGTCTTCAGTCCCAGGTGGCAGTCCTTTGTGTGCATTGTGGATTGTATTTGATTTTACATCATGTGGGGAGACATTTCATCTTCTCATCTTTCCTGGAAAGCCAAGACAGGCTTTGCAAACACATAATAATCCACCAGCAGCTACACAGCAAACTCCAAAGCTTCCTGATCCTTCGTATCCTTTTTGAACAACAGTAAATGAGATTCTTTTTTCTTCTGCGAAGAGATGAGGCCTTCTGAAACAGTCAGAGATCGTTTTTCTATGTATTTTTCAAGTTCTTTTAAAAATCATTGCTAATTAGCATGTCTAAATGCAGGAATGTGAGGGTGCGGGGGGAGTCAGGACAAAAATGCACTCTAACATAAGGAGGTAACAAAATAAGGAATTAAATAAATGAAAGCATACGAGACTATAAACAGAAATCACTCATAACGAGGAAGAAAACAGATTACAGACAAACAACCCACCGGGAACCAGGAATAAGTTGGGAATTAACTGAACTAACCGGATAAATAGTAGTAGTTCATAAAACCAGGAAGTCCAGAGGGTGACAAGGGGATGATGGGTAATGTAGTCCAAATACAACCAGAACGCAGAAGAAAACATGAAACGGAACCAGCTAAGAGAGAAACCAATTAAACAGAAGTACAGAAAGCCAAAATCACATTAAAACCTCAGCTTAGAGTAGACCGACCGTGACAGGGTAACGACATTTAGCTTGAGAAAGTTTCATTAATTTAAACCATATACACAAAGTGCTTTAGTGTTGTGTGATTTGTCAGTCATCCCCATCTTTGTTTTATTATGTAACTATGTTTTCAGACTATTTGCTGAGTCAATATAAAGATTTACACAATATTAATAAGTAATATGTTACATTGAAATTAACAGCAAATAAACAAACCAGTTATTATTATAATTCCGTTCTTGGATGGCTCAAACTAGACTAGACTTAACTATCACTTAAACTAATAAGCCAGTGGACTGGCTGCTAGGTTTGAGAATAGTAATTTAGAAACGAATGTGTATTTCAGTTTTTAATTAAAAAACAAAGCATTTCCAATCTGAGTCTCGAATGGAAATGCATTGTTTTTTAATAAGGTATTTCTGAGTCAGAAATACCTTATGTGTAGAAAGTTATGTTGCCATGGGCTGTTATTACCTTTAGGATTAGATGAAGCTGATCAGACACACAGAGAACACAGCTAAAAGGTAATTTATTATCAAATAATCAGTGAATATATAGAGTTTGAGCTGCTGCATACAGCTGGATGCATGAATAATGAGTATATGTGCAATAAACACACATTTCCAGGAACAGATTAATTTTGATGAGGCAGCAGAGAAGATCCTCATTATAGCAGTAATTGTCAGCATAAGAAAGGTCGGTCAGTGTGTTCTGTGTTGACACAGTTTGGTGATTACAGCAGCTTTAGTCCAACTGCAAAAACACACACATAATTAATCTCCAGGCTAAGTTTGTATTCATCTAATAGATATGTCAGCATAGCACAAACGGGACAGGTGGCAGACAGAAATGCAAACTGTTTCACTGGATGATGGCCATGCAACTTACATGCAAGCTGTTGCTTCCTGACAGTGAATAACTGCTCAATATACAGAAACATTACTGTGGCGTACAGCAACACTGCCGGAGGAATTTTGGCCATAGGCAGTTTTTCCATTTTTCTTTTTGCTCGATTTTTATTTCTTGGCTTATTCGTTTTCTATGATCATTTCATTTACTGTCAAATGAAAAAGCACACTTTTGCTGATGAAAGTTTGGGCCATTCACTGCTCTGCTTCGTAAGTGAATTACTTACCACAAAGACAAATGGTATGGCAGCAGATGCTCTGCTGAGGAATGATATAGTGTTATTTGATGTTCATGGGAACAAGAGTAAGGGAGAGAGATATTGAAAGGCTTGGACAGTTGGAGTAATTCTGCACATTCTTTAATTTTCATTCCAATGCAATTCACCAAGCAGTAGCGATCAATAGCTGAATGACTTCACACCAGAGCATTGTTGGGCTCGACAAACCATAAAGGCATCGGAGAGAATTACACTTTGGGAAGAAGAACATTGTAGATTTGGAAAAAAAAACATATTAAGAGTTCAGGATTTTTGGAAACAAAGAAAGATCATTATTTCTTTTCCTACTCTGTTTAGCCAAGAACCACATTTTATGTGGAAAGTGAGGAATGACAAACATAAATGCTTTGATTTACTTGTTACTATAGATGCAGTGAAAAAGCTCTCTGCATTTCTTATTTTCCTATAATAATATTTCTGCATTACATGCAGAGAAAGTGACAAATTGTGGCACCAGGATTATTTCATTAGACGAATGATAGAGGATGTTAATTCCAGCGTCTGCCATTATGAAAAATATCGTCCACTTACTTTATGTAATTACTCGGATCTGAATCTACTCAAACAAAACAAGCCCTCATATTTGTAGATTTCAGTGTTTGTACTATTCTTCCACTATCATATGACTGGTTGTGTTGTATAAGCTTATTAGTAGAGCAAGTATTAAATCCAACCTTTATAAACAGATGAGCTGCCCCAGCCCTCATAAACATGATGTTGAATCTGCCGTTTTGTTTTAGGCGCTTGGTGTTCAAGGCGAACACAAGGAACTGGAGATCAAACTGGTTACCGGATGTTCTATTCCTTTATAGTACAAGTAATTTCAACAGAACATTGTAAACCTTATTTATCATTTAGCTTGTTGTCATTCTGTTTTTGTGTGTGACATTGTTATGTTTGTTGCTCACCACAGAAAACACTGCTCAGCCACAGCACAGAGTTTCCACATGGGTGGATTTTCATTCAAGCTCTTGAAAACTCCATCAGACCAAAACCCGATAGATGTAAGATATAAAATGGCTGCCTCACAATGGCTTAGACTGCGCAGAGGAAAACCGGGGAAAAAGTGATGTCTAAATTTGAACGGGACAATTTTCCCACTCTGTATCCATCCAGAGATTGTCTGGTGTAGGTGGGCTTTCAATGGCCTCTCAGCCATTATGGACAGGCCAACCTTCATGCGGTGATCCAAATGGTTGGAGGCTGCTCATTAATATAGACAGGGTTTTTATAAGAATGTTGGTTTGGTTAAATTATTCAGAGGGTTCAGGGAGACATATGGGCTGGCCTCTTCAGTAGCACAGCTAAGTGAACATGCAAACGCATATTGTGGGGTAGGTGCAGCGGAGGCATGACAGAGAACCCTGTGTGCAGAGGAAGATTATCAGTACAGAGTCTCGTCTTAAATCATGAGGTTCACTAGTGTCAAAATGGTTGTAACGAGTATACACATACACAATGAGCACGGTAGCTACTAAATAAATACTGTAAAATTTAAGTAACGTGTGCAATGCACCAAAAGACATCACATGCAGCTGTGGAGCTTAAAATATCCCTGAGAATATTTTCGAATTTCTTTGTAGACATTTGATTGACTGATGATTATTTTCTTACAGATGACAGGCTACTACAAACACAGACTCAACTGTGTGTCCGTAAACAACTTTTCATCCACGTTCCATCAACACAATGCAGAAACAGTAGCTTACACACGCTCGCATAGACTTGGAGAAGAATGAGGGGCTCCATCATGTGTTCAGGTCCATTAAGTAATTCTGTCAGTGTTGGCATGCTTTCATTACTGTGCAAGGACTGGTGGTAATGTACACATGATGCTGTCACTGTGTAGTATGAAAAGGGATGTGGTTTGATCATATATATCCTGATCAAAATGGAAACAAAACTTGCACTGTTAGAATGTGATGTGATTTCTGCTGTGAGGGCAAAATGGGCCGGCTTGGTCTTTACTTTCCTTTGCTTGGCAGACGCCTTTATCCAAAGCGACTTACAAGGCCGCTGGATGGTCTGGATCAAATCACGTTTATAGTCAGTTCAGCACTACTAACGAGCGCCCTTGGATTTGCAGAATTGATAAAATCCATGTGTAGTGTTTACTATGTATTATTTAAAAACCACAGATTCATCATTTATAATCATGGAAGCTGTTGATACAATTTCCAACTTTAAAGACAATATTTTCTTTGTTGGTTGAAAACAGTGCAGTGTTTTTGTCTGCATTTTTTATTGAGTGAGCCTACTGTGGTGTTGATGGAATATTTATCTTTTCAGAATGGGGCCCATTATGCTGTTATGCAGTTTAAGATTATTTGATGTCCAGGAAAAGGTTGCCATTATGCATAATGATTTTCTTCCCGGGTGATTTAAATGTTTGCACTAGATATGTGCTCATTTGAATTTCAATTATCAGATTCTTCTGTAGAGGCTTTTTCTATCATTTTGTTTGATGGAGCATGTCCATAAACTCTTTAACCTGCCGGAGAGTAATCACGATACCGTTGTTGTACAGATACAATGTATGCTGATATACGTCATGTCATCTTAAGATACACAAGTGCTTTAAACATTTATGAAAAAGCAAGCTGATGCTTTTGTTCAAACAAATTGAACCTCTTCTTCCTGTGGGGGAGGCATTTGAGACACGCATAAACTCCTGATGGCTCCACCACGAACAGTTTGAGTCGCTCAGTTTTTGTGAATATTGTTATGCCATCGATGGTTTGCCCTCAATGCTGTTTTCCAGGTTACGGCGAAGGGATTTAACTAGTTGCAATACCTAACAGACACACACACACACACACATCACTGCTTCTTCCTTTCATGTTACGTGACTTAATCAATGTAAACACTGAGCGGCCATCTGTAATAGCTCTATGCTGCAGCACGGCACGTTTCAAACTGGAGGCTGCTGATCTATGACACACATCTGTTGTATTGCATTCAGGTGCCTGAGGGGATTTGATACAGTTTTGTTGTATCGATATTATTGAGCTCAGTATAGTTTGTCACAGTCGCTTTGAATGTTAAATTCCAGCTGCTCCCAGATTATTCTTATTATTTAGGTCGTGCTGTTGACAGAATTACTCAATGACTGAATGAGTGATGTTCGTGATTGTAAATCAGATTTGCTGTCACATTGGAGTGAAACATTATTTGAATCTCTCTTTCTAAATACTAAACAGATGGACATTTTACCAGCAAATTGTAATAAAAAAAATTCAGATTTCATTGTGAATGGGACTTTATTTTGTAACTTAGTTTTCTGTTCTTCATTCACTAAGCCGCGGGATTGAAGTTTAGCTGTATAAGGTATATGCATGTGGGAGTGGTATACTGCTTTTTGAGTAGCTTCATCAAGAAATTAATAGTGTGTAGGACTTTCATACGCAGTTTTGACTTCAGAGTGCCATTTGTGCTTTCTGGGATGAACATTTTGATTTTCTTGTGGCCTTACTTTCTACACTGTAGAGCAGAGCTGCAAATTCCCTTCCAAGGTTGGCTTTACGTTGATGTTTAAGTTACCTCATACAGATGAAGATAAGGATAGCTTTAAGCACTTGAAAGGTTGTTACATCATACAATTAAGTGCTAATTTCTCATTAAATGTATTTTTTAGCAGAGTGGAAATATTCGTGACAGCAGACTGTTCACTGAAAATAAAATAGTGTGATTATTTCACAGTAATTACTAAATTCTTGTGACTAGTCAAGGGAGGTCCAAATGAAATTCCTGCTACAGGCATGCTGTAAAGGGGCACGAAGAAGTGTATGGGTTGTCATTATGATTTATTGTTCTACCCAGGAAATTTCACCGGTTCTCTCTTGTTTCAATTTCCTTCTTGTGAGTCATTTGTAAACATGACATTCATTGTGATAGAGACATTTCAAAATAATTGAATGCAACATGTAATAACAGTTTTAGCTTAACAGGTATATTTTGGAACATGTGAATATATCTGTTATGTAAATAAAGACATTTTATGAGAAAATACAAGCTTGGTTAGAAAAGATATAGTTTCATTCTGTTGTCATTAGAGGTTTGAGCTTCATCGTTGGATGTTCCTGCTATGACAAAGCAAATGTTAAGAGAAAGAAAATACAATTGTCTAGTAGAGTCATTCGATTTTGTTGCCAGCTTTGTTGCTGTTAGATTTTAAGAAAGAATCTGCCCTCTAATGGGATCCAGCAGCTTTAGCCATTTCTAAATTAAACATAGCAACGCATGTCAGGTTTATTATTTGGTTAAACAGGTCATATCGTTGTGCCTTTAATAGATGCACTTCACAGCTGTTTCCGTGTCTGTCACAAGAAGAAGAAGAGACCATACGATTTAGCATATAGCACTGTTTTGTTGTGCAGGGCAGGTGATTCACGTGTTGCATTCTGTCAGTGGTCACTTTGACACTGCAATAAATTATCCATAACTATGTTCAATAGCTCTGTTTTTCTTAATTTTGTATGCTTTTATAGATGCTATGTTCCAAACGTATGTTGCAACTATAGCATACAGTATCGATCGCCATGAAGTTGTGGGGCATGTGTTGTTGGTGAAATGTTGAAAATGAGGACCAGCTCCACTGTTCCCTTTACGATTTGCCCATGTTCCTTGCCAGTGTAGTATTTTTGACTGATGTGAAATCCATTTTCATCCAGCGCCTGGACAGCTTCTCCTCCTGGCAAATCATACAATTTTATGATTGAGCAGTGAAAATTATGGGATGGAAACTCCTGATTCTTTCAGGAGATGTGAAGGAAGCAGTCTTGGCTCAGGGACACTATAAGATGTGTGTGTGATCCGAATGTGGTTTTACAGTTTTTTTAAATTGTGTTAATAAATCATACATCAGTATGAAGGGTACACACATGGTTGTGACCTAAATTTATCATTCCATAAAATAACAACAAACATACAAATCAGATTTATTTACCACATTCTGTATATTATGCAAACAATGTTGCACTTCTAGCTGCGTCTTCAACAACTAAAGCTATACATTTAAAATCAAATCTTAAATATTTGATTTGGCAAAAGTCTGTTAACCTTCTCTGGGTATGAATTTATTCAAGTGAAATTAGTGTCGGTTGTCTAATTCCTTGAGATGACAGTTGAGTGCAAATGTGGGAGACTCTTCTTTCCTTAAAGGAATGAAACCAAGGTCTGCAAAGTTTAATCTGACCACACAGATAGGAATGTTCTACAGAGTGAGACTTTAGTTGAACAAACACACACATACAACCCAACACTAGTGACCTGACTGTGAAATATGGTGGCATCATTGTGATTTGGTCTAAACCAGAGCCTTGACTACCAGCTTTGTAAAAGCAAAGTCATTTTAAAACAGAAAATAAGTAGTGGAAAAGGGTTAAACATAAACTTTTAACTACTATTGTAACTGCAGATGAATTTTTATCTTTAATGTGTTGTGAAAAGACACTTCCAAGCAAAGAGCAAGCGTGTCTCACATATAGTGTAAAAGTGTTCATTGCTAATATTCCTGTCTGCTAATGAAACATGCTAGCAAAGAACAAGCGTCAACAACTCATTAGCAAAACAGTCTTTTATTAGAAATATCTTGTATAAAAATGAACATGCTCTACACATTTTTTTTTTACTATATATAATTCATAAATATCCAGGCACTGTAATTCTTTTTTATCTTTCTTTTTTTATGATAATTCAGTACATAAAGAAGACATAATCAATCCATTTTAATAACGCACATTAACTTGCCATTTAATTTCAGTCAGCACATACATATTCTATTTTGTAACACAGACAAAGTGTTTTAAAAAAATAAAAATGGGGGGTTGTGGCAAAAAAGCAGTAAATGATCATATTCACAAACACAAACAACCTCACAAACGATACTTCATCAAATGATGAGAAAACAACATGTGCGGCAACACCTTAGACTGTTGTTGAAGCTGAGAGAATCATCAATGAAACCAAAATATTATTTATAATCCTCTGCAGTAGTTTTCCTTCTGGGCATTAAACCTTACTTTCTTTACTTGTCCTGATTTTCGACATGCAACATACAGGTTTTTGCATTGCTGAGGATAACATTTAATGAGACAAATTCCAGAGTTACTCTTCATGAGGAATCCTTTTGAGACTGGAGACAGAATTGGAGGTTGCACATTTAATTATAGATTTTACATTTAGTTTGAACAGAGTAACTTGACACGTAATGGATGAAAACACAAACAGGAAGGATTCACAGAGAGAATGACAGGAGTACTTTAATGGGTATGAGGCACAGAATAAATGCACTGGCCCTTACCTATCAAGGAGCTATACATCCTCCTTTTTGATATAGTAACAAATAGTAAAACAATAAAATAATGATGTGCATATATGTTACTGTATACTTCAGTGTTAATTCTCAACTAGATCCACATTTAGTCAGTCTGCATAGGCTTGTGGACAGTATCTAAATATAACATATACCAGACATCACGCTCCTTAGGAAATGCTGCACATGTCATCCACCTAATTATCTTTGAACATTTTGGCTGTACCTTGAAATTGAGCTTGCAACATCTTCAAATGGGCCCTCATGCTGAGTAGCTACATGAGCCTAATTTTCTACCCAAAATACTAATAAAATGCTCATTAATCACTTCTACTGCAGCCTCAAATTTCAGGGTAAGTAACAGGAAAACATGTATAGGAAACCTTCGCAAGAGTCATGCTAACCCTAAATCACAGTTTGTCTTTATGTGAGAAAATCGTATCCAGTCTATGTTAAATAAGGATTAAAATAATATGTGATATAACTTACTGATACTTCTTGTCATCAGGCCTGCTCTGCATTTTCTGAACAGAATAAACCATAACAGCAGCGGCGCTATTGCTCCACTGCAATATAAATTAAATCTAACTTCTTAAAGGGTCAAAATTGTACATCCAATATATAAAAACACAACCTGAATATATATATATATATATATATATATATATATATATATATACTATCAAAACAACCTTGGATAATTGCTTTATTGTGTGCAGAAATGCACCTTTAATGTTGCGTGTGTTACAAGTTAAAACAGCTATTTGAATTTCTTTCCTTTTCTTAAAGTGATTCAGCTGCTTGACTTTGCGAAGGCTTCAACAAGCTCACGATAAGTAAGGGCCAAAAAATCTTGGGCGTTTAAAGTATGCATTGTCAAGTCTCAAATACTGGCTGACATTTATGGAGTGTGGCGTAAACCATAGAGGTACAGCTTCTTGTGTGTTTGAAATTATTCTTTATTCAGCAGAGGGTAACCCAGCGGGTAATGATCCAAAATGACATCTCCACCGTCAGTGACAACCATGACAAATGTTGCATTCCATTGACGTTGACAAAACACAGCACAGTACACGTGATGCTCCCACAAGCATGCTCTGGGACTGTACACTAGGTTTGCCAAGATGATGGCACCATTATTATTATGAAACACTAATTTAAAAAAAAAAAAGGTAAAACAAAACGAAACAAAAAACTTGGATGACCCACTGCTTGATTTTCATTTATTTCCAATACGGTTAGTTCCCGTAGGAATATTTAATGTACTGTGGTAAGGCATGTCCAACTTGAAGAGTACTGCAGCTTTCAACTACAATAATACTAAAATAAAGACTTTCAACTGCATTCCACTTGAGCAAGAACGGAACAATTTTCCCCACGTTTTGTTGAACTGAGACAAACTATTCAGCCTCAGAGAGAACTGAAACGGTGTGCTATACACTTCAGAAGGAAATCATACTGTTGGCTCCAGGTGGTTCACTCAGCCCGCATCTGGAAACGTCACTGCTCAACGCTCTCTCATGCCTCGGACAGGGTGGGAAGAGGAAAATTAATTGTCCAATCTCCCAAACATCTCACATCTTCCTCGTTTCTCATAAATTTGGCATTCAAGCCTTTACCTGATTCTTTAGAAAAATATGACATCCTTTTTATTTATAGTGACAAATTCCCATCTTTCCACCCCGGTCCTCTCTGCTGTAGCAGCTTGTAAGTCCACCAGTATTTCCCAGAACCAAGTGATTTCTCCTCTGACAGACCATTTCTCCGTTTCCACCGTTGGTGTCTGTTTTAGATTGCGTGGTTACTGTAGCTTATGTATGTCTGCTTGGAGGCCAACACTGTCAGGGAAGAAGTAGGAAACACAAGGAAAGGGTTAAACACGCAAAGCATGAGATTCTAATCAAATTAATGAGGAAGTCTATTTATGGATGAATTCATCAAATGAATACAAGTGGAACCAATCAGAATACCAGAGTGTTACTCTATAAAAACAGTATATATATTTTTTTTGTTATGCAGAAGGACTAAAGTTCATGTTCCGAAACAGATATTTACACAATATCATAATATGGAGAAAATAATAATGTTGGTGGTTGCTAGTGACTGATATAATAAATGGTAACAACACACAGAGTATTGGCAGTGAAATATTAGTTGAAACAACGGTGCAGTCAGGATCCCTGGCTGAAGCTTCTGTGATTTTCTATGACAGCATTTATGAAACTAAAGCCATTTCTGTAATATGTTTTCTGCACAGCTGATCATTTTAGTAGTGTCTCAAGTAATCCATCCTGTAAAGTCGCCAAGACAGATCACAGCATTGCTATCAAGTGGTAAACATTCAAATGCAAGTCTTTCACCACATGCAAAGGCCCGAAACATCTCTGTGCACCAAGCAAAGCATGCAGCAATCAGTGTGTTTCCATTTTGTATTGTTACGTAGATGAGTGTAAAAATGCTCTTAAGACAATCTGTGATCTGTCTCGGTCCTTTAGGTGCTTCTGTCAATGCTTTAACGAATTTAATGTCAGCTGTAAATAAAATACATAAGACAGGTGAGCACAGGGTAATCCACAGTGACTGGAAACAGGCCCAAACCTCTGGTCAAACGTCACTGTCAAGAAATACAGTACCTGCGTGCAGTCATGCCAGTCTGCACACACATTTGTGCGCAAATGCCAGTGTGTCCTGCTTGTCACTTATATAAAATAAAATTGTCCTCAGCAAGCATGCTTAGTGGTGGTAATCACGCTACCAATCTGCCAATCTGCCCACAGCAACCTTGGCTGATTGAATATGTCAGAGGGGATGAATCCAATCAGAAGACAGCTGAAAGCCAGAGTTGGGGCTAAAGTGCTGTAGACTCGAGATGTGTTTATATTTGTCAGTGCAATGCGGGGCGTGTGGATGAGGGCGGTATTCTCGCCATTTCATCCAAAGCATCATGTCCAAGAGAAGCATTGATAAATGAACCTTATTTGAATATTTATGTGCTGTGAGGCCAAGATAAAGAATAGATGGTCCAGAAAAAATTGGAGCTGGCAGACCCATCTGTCTTTTCCTGTTCACTGTTATTGTTGTTGTTGTCCCATTACCACAAATTCCTCCTTTTGTCAACAGGGAAACAAATTACAGGGGACACATGGCTATCGCTTGTCTCCTTCATTCAGGCAGAGTGGTGTCATCTTCCTACATCTTCCCACACATTTCACCATGCTGATTGGCCACTTTACAGCACCGAACGACAATATTGTTCATCCAAGTTAATGTGTGTTGGTCAAGGGTGGATTTGTGAGGGCGGGATGACTGTCTTGTGCCGTTCAGGGTGCTGTATTGTAGCTCGGGGGCAGCCGGGATGCTTTGTGAATAGTATATGCAGGCACGGGGTGTTGTAGTGGTGAACATTAGCAGCAGTTAGCTGGAGCAAAGTTGGTTACAGATAATGAAAGGACAAACTCATTGTCTAATCGTGTTACCTTGGAGTCTAAAGTCCCTCACAAGGCTCCCCTCCCTCAACACAGTCTGACACATAAGCACAAAGAGCAGTTATTAGATTTACAGTTTTAAGCAGAGGGCGACAATCAGCACCTAAAAATGGGTTTTATGACAGGATAATAGATAAGTTCAGTCTGAGGTTAAAGAAAAAGCGCATACACAGAAGTGTGGGGACAGGGCTTTTGGTCCTGGTACCCATCATTCTATACAGTTCAGCTCGTCAGAGTATAAAATCAGGACTTTCAGTAATCAGAATATGTGGGGTTACATGATTGGACTTAAGTCTTGCCCCCCACACAGGGACTGCCTGCTCATACTTTGTATCTTGGTGATTGAAATATCCTCCTTTCCAACACCGAGCGAGTGTGCCAGTGTTTTTTGTCCCTATCAAAATCAGAAATGTGTGGGCACCCTGTCACACCTCTTGATTCACAAATCAGGTGTGGTGAGAGTTAGTGTGAATGGAAGTAGGTTTCTCCCCATGTATTAAAAAGCAGGATTATCCAGGTGAAACTAAAGTTACTTTTGTTGCTTTTTTTCTAGAAATATGTTTCAAATGGGGAATAAACGAACTATTTAAAATATAATATGGTGTAAATAGACATTAGTCTGGGCTTCCACTGAAAAATGTGAACTTTGAATATGACTATAACCTTAATCTTATGATACGTAGAGGTTAATTTGAACTGAAACTCCTATCAGCCCTGATTATTCGTGCAATTCAGTTCATGTCATCTGTAGTGGCTCATTTTCCAAAAGAAGACTCGTCAGTTAAACAGCACCCAAATTTCTTACAAGCTCGTGTAACTAATTTCCTGAACTACTGAAGTGCAAATAACACCGCCATCAATTATGTTCACGTAAAAGGACTCATTATTTCTTTTAAGTAGACCTGTATTCTATAAGTACTGTAATTTTACACAGCAACAGCTCATTGCATCAGCATAAAACTCAGTTCTGGTGAAGGTGTTTTTCTTCTCACCTTTTCACCCTTTAATACCAACCTTGTGTTTCAAGACTTTCACACAGTTCAGACTTGGCCTCTCCGTTGGGCCTCAGGCCACCTTTAGGGTTGAACTTGTTGGACATAGTGGCTGCGGTGACCACAGCCTTCAGGCTCCGCTTGCGCTTCGGTACGTTCTGCTCCGGATGGAAGAGAATGACGTAGACCTTCGGCATGTAGAGCATTCCCAGAGAGACCGAAGCACTGAGACTTACAGAGATGGTCAGGGTTGTGGTCTGGATATACATCTGTGTTATGGAAGAGACAAACCAGAATCATTTAAAGCTACACTGAGCTATGAACATCACTCACAGTTTTAGAATCTCGGGTTAATACTGAGCCTTTTATGTATGTTTCCATACAGGACAGACACATTCATTTGCAGATAGCAGAAGTTAGCATTTTGTGTAAATCACTGCTTTTTATAAATTTTTGCACTCCACACAGTAGCTGATGATCATCACATAATACAACAGGGTGTTGACTTACAGTGCCCTTTATTCGTATTTTTGCCTTTCCATCTGCTGGGGTATCAACTCCTGAGCTTTGCTTCCATTGCTGTTTGTTTATTTATGACATACAGTACAAACAATAGCTCTGCTCGCCCGATAAGTGTCTATTTAATCTGCATATAGATGTTTTCACCCTTAGGTTTTACACAATAGCATAAGGATTGTGTATTCTCTGAAGTTAGTGACAGCTGCGACTCACAGCTGGGTAGCACATATATTGCTAGAGGCAACAACGCACAAACACCCGACAGCATGTTGAAAGTGCCTGCCAGTGATTTTTCATATATGATAATTATCCTGGAGCACATAGAGTCCATCTCTAATTTGTTGATGAAAGGAATGCGATGAGTCAGTGCAGGGGCTGCAGAAAGTATAATAGGTAAATCGTTTGATATTGATACTTGGATATAAAATTATCTGAACATTAATTAAATGGGCACAGGCCAAGTACAGCAAATAAAATATAAGCACATTCCCTTTAAATTAAAGTTGTAGTCTCATAAAGAGACCATTAAAAATACACAAAAGTATTCAAAGACTTGGTTCACAGTGATCTTATTCAGATCCTTCTTAGTGCTCAAACATTTGAGCACTAAGGTTTTGTCTGATATTACATTTGCAGACATAAGTTGCCAGCACTGGCATGTTAACAGTTAATGTTAACATAGATTTTTCTTCCCGATGATGAGATCAACATATTGCTTGTATGTAAGCTTATACAGCATTTGTCAACTCATTTCAAAATGTCGTTAACATTTTAGGTAAATGTTAATATTCACATCACAATATATATTATTGTGTGTATTGTGTGAGTCTATGATTTCAGATCATATATTATTCAGCGGAACTTTTGTGCAGCTTAATCTTTGCTCTCTTCTGAACACTTTTGTACCAAAAATGATTCAGACAGTTCAATTGAGAAAGCCAAGTTATCCAAAGTGAACATAAAGGCATATCCTGACTATGTTATATGTTGTTGTAATGAACAACAAAAAAGTCTTGGTAAAAATTAAATCCCCTATACCCTGGCCTGTTGAGGAAAAAAAAGATGTTGGTGCAAAATGGAAGTGATAGGGCATTCATTGTATTCATGCTGCAAGCACCACATGAACATCTCTTTGTGATAGAGGGGGAGTGTTGTAATCTCCTGAGAAGATTACACATGGCCTGGGGTGAGTACCGGACAATATTGCTGACCCTCTGGAGTACAGAGTGGAGTCACTCTGTGAGGAGAGCCAAGACCCTTGTCTACTTCCATCCGCCTCGGTGCCATGAATTTTCCCTGAGACAGTAGTATGATTGCCAATCTGTTCCATCAGCGCAGGAAAAGACCGGGCTGGGTACAGAAACCTCAGCGGGTTGACCCATTATGAAGTTTCTTTGAAGTAAGACTATTACTTTTGTGATTAGGCATCAAATCTATTTCAGCCATCGCTGTCCCTATATATGCAGAGAATATTAATTAAATTATTTAATTGCATGTGTCCACTTTGGTTTCGGTTTACAGCAATATATCGAACGCTTGTTAAAAAGCATAAATCCTTAAAGAAAAATGTTAGGCTCATAGTTTCCCTTCACTTCTTTCAGTTTTATGTTGCAGCCTGATACTACTAAATTCTTTTTTCCACATTAATGTACACATAGTACCCCACGCTGACAAAGTACATTTTAGAAACCTTTGCAAATGTATAAAAAGGGAAACCCAGATATCACATTGGCATAAGGAATCTGCCCCTCTGCAGCAACTTTTGAAACACCCGCTCTTTTTTTGATAGTTGCCTGACTAGAGTCTATCTGTGAAAAAATGAAATTGAATGGATGGGATTTAGAAATGTAAATATCTCTCTTTAGATGTCAATGAAAATCTCAGTTGCAATGTGTTGCGGGATGCAAACTTTACAACACTGTCACATACGGTGTTATAGTTCCACAGGGCAGACCCGTATCTTTGCGCCTGCAAAAGGGGGAAGAGGGGCACTACACTGCACAAAGGACCTCTGCAGGTTGCAAAATATTGATTGGCTTTTGTTATCAGCAATCAAAGGCACTGTTTGCAGATCACATGCTTTCTCACGGAATACTGATCAATCAGAGCATCACTAATGCTTGTGCTTAATGCAGAGTTCTCATATGTTGTGCTGTGTTTTCTGTGCTGTTAGTATTGGAGATTGCAGAGAGCAAACATAAAAGAAGACTGAGTGCTCACTGTTTTGTTCTTGCATTTCTTTCTTTCTAAGTTCCCTGACATTTTTTATAACTATTGTCATAGGCAGGCTGAAACTCAAAGTACAAAAATGTAGATCTGTGTTTCACATGTTGCTTTCTGTTTACCTTATGCACAAATGATCATTTTCAAAGATCTGTAGCAACTGGATAATGTTATTAGTCACTCTTTTTTAAAACTGAGAGAGCGCCTCCTTAAGGTCTCTGTGATACAAATATCTCAAACAATTACTGATAATTTTACAATCATATTTAGTTACATAGTTAATGTGTGTGAGGGCAAACAAGAAAAAAACATCTTCATGTAAATGTAAAAATAAGTGAGAAAGTGAAGGTTGACCATTTATACTGTACATCTGTGCTGAGAAACCTCAACATTAGCACTTGTAAAAGCTGATTTAAGTTTAGTTTAACAACCACAGTAATTTAATGCCTCTTCACAAACACAATCTTTTTTTCTGTGCATGAATGTGCAGTGATTGACTCTTCTGTATTTCGATCAAATGAAGCAGAATCAAAAACAAAGAAACACAGTTACAGAAACAAATTCAATTTACCTCGAGATACTAATGCTATGCAACAAACAAGTGGGTATTTTGTTTAAATTGAGGTGAACAGGATCTCCAAATGAAGGACACGCACAAGTGAACCTAATTGACTTGTATCTATTACCATTCATTGACTCTGGTGATATTTACCTTCTCTGCTGATTGTGAGGTCCCAAAAAAGATGGGGATGAAGGCGAGCCACACTATGCAGGTGGTGTACATTGTGAAGCCAATGGGCTTGGCCTCGTTGAACGTCTCAGGAACTCCTCTGGTCTTGATGGCATAAACTGTGCAGGTGACCATTAGCAGCATGCTATAACCCAGCAGACAGATGAGGGACAGGTCTGATATATCGCATTTCAGAACACCGCGGGCCATTTTGGGGTTGGTTGTGCGCTGGTCTTCGTAGTCGATGATTGCTTGTGATGGGTCAACTCCAAACCAGATGCACACTCCGAGGAGCTGCACTGATATCAAGCTGAATGTGATGACTAACTGGGAGGCTGGCGAGATGAATCGAGGGGCACTGACTGACATCTTGCCCTGCTCAAAAATCCTGTAGATCCGATTAGTCTTGGTAAGCAGTGCTGCGTAACTTATACTCATGCCCAGGCCCAGAAAAATCCTTCTCAGTGAGCATATTACCACATCAGGAGCGGAGATCATGAGGAATGTTGTAGCATAGCACAGGAATATGCCCGTCAGCAGCACATAGCTCAGTTCCCTACCTGATGCCTTAACAATGGGCGTGTCATTGTAGCGTATAAAGGTGACAACCACTAATAAAGTGGCCATGATACCCATGACAGCGATGAGAACAGGGATCACCGCCCATGGGGAGCTCCACTCCAGCTTAACAATGGGAATGGGATCGCAGCCTGTGTGGTTCGCATTAGGTCGCAAATCAAATCGACACATCTTGCATGTGTAAGTATCTGCCTGGTACTGGTAACCATCGCAGTTCTCACAATGCCAACAACATGAAATTCCCTTCACTATCTTCTTGCGCTGACCAGGACGACAGGGATGGCTGCAAATAGAGGAGGGGACTTCTTGTGTTCCACCAGGCCACTGCATCTCATTGATCTGTAGGACGGAGTATGAGATTTACAATTTTAATATTCTTCATTTTGACCAACTACTCAACTAACAACTTACTTTTAGGTGTATCAGAAGCAGAAACATCATTTTCTACATGTTGTTTAACTAGCAACAGCACAAACCGCTCTGCATGAGAACACAATTCAATTAGCACTTGATTTGTTTACACACACACACACTAAATTGCACAGCAAAAGGAACAAACTATAAATGAGATATTTCCTGCATGAAAGCTGTGATTTTCTAATCAAATAATCAATGTGTAAACTCATTGAATTTTAACTCATCAGGCAATTACCTTGCTATTTAATTACTTCCATGTTGCACTTACTCAAGCAGAGATAAGTAAATATTATAGCTTCCTGGTGCACTATAGTCCTAGAATGACAATAAAGTATCATGTCCCTGTGCTGTTGCATAGATGAAATGTATTATATTACAGGGTAATTTACTTTAGCACAGTCCTTATTAGGTGAAATAAGATGTAGAAATAGATTAGGACTTAATATGCCGTTTAGTTATTAAAAACTGGATGTTTTAGATTAGTGTTGTGTCTAAAATATATTGTCCTTGGAGGTCCTGTTGATAAGTTTGTGTGCAGCTGCAACTCGGGACCGTGATGTCGACAACAATCTAATATAGCTACCATATGCGTGCTGACAAAATAAACACGCCTGGGGCTCGTATAAACAATGAATGCACATTACTACTCATAAAGTTTGGCATTTGAAACGAAAGACTTTTGATGGTAAAAAACCACAGCACAGGTTCTGCGCTCCATGCATATTTGTACTTTATATGAGGTATAAACTCGTGTAACTGCTGTACTTTATGGGACTGCTTCGGCAGTGGAGGAGTAAAACATATATTTGAAGATGGCAGTGTGCTTTCAGTTTGTCTTATACATAATTGGACTCAGTTATAGAACAGTTTTGTTTCCAGTTGGTAAAGCTGCAGATGTAGTTTTTGTATTTTCTTGTCAAGACTAAATGACTTAAATTAGTGATGCAATGCTAAGAATCCAAATATGGGATGTTTGGCTGACTGCCAAAAACTGAAATTGCGCATGATCATGTAGGATATAATCTTCCAGACACATTTAAACTCATAGCATACGTCTAAGTGGAGCTGATCCGTCCAGTGGCCGATGATCTTGTATTCTGTTGTGTTATTTGTTATCTGGTATTGGTAGATTTCATAGCGACCAGGAGCGTCTCCATTCACGTTGAAAACCACCGGGGTACCAGCAATTCCTGAAGAGAAATATAGAAATATGAAAATGAAATGAAACTTGCTTGCTGTGGTAAAATATTAAATTCTATACAAACTCAAACTCTTATTTTTATAATGTGTTGAGATGAAATGAGGCTGCAAGGGAACTTCAAGCCAATGCTGTTATAGTGTTAATGATGGGAGCTAAATTGATGTTGACAGCCATGTTGTCCTGGTCCTTTGAGGAGGGCTGGGGCTGCTGTCTGTTCATGTTCCCATATCATTTCACACTCCTTCATTCTGCTTATTGCCCCATTGCTTGTTATCCACAAAGTTTCCACTCAGTGCTAACGAATGACAGCGGTAATTTTTATTTCCACTTTGAGCTCTGTCTCACCCCTCTCCCTCCCATTTCTGAGCCAACCTTTGAGCCTCTCTCCAGCTTCACAACTTGTTATAAAACTGTGGTGTGGAGAAATGAGGATTCACAGATTTTGAGAGCCTACTACAGAGCATCTGAAGAAAGGGCCATTTATAGTATCCCCATTTGCAAAAGTGCTTTCTATCCCTTAATACTGAGCAATTTTATAAAATGTGAAATGTGCGTAGAAAGTACAAAAACTCTCTATAGTTAAGTTCCAGATTAAATATATTTTGAATTACCCATAGTCAATAAGGAATATGTTGGATGTCATACCGTTTAAAACTCCAACTCATGTTACTCATTTTCTAAACATATTGACTTCAATGTTTGGTATAAAAATAAAATGGTATTACAGTATTTAGTTGAGTCTTTTGTTTCCTTTAATAGGTCACAGTATCGATTACTGATCGAGTGATTCCGTGAGTTACAGTTGAAAACCTGTGATTCAGGCTCTCAGCTAAGACCCCTGCGTAAATGTTTGTGCTCATCAAACGGATTATTTACATGCCATGCTGCAGGATGCTGCTAATACATGACATGAAAGCAGCTAGATATACTGTATACAATTATCAAGAATGTCTTTTCCATCACTGTAGTTATCATGCATAGCCAGCAAATATTAATAAGCAGGATTACAACACTGTACGAGATAACTTCATTTACTATTATCAGCTGTAGTTCTGCTTAAATGCACCAAAAATAAAATGCTCACAGTTGAATTGTCTGTTAATTTAACACAATTGTGCCAAAATCAGCTTATTAAGTGTGCATGAGACTACTTGAAAAAGCTTTGAGAGATAAGTAAACTGTTCTTTGGAAATGAGGAAATTTGTGTATACATTGATTTTTTACGAAAATGCAATTTCAGATCAAGGGAACAGTACATTAACAGCAAAGATCGGCTTCATTAAACAAAAAACACATCTTCAGGATAAAATAAAGAACAATCCTTTAGCCAGAGCAACATATTTGTATGCACACACAATGTATATGAATCTAAATCTCTACATCTAAAAAATGTTTGAAATATAGATGCAGTTTTTGGTTCTGACTGCAAAAGGTGTGGCTTCAGCTGATGGAGGCATTTGTTAGTAACTCTGTGGGCTCCAAAGCTACCCAAAAATAAAACCAGTGGTTGGTGGTAATCATCAACTGTGACCTCTCAATAGTATGGACGGGAAGATTTTAAACTCCACTGACAGATGAAATCCTGAACCCCTGACATTCCTATTCTAAATGTTGCGTGTCCTGAATGTTGCTGTTGAAAACAAAAAGCAGCACCAGATTCTGGTGACTAGCTGAGTTTCAGAGCATAAATGGTGCTCCTTTTTTCTCAGTTTAAATTATAACAGCAATGGAAAATTGGTCAGCAAGATGCTGCTTTACCTACTCCTCTAAAATATCTGTACTGGCCAGCTTTTCTCTGTATAAGTATACCTTATATACTGGTATCATATAGACATTTCTGTTATTTTCCTACAAAGCTTTTACATTATCTATTCCTCTTGAAGCAAGGGTTTCAAATGTGGTCAAATGTGGAATTGATTTTTTTTGAGGCCTCACTGTTGTAACCCTAGTGAAGTTAGTGATAGCGCAGTAAAAGCCCTTCGGTAATCTAACACTAATCGACCATGTAAAGAAGCATACTGAATTATAATCTCGTAATACAAGCCTGTTACACAGAAGTTTCATACACTATCCCAAAATGAACTGGTCTGTCTTGTAAGACCCAACAAATATGACTTCAGCATAAAACTCAGTTTATTTCTATTTTATATTTTACACAAATGAAGACTGACCTGCTTACATAGTAACGAGTGCACAGCACAGATAAACAGTGTTTTGACTCTGGAGATGGGGCCTACAGTAAGACACTGTGGCACAATTACCTTTCAATATACATCGGGCATGAAAAAATAACTGCTGCAAACCAAAGTCACGTTAACCTTTATTATTCATAAAAATAAAGGTTACGCTGACTACATTTAGAAAAAGTTTGTCATCATATTGTTTTATGTTTTCACCACTATAATACTGTATGACATAAATATCAAACAAACCCAATACTGAAGTCTCGTCATTATTTAAATAGTAACCAGCAAAATGTATAACATGTAATGTCCTGCAGAGGCAGCGGACAATTGCATGGCTTCAATAAATAAAGTCCAATATTTCTCCCACACTACAAAACAACATGTTGGTCACCACCTTCCAAAATGGTACATGCAAGCTTTCCTGGTGTGACAACCTTTAAAACACAACGACACAGACTGTCAGTGCTATGACACTGACTGTTGCTGCTCCTGTGTTGGGTCCTTTTTTCTCCATTTTGTTTTGAGTTCAGAATTTGGTAACATTTTCTGCCTGATCAGTTGATCTGCAATGCGCTAGTTTTACTATTGATGTCCATTTTAAATGTCGTGGCTTAAACTGTAGCAACTAATGGCAAGGTTTGGAATTTTCCATAGTTCCAACTAATGGTGAGTTTTATGCATGTTTTATACACCTGACCAAATTACAGGCACTCATATCACTCATTCTGCAGACAATGTGTTCCTTCGTGCAGACGTTCCTCTCTCCTTCTCAAATTATTCCTGTCATGTATTTGATGTGGCATGACTGCCCCTCACCCAAAGATCCCACCGTGTAATATTCATACAGATAAATGTATCCTTTACTGTGTAATCATCTGAGAGTGTGGAGTGGGTTTGAGACTGTGTCAAACCACTCTTGTTGCATTATACTTGATTGCATGCACACTCTGACCCCGTACACATCTGACATACAATTATCCGGAGTTGTTTTAACTACTAACTCTGGCCTAAGTTAGACCCTGCGCTGCACACGTTTTATTATGTCCTCACAGGACATTACATTAAACTTGTGTTCACGTCACTTTTATGACCTCATCATGTAGGAATCTTTCAGGCCTATAATTAATCTTGAAAGTTTCAAAGTGCATAATAGAATTACATTTTAAAGATGATAGCTTCTAGAAAACCAGAATCAGATGCCCATTTTTGCTGGTGCTGTCTGGTAACTCTTCTGCCCTTTTCATTTACATACACTTTTAACCTTTCAGTCCACGACCTTAAAGCAGAAGATGTGTTGCGTGGGCAATTCAGTGCAGATAAGGCAGGGAACCTCACCTGTTCTGCCTCTGATTGTCAACCCTCCTACAGATCTGTGCATCATATAGTTGCTGGAAGTAATTTACATTACATTCTGATAATTGCAGACCACTGTACTGTATAGTCATGCATCTTCTGTATGACCATGTTAATTAACTGAAAACTAGGACACGAAAGTAAACAAGAACCAAATTTTTTGGTTCTTGTTTATAAAGACATAAAAGTATACTTTACTTTATATATAAGTCAGTACTTGCTTATTCTTATATATGTGGTATAATGTATAAAATCTATGCATTACTGTTCAGTAAAAATGAAAATACAAACCAGTGAAGTTGACATTGCGGATGTACTTGAGTAGCAGTGTTCCGTTAATGGTCTCCATCCTGGAGCAGAGGCCAACTTTTCCAGGACAAAGATCTTTGTGCATGTTGTGCAGTGCATGAGCCATGGCATAAACTGCATCAATCACAAACTGAACTTTCCCCTCCTGTTCGTAGGACGAATCTTTCCCGATCCGCTCGTGGTCTAAAAGAAAACATTAACAAGGAAATTACAAATTAAGACGTTATGTCATGTTATGTTATGTGAAGTTAATGTATTTAGTTAATAAAAAAAATCACCCAAAAATATAAGCATTAATTTGGTTTAACATATATCAATTATGTTCCCGTGCTTTGTTTTACTGAGTCACTGCAATCATCTCTAGAATATTTTGAAAGAATTACATAATATTCAGAACAAAAAGGTGCCCTACAATCAATCACAAACGTATGAATGAAACAATGATTGCTTGACGTGTAAAATAAAGCAAATTATAGCCTTTCAAGAAGCCTGATTACTCTATTATGAATCAATCTTTTTTCTTTTTTCTCCACGATATTTAATTTGTTTAGAGATTGGCATTGGATTGTGCATGTTAAACACAAATTTTATGCAGTTTCCTCTAGACATTAGTCTCCTTCCACACAATCCAAAATGGCCTTCTGTGCAGCATTTCTCATTACGTTCTCTTATTGACTGATTAAACCTAAAACTCCTTTTTTTTAAGAAGACGACTCTTTTCCTTATTCTAATCTTCATCAGTGCACCTAACCTAGTCCTTTTATCTTAAGATTATTCAAGCAAGCTTTAGGTAATAGACAAGAATGGAAGATTGGAAAGATTTGAACCTTAAAAGTATATTTTTCTGCCTTGAATGTCTGCTGAAGCACACTTTTGTTGAAATGTAAGTGAAGTGACGTATATTTGTAAATGAACCCTGTTCATAATTTTATAATTTTCACTTGTGTGGTAATAGGAAGCACCTTCCGAACCTGAAGAGGGAGCTGGAGAGGAGCTTGATAGCCAAAGACTCTGCCTCCCATTCTACATCTGGAAATTAGATAGCTGGGTAAAAACGGACCTTCCAAGTGTACTTTAACCATCTTTAATGTACAACCCTTATGAAGACTGCCTTTCTTTCCTCGCACTGCGCTCTACTGCTCTTTTCCCAATGTGAATGTGAGAGGATTTCAGGCTGATTCTTAGAATTTGAAATGAGTAGTCTCAAGCCTTCAATGTGTCAAGTATTTTGAGAGACACTTAACATTTTAAAAGTATATGAATTCTAAGCATTGCAAATGAATCCTCCTGAGAAATATGATATATTTTGTAATCAAAGACAAGTGATGGTTGAAGTTACAGATAACATTTAGGTATTTTTGATTCATAGTGACAATGTCTTAGGAGCTTATTAAAGTCAAACCAACAATACTGACATCCTGTAATAGACTCCATGAAGTTTGTGTAGCAAATGTTTGAAAACTAGGGTGATATGTATATCAACATCACACTTCATGTATACTACTAAAATCAAACTCACAATCAATTTGCCGTCCTGATGGTTGTGCTTATGGGCTGGTATTACTAAAGAGCTGCCATTGCTTTGTAATTTTGTGATAATTATGCATTATTATATCATTTATACTTGCTTACTGTCACCAAGGGAACAGTATTTTTACTGTGGGCCCTTTTTAGCCATGGCACCACTGTTACCATTACGTCTTTTTACTGCCTTATTCACATAGGTCTGTAGCAAGATGAGAACAACACAGAACGATGTAAACGATACTCAGTGGTCAGATACAAAATGACTGAGCAGTGGATCAAGCTTTGTGTGCAGGATGTCCACAGCAGTCAATTCTTATCTCAACAGAGAAAATTTAGGTGCTGAACTGTTTTGTTTGCATTATCTATATGCTCACAATGTATGTGGATCAATTCAACATCATTGAATGTTTAACGAGTTTTATATTGAATATTAATAATAATATTTTATTCCATAAATCTGTCCAACTAGCAAAGTGACCCTGACAGTCGTACATTTTACCTGTCTTCTTTAAAGATGTCAAACTTGTATGTATTATCTGAGAGTAAATCTCACTGTTCCCATGGGTGGATAAATCTTAAAGTAGTGTCTTTGATGTTTAGTCTTTACCGATATTAAGCTGCCATAACAGCTGAACAAATAACCACATCAGCAATAATTAGACACATTGTGTGTATTCATTCAATGAAAATAAAGGACAGTAACCTGTGGTAATCTTTGTTATTTGGGTTTTGTATATTTCTATACTATTCTGTATGTCATCTATCTGCATGTTAAGATGTGCTGATGTGCTGCCATCAGTGAAAAACAAGCACTCATGTGAATGAAGATAAAGCCTTGCTACTGTATCTCTTTCTGTGAGCTCCAAGGTAAACCTTGTGATTCTGAAAAGAAGACATCGATCTATTAAGGTCCAGATCACAATGCATGCTCTTCCGTGCAGTATCCTTTGAATGTTTTTTTTTTGCTCTTTTAGGTAAAGTGGCACAAAAAATTTTCATTGCTCATGCACAGTGTGATTTATCTTTGTGTCACTAAAAATATTGTTTTCTACCCAACTAATGTCCTTAGATGATAGTGCAGTCTGGGTGGTTATTTTGGTTTGACATAGTTTATTTTGATCTACCAGAGATGGTCACTGTAGAGGAGGTAACAATCTACAGGTCCTACATTTCATAATAATGAATGAAACTGTGTTCACAATTCAATGTACCCACAATATTTTTAAAGACTTTGGAAAAAGAAATAGTACAGTGGTCATCCTGTGGAAATTCGGCATGTAGAATAAGTATTGTGTATGCCATGACTCATTTTATGCCATATTATTACCATTATTCACTTCATTTCTACAGCTAATTGAATAGAAATGATCATGTATCAGGTATATAGATATACAATCAAAAGTGCAAATGAAAAAGTGCTAACTGTCACCATTTGTAGTTTAGGCCAAAATCTGGGTCTACGTGTGCTGTATGTTTGTAAAATAATGGTTGAAATGCTCTCCTAACGTGTCCCTAGTGGGGGATGTGACAAACTTTAGTTGACAACCATTACAAAATCCTACCATTTCCTTATTCAAATAAAGTAGAGTGGGCATCATCACACAAGGGACAAAAATAGACCATACTGCATCTGATCATTCCTTCCGAAGACACAGACACAGTCAAATGAAGTGAACTCTTTTTGCATTTGGGTAGCAGACAAGTTATCGTCATTAACAAGGATGCATTGTCAGAAATTACTAGGTAGTGGTCAATCCTGTTTTATCATTTGGCCAAACTTTGATGTGTGTATCATATCTGGAGAGAATGAAAAGACATTCGAACATTGCGTAATCAACTTGATTTCTTCTGGTGTCCCTGATGTTGTGAAGCAATGGACATCAGACAATTGAGCAGACATAGAGACTCATGTCTGGTAGCCTTAGTGACTCATGTCTGCAGAGAAGTAAAAGAACAGAGTGACTCAAGCCAGTTTGCTTCACTCCAACTGTGAACCTAAACATGTGCTGAACTACGTCAGCATGAAGCATTGCACCTGCAGAGGCTGGCCAACTTCCCAGTTAGACAGATAACCTTCATTATAGGAATCCTGATCAATTCTGACCAATTCCATTTTGATGAGAAAGAAAATCTCATAATAATTCTGCTCAGTAAAAAGGATCATACTAAATGTTTTAGTAGTGTGAAACTCAGCTGCATTGAATGGTCACTAGCAGGCAGACCACGATCGCAGCTGGAATGGAGTTGTGATTAAGTTGTGTCCAGTTTTTCGCGGAGAATATTGTTGTTATTATGACCGTTGTCTTTTTTCTGACAGTGTTTCTACACCACTACTCAGCTTAAGTGGGAATGTGAAACACTGCAATGCAACTAAGCACAGAATTACGTCTGCTCCTGACCTCAATCAATCATACTTCATCATACTTCATACTTCATCTCAAAAAACAGAGGCCTTAACTTAACATGACCTAATTAATATGCTGAGAATTTCGCATATGCAAACAAAGGATAACGTACATAATGTATTTGTTATCACCACGACCAGCAGATGGATGAATATTTGTTATATTTTTCTTAACAGAAAAAATACAGTCAGTTGAAATTATTGAGACTGTTGTCAAAGCTTTTAAGCTATAACTAAACAGAGCAGTATTGTCGATCTTTAGATTACAAAACATGCTGAAGTGGTGTATGTGTGGCTCAGGTGTAGGAAACACTTGTTTTTGGAATTTCTACATTACAGCAGCTTCAGCCAAGATAGTCGTACATTTGCCAAACACACGTTTTTGTTGTTTTTTTTTTGTATAAAATCCTTTTCTCTTGTATCAATATAAGCATTTTAAACACTACTGAGAATTTAGAGTGGGAATGTTTTCAGGTGTCTATTTTCTATTCTATTCTATTTTAAGTTTGTTAAAGTTTGAAAAATAATGGGACGAGTCACAGAGGTGAGATTTGCAAGTTAAAAAATTAGCTCCACACTATATTACAATGAATCACTCTATATAAATATAGTTCCTGAAGTACTACTACTTTTAATGGTTTCATGTTCAGTTGAGACATTAATGTTATGGTTTTACATATATAAGGAATAACAGAGGCACTGTGTGTGTTTTGTAGCACATCCAGAAAAGTAGTAAAATAACCTGTTGTTTAAGGGGGGGCAGTGTAGAAAGTAAACTTTGGCCTCTGGGGCAGCAAATACAATACCAGTGGGATGAGAGCAGAAGTGGGATATGAATTATACATATGCACTTTGTGTTGTTTTGCAGCACAGAGTCCTGTCTGTGTCTGGAAGATGACCTGTTACTGCTGTTATGGTACAAAAATCAGTTTCCAGTGACTTGTACTGTGTGATTAAAAGCTTTGATATCAAACAAATGGAATAATTACATGCCCATCGAATCATGTTAGTACTTTAAATAGATAATGGTCCACTAGATACTGACTGACAAGGCAATATATATTAGTACAATGACTAACAAACACTAAAGACAGGGACTAATATGTATATGTGCTCACAAAAGAAACAATAGGAATGATAGTGATAGTACAGTACTTGCAAAAGGTTCTGAGTGAAATGATTGATGATGATCTCTTGCCTATACAAATGGACTGTGCCCCCAGTGTTGTAGCATTTAGAGACATTTTGGGGTTGAAATGTCCGATATCAAGTCCATTAGAAAGCTATAAGATAAAACTGTACTTGTTTTATCTTTGTTTGGGACAAACTTACCCACCCCATTAATCAATTTGGTTCTTGTTTGTCTAATAAAGGTGCAATCTGAAATGCTAGACTTTGACTAAACATCACAATTAAAGAAGAAAAGAAGTTGATTTGTGTGCAGTCCTTCCCCTTTTTGACCATAATTGTGCTGCTAACATGTCATGACAAGATTAGAAAGAACACTCGCTGAGTTAGCTTGTCTGCCACTCCAGTTCAAAACCAGGCCCAGTACATTGCAATGTGCTAGTTTAATGGCTGCAAGGTTTTAGTGTACCGCGCTGGACAATTAGGGAAATTCTGTGATTTTCATGTGTTTATGTGCCACTTTTTGTTCATGTTTTTTTAAATTCAAATAAGTGTAGTTTTACTTACCACGGCTTTATAATATGCACATGGCTACAGGCTTAAGATATGAAAGATTCTTCATAATCGATGTGCTGCAAATGCTACACCAGACTGTCAAAAGATATAAGCAACAAGCAGTTTGTGATGCTAATGTGAATGGTATTAATTGCCAAAGTTAAACAAGTTGGGACCTGTTACAATCCTGTAAGTCAATAGTTTTTTTTCAGAAACAGAACAGTTCTTCCAGTGCTGAATGGTGTTAGAGTTGTAAGCTATTCCATGGTAAATAGAGAAATGTGAACATGAACTTGCTATGAACAGTCAGATACCATCTTTCCACATGTGCACTTTCCACATGAACAAGTGCCTTCTTTGCTATTAAATCTGGACTCACTTGTGCATTTTTTGATGCCAGATCCCTTCTTCAGAGCGTGCCGACTAAGCTTGCATTGGAAGTTATTCTCCCAGAACTCAGCAAACCAGATATTCCTTCTGTTGTTCTCTAATGTACGGCTGATGAAGTAGCGATCAAAACCTGAAAGAAATAAGGGAGCGATGCTGTTAGAATTACAAGTCTCTTACTACTCTTTGCTATTTGGGCTGATTGTGACCTGATGAATGTAAAAACAAAGAATCACCTTTTTACCTGATGTAGTTTATGAGAAAATTATGTTCACATACAATAACAATTGTTTGAGGTTTTGACTATAAAGTCACAATTGAGTAAGGATGCAAAACTTAACATTTGTCCTGAAAAAAAAAACCAGAATGAGAAATAAAAATTGTGTCCCTGGCTCATTTGAAGTGCTGCTAACAGTTGCTGGAAGATGTATATCTGTAACAAAGTACAAACAGTAAAATGTCCTTGTTCATCGATATCAGCTTGTAGAGCAACATTTTTTATTTTGGTCCAGACAACCCAAAATGTGATGTCGACATATGTGGACGCCAGGTCCTAGGAGGTTAATAGCTCTCACTTTGCAACAAATCAAGCTGCATGTAGAAAATGTGATTAGCAATAATAACAATAACTTCCTTTCATACCGTCAGGTAAAGTTAAGAATACCTTTGATGGACTGCCGCTTGGGTAGGATGGTGACAGCGCCTTCTGCCATTTCTTCCTGGTTCAGAATTGGGGAGATTTTGGAGCCCCAGCTGTCTGAACCTACCCAGATGAAGTGGCCTGTTTGATTGGCTTTCTTTGCTGCTGTAAGTAGCCGCCTTTGGGAAAGGGAAGGACAGCAATATGTAAATGTACTGTTTGATGATATATTGCCCATATTTTCCTATTTTTATATAAACCCATTTTATACACATGTATCGACAAGTCTCCTTTAAAAAAAATCTTATTTAAATACACCTTAAAGAGGATGTTTTGCTGGCATAAAGCAGATCCCTTGTCCAGAAATTCCTGTTCTGAGTCTCTAGACAAAGTTACCAGTAGTAAAGGTACAGTAATAGAATTAAATTCAAGTAAATTAAAACGCCACCATAGAGACACTGTCCGTTTCCAGTGCAGTGGAGTTCTCCCAGGCTGCAGCAGAATGACACCCTTGCCACATTTGTCTAGGCTTGTTGCCAGTGGAAGTAAGTTTGGGGAGTGATAAAAAACTGCCATCAAGCTCTGCTGTAGCAGCAGAGTTACATCAAGGTAACTTGAGCACAGCAACATAAAATTTAAACACAGCAACCTGCCATGTGAAACTTTGCCAGTCTTTATATTGCACCAAAGATGCTACTGAAAAAGTAAATACTTTTTCAGCAAAAATCACTGGGTTGTACACAACTTCAGCTTTTTATGTGACAGATGCAATTTTGCCATATTGTACAAGTTGCATTAAGAAGGATGATACAATCTTGTAAAATAATTTGTACTGTTTTTGTGAATCTTCTGCAAGCAGTGAGTCATTCAACCAACCTTATGACTCTTTACTAACATTTTATGACCAGAGGGATTGATGTATGATTGATAATGACCTTTCCCAGAGTCTGGTGAAATGTAAGTGCCCCATGTAGGAAAAATAAAAAAATTGATTTTTATACTGTCAGAGGATTACATAAGCGAGACATGACTAGACAGGCTGACAGCCCAGATATAAAAATACCACTGGTAATTATGGTGTTATGGCAGGGTCATGGATACATGTGTATATTTCTCTTCAACATTGATGGTCTGGGGCTGGTTACATATTTAGTTTTTGTTTAATCGCACTATGATTTTAAGCAAAGCTTCTTGTTTGTTGTTTTTCTACTTATTTTGCTTGAACTTGGTCACATTTTATGTTGCACATAGTCATTTGATTCAAGAGTTGCTCGATGTTTTATGTGCCGCAACTCAGTGATGCAAAGGTCACAGTAATAAGTCTCATAGTTAAAATATGCGTTATTGTCATTTATGAGCAGGGCTAAATGTTCACATATTTACTTAGCAAAAGAGACAATTCAATTGCATTCATTTGAATGTGTTTTATTCGGATTAATATATTCAGTACTTGTCTTCATCTCACATTTCATGAAGTCACTGTTTCTTTTCCTGCAGAGCAAATAGATTGTAAAGCAAGATGGTAAAGGCTAACCCAAAAACACAAATTGTGTTTCTTTATAAGGCTTTCTTTCTTAAATATCATGAAAACGGCTTATATAAAAATTCAGATAGATTTGTATGCAGCCAGTTGTTCATATTACGCTGCTGCCAGCTGCCACTGGCGAGGTTCAAGGATAGTTCTGAAATCCCCCTGGCTTTCTGTAATTACTATACATTCAGACTATTACACATTATCAAGACTGGATTAAGTCAATGAGCAGTGGGACTTTTGCCCTGGTCATCATCAAGAGACCGCCCCAAATCACTGCCCACTTCCACTAGGAAAACACTGACCTACTAAGTGGTTGCTGGGAAACATTCACTGCTATGAAGCCACAATGGGGCCCAGTTTGTTGATTCAGTCTGCTGCTAATTGATTCATTGTCAAGCAAACTATCCATCTTAATTGTAGATGAGGAATTCTAATTAATACATACAAGGAAAGCAGGGACATGCTTTATACTGTTCATAGTATAGTCAGATAGATTTATGGACAGCAGAGTAAAAATTGCAACAAATTAAGTTTTAAAACAAATCAGCACAGCTTCAACATAAAAATGATCAGCGTAAAGACAATCACAGTGTAAATTACCTATGTTACAAGAAATAGTCTTCTATTAGAAATGTTAAAAAGTACAGACACACTCAATAAAGACATATATAAAAGTATTCATTATATATAATTAAAATAAGTGCACATTATATTACTGTTTCATTGTTGCATATCAAAGTGTTTGTAAGCATTTGGCCTTTAATTATTGCATTGTATCATGATAAATCATTTTTCATTTGTGGATCATGTGTTTTGAATGTATAAGTTTAATATGTAAAGTCATTTGAAACTAAAGGTGTCACCTAAGGCTGTTGAGTAAGGCATCGAAAGTCCAGCTACCTAATAATTCTATTGAAGATACAGTACTTATGTTCCCATGTAGACGTATTTGTGTCATTAATATCTAAGAGACATAGTGAGAATGTAATGATAATTTAAAGGGAGCCTTAAGCAAATCTGTCACTGAACAACAGTTAAGACTTGAACTTCAAGGTAATGGTTAACTGACAGTATGTATGATTCCACTGCACCCACCTGATGTCATCCTCATTGGCAAAGATAATTACTACTCGGGCGTTTGGGTTCTCACTCAGTCTGCGAATGATCTTGTCAAACTCTCCAGCTCTTGGTTCTCGTGGTATTTTCACTGACTGCGAAATACACAGACCACCTAATTGGAAGACAGAAGAGAAACATTTTCAAATCAAACAAGTCTGAAATGAATTCTCATAAAACAAGCTCTTTCTTCTATCAAATATAGAACAAATCTCATTAGCAGGTGTTTTAACTGCAGGTAAACTGTAAAACTTGGTCAAAACTATTATATAGAAAATCAGTATCAGTTTGCCACAGAAAATAAATTTCATTTTTTTTATTCCTCTGCACTTCATGATTGATGCACATTTAAATGTGTTCAAGTACAATATTTCACAACATGAGAGATTGTATCTTGGACTATGAGCAGCAACTTTAAGACATGAAGACCCATCAATTCAGTTTATGCTCCTGCCAGTGATGCCAAGGGAATTTAGAAGAATCTTGAGGTACATCAATTTTTTAGGTGACTGATGAACTGATTCAATCAAAAGTATTTTTTTTATTACACAAGCTGCTTATTTTTGGTTAATAGTTATAATAATGTAATATTACTTACAAACTATTACTAAAATGCAGTGTCGTAATGATAAATAATCTTTAGAAGTGAGACAAAAAAAAATAGATGGATTATATTACATCAATTTACAATTTAATCAGTCAATGAATTAAGTGCTGGTGAACCTGTAATGTGGACCACTGAAACTGATTTAATTACTTTAGGTTATCTTGTCAAACACCGGGCTGCTCAAATCCTACACCTACAGTAGTTCCCTTCAGACCAGATTAAAGAGTCTTCACTCTCTTTGAGATGTGAAGACTCAAGATGTACACAAGTCTAATGTCAGCGGGGGACATCCCCTGGTTACCAAAAAGCTAGGGCTTTTTAAGTCCCAATGGAGCATTTCAGAGGAACCATTTTGTCGCCCTGCCAAAATGCCACAGAGAATATGTGCATGCTAATGAATTTCCCTTTCATGACCCAGTACGAAGGCAGCACGATGAACAATCAATGCAGAAATAATACCCGCCAGTTCAGTTCATGGCAGCCAGACACTGGCCATAGCTCAGATAATAATAGGAAATGAGTGAAGGAAGGTGATTGCCTTTAAATTAACAATAATATTGGGCTGCTTTGGATACAAAAAATAACTTAGGCTTAAGTCAGCGAGAGGCTAGAGTGACCCGCACTTTGATAGTGATTACACATAACAGTTTTTCTTGTGCTGTTAATATTCTACTTGTCAGTCACTTTCCACTGAGAGGGTTTCCATGTGTGTATATAGTCGTGCATGCCCCAGCTAAAACAGAATAGTTGTGGCATGTGTGTTCACGTGGCTGGTTAGTAGATCAGCCGTTCTAAACTGGAGGAATTCCTTTGTGTGTGGCGCTCATGTCTTGTTGTTGTGTGCTCTCATGAGAGACCCCTTCAGTGCAGCCACGTGAAACAATTTTTACACTGCTGAAACTAAAACTAGTCAGAGTTTTCAAATTTTCCAAAAAGGGTAGCACAAATAAATAATAGAAATGCAAACATGCACACTTTAGTCATGTTCAAGATCAGTCTCATACATACAGGAATTGGCATATACATAGCACAGTGCCTGTATTCTGTAGTTGTAATTTAGAATAACCTTTTTTTACATTAAGTAAAACTAAATATATGCAAATAAAGCATTTAACTGTAGACTTATTTTTCCTAACTTGGTATCGTGTGCGTACTCATGATTGTTGAGTCAGTGATTTAACTAAAGCAGTGGCTTATCTGTCTACCTCTCTGTGTCATTACACTTGCACTACCCATACAGGCACAGGGGAAATTTAGCAGCAGCACAGCAGCAACGCTCTGCTCTCAGAGACTCTATCAATCACTACATTCCTGGTGTTCGCCTCACTGGTATTTCAGTCCCCCATTCCCCCAACATCTGCTACAGGTCATTGGAAGCGGAACACTTTCTGCTCTTCTCACGCGCGGGCAGCAGGCTGCAGTGGAACTTAACTTCTGGAGATAATAGGGAGAGAACCTTTAAAAGATGAAGCATATTCAACACGGCCCACTGTGGGGATTGGTTTTGTGACTCTCTTAGTTGTAGGGTAAACAGCAGTTTGTTTTATTTGTACACCCACCATCCATGGATTCCTCTTAAAGCATTGGATGGTCAAAGACGCGGTCCCTCGTCTCAGACTTCAATTCAAGCTCTGTGACAGAGAGCAACGACTGAACAAGACACCCACTCTCCATCTGCTTCAAGTATGATTTAGTTTTCTTCGTCTCCCATTTTTAACGAGCCCTACACCTGCTCTTCTAATGCTTCATTGTCACTTTCATACCACTACAACTACACTAAACTAATGTATGTTTTTCAACAGTGAGTTGTTCACATGCAAAAATGTCTTGTGTGATTCAGACGCGCCATCTGTTACAAAATCTAATTCTCATTACCTAACTGGCTAATTAGTTTTTAATTTCACTTTTATAATTACATTACATATTTTATATTCATTTTAGCTAATGAAACAAGTCTTTCTGGATACTATTTCACCATCAGATAGGATGCAATCAGGATGCTCCATCTCACTTTAGAACTCCAGACCCCAAAACCTCGTCAGACCACCATATCCTGGTTGTATTGTGACTTTGTAAACACGGCAATTATAAGGCAATTACTTACAAATGTGTATCAGGCTAGTATTTATTATTTGTGTCCCTAGCGAAATACACCATTAGCTGTTGAATAATTATAGTTATATTAAAATGATCTCTGTGTCAATACCACACTGAACATCAGTTGTTTAGTCCTGGCTAGTTAATGATCACATTTACCTTAGTGATTGTCCTAAAGACCTGTAGCACACAGGAAATCACAGAATTATATTTGTGCAAAATCATACAGACTGATGAAAAGCAGCAGTCTACAGCGTGTAACTTCTGCTAAAAACCTCATGAGCAGTGACTCGCTCACACTCATTCTGTGCCACTCTTAACAGCTGAGCCATGTCTAAAAACCACATCTAAAAATATCCATTGCTGAGAAGACAACAAGCCTTTCCCTTGTGTTTTCTGTTGTCAGCCCTATTCTCTGCTTTCCTAATAGCTCAGAACGCTAATATTTCTTCTCATCTGACACCTGTGGGAAAGACAATGCTGCCATGAACATTAAATATTCCCTGACACTGTTCCTGATTGTCATACAGCTTCTTTGTTTGATGTGCAGTAGAGCAGAAGCAGACAGAATACATCCAAGTGGGCACTGCGGTGAAGGTACAGGTATAAGACTTGCCTGTTCATTGGGATACCCTTTGTGGGAATACCAACTGAAGCAGTCTTCATAGCCAGAAACTAAACTTATGTGGCTTCTGTAGGACTAATGGTCTTCCATTTGGCATCGCTGAAGGCTTGAATAATTCACTCTTTCTTCCACACTAAATTGCAAACACAATCAAACTGCTGCTTCTGTTGCATAGTAGCAAATTGTCAAGCAACATACATAATCAGTTAATAATTAGAAAGGCGGAATACTGTGTAAATATGTGTACTGGCTATGCACTAAATACTGTAGGGACATTCCACACTGTGTTACCTTAATCCAACTAAAATCATTACATCATTAGGAAAACTGACCCTGAAGTTAAAAAAAACAGTCTGCTGTTCCGGCTACCAGCCTGTTTAGGGTCCAAGAGCAAGACACTAAATCCCTCACAGTCCCTGGGGCAGGCACTGTGCTCCTACCTCACTATCTATGTATGAGAGGATGAAAAAAAAATAACAAAAATTTCTCCTCAGGGGATCAATTACAATGTAATAGCCTGTTATAATAATTATAGAACGCTGAAGCACAAAGAAAACCCAAAATATTAAATTTCATCTATTTCTGCAGCATTATGAGGATGCCTCAGATGAATTCAAAGACATTGGGTTGCTCCCGTTTGCAGCATGTTGAAAACAACACAAATGAAAAAGCATATTTTGTGAAAATGAAGTTTGTAGAAATTCAATACTATTTTAACAACCTAAATAGATGTAATATTAGGTGGGAGAAGACAAATGTCTCCGGTTCCATCTATGTATATTGTGCAGTTTGTATTTATGATGCCAAATATTTGTGTCGGGTTTTACATCTGTCTACCCAATTTGATCAAGTAGGTGTTTGCACAGCAAATGCAAATTGTGTATCTACTGTGTTTGATTATACAGTCTATATTTATTTAAAATTAATTTCTAGCACATGGTGTATTTTCTGCCCGTCCGCAACAACTTATCTGGGACTCGGCCAACAGATTAATATCAGAGAGCAGATTTGTGCAGCATGGTAAGATGAGCTAACCACTGTGTACTGCTGGGAAGATGAGGCTGAACTGTAGTTTTAAAGCGGGCGGGAATCTATTGCTTCTTAGACACAACAGAGTTAAAAGACTATTTTTAATCTATGCTATTTACATTTAATTTTTAGGCTGTAAGGTCAGAGCAGTTGTTATATTTTGCTTTTCTAACTTTTTTTTCTTAGTACAGGTCTGTGCAAGACAGGCCTTTGTATTTAGTGTCTAGTTTTTTCCATATACACATACTGTATATTCTGTTCCAATTTGTCCAATATTTAAATATTACTGTATTTAAAATGTACTGTAGTTCCAATGAATACAAAAAGAATAGCAATGTTCCAGTGTGAACATCATGTTGATATTCTTTTCATAAAAGCTTAAACACGTGAATTATCTTTAAGGAAATCAGTACTCACTGTAGATAGCATGGAGAAACTCCATGGCTTTGTTTAGTCCTTCCTCTGCAATCTGAATGTGCTGTGTTGTTGAAAGAAAGTGATGGTTCTGAATATTTGCTTATCAAAGGAGCATGAGATGAAACAAAATGATAGGAAGCAATTTTCCAGCCTGCTGAGTTTTTCATAATGCTCTGATGTAAATAAGAAAGACGTCTGTAAAACTGATGTTTGAAAGAAGATCTAATTAAAGAAGACCATGATTACTCTGTGCAATTTCTGTATTTGTGCACTATAGTCCAGGCCTATATGTTATAATATATGCGTGGTATTTGAATTGATATGCAACATACTTTAATGAAAGTAATGTATTGATTTTATTGATTTGCTGGACTTTCAGCCTTGTAAACATGGAATAATAATAGTATTGACAACATAACAAAGCATTGACAAATAATCCTGCTGTAAATATTGATATGGTAGTGTAGCGAGCCAAAGTCACTGCCAAAGTTCATTAATTCATCTCTAGGCAAAGAGAAGACATCTGACTGTGTTTTTTGGGACGAGATCACAGAGACACACACTTCTCTGTATATTTGAGAGTTACCTCTTATCTTCAATTAACAATCTTTGGCTACATTGTATTGAAGCCTGGTCCACCAAGTTGAAGAAATCACACATGGACAACAGCATGGTAGTCTGTCGAGATTTTAAATTGTGAAACTAACATTAGCATTAGTTAGCAACACCAGCTGACCTTCTACGTGCTGACCTTGATTTTGAGTGAGAGCCAGAAATCATGAGGGGCCAGGTCTGGTGAATAGGGTGGGGCATTGAAAATGTTAATCCCAGAAGCATACATTTATTGTCTTGATGGCTCAGTGTGCTGAAGAGATGCTTTGGTGAAAGTCAGTCAGTTTGACAAACCAGTATATTTGTAAAAAACATTTTCTTAGTCTGATGTCCAAGAGAGTCTCTCTCGCATTACCTTTGGTACTCAGATGACCAATTTCCAACAGATGAGACCACTTCATATAATTCTCTGACTTGATGCCAATTGCAGAGGTAGGCATCCAGCTTCTACAGTTAAAGAAATGCAATACAGATTGGAGAACCATGATCCCCCCCCCCACTCATATACAATTACAATAATTGTTAACAAAAATGAAGCAACTGCTATGCTACACAAGATTCAGATCTCTGGAGGCTGTTGAATTTAGTATTACGACCTGCTGTGGTCTAATCTTAAGTCTCTGTAACCAAAGTAAATCCACTCCTGCTAATATTGATGACTTTACCAACAAGCTGTGAAAGTATATATCAAGTCCACAACAGGACAGAGGTGTACTTACATTCTGGCTTCAAAGTTGATGGATCAACCTGAAGTATTTGTTGGCATGGCTATTTTTCTTAAGCCAAATAGCAACTGGTCCTGATATGACATCTATCAGCAAACCTGCTCTAATGTCAGCATGCCGTAGGTCATGCCCTAAGATTTGCTGATAATGTGCCACCATATATCTAAATATATAAATATATAGTTGCTGCAATTACAACATTAACAATGTTTACTCTCAATTTCTGATACACTGGATGTCATAAATACAAGCATATCTTCAAATGCATTTATTCAATTTATTGTCAATGATGACAAAATTATTCTTTTACCCCAGTGTTGTGTGTACAAATGATGGGAAACCAGTGTCCTATTTCAGAAGCTGTGTAATACTAACTATTTCATTAGCAAACAATGTGGTTCAAATGTGGCATTCTGACCTCATGATGCACATTTTAACAATGCATTTTATATTCTTCAGTAGAAAATTGAGCACTTTTGCTGGACAGCTGTTGAAATGTTATTTATATAGTTTCCAGACCCTGAATTAAAAAACATTGAATTCAACCCCAGTTGAAAGTTGCCCCAAAAACTGTTTCCAGAACTTTCCAAATCACAATTTAAAATGACTGAACGACATTTTCGTTTTCGTTACCAATAATTTATGAATCAAAGCAGACCCCTAAGTGCTGTGAAATGAGCTTTTCTTCACTGTGGTAAAATGATTCACCTGACAAAACATTTTCTCTTAACAAGGATAATTCACATAGCAAGGTTCTTGGGTGAAAACGTTAAACCTTAGCGCAGGAGCGTAAAGTGTGTGCTGCTTGTTCTCAGGAGGCACAGCAAACATTAATGGTGCTGTCTAATCAAGTGTGGGCATGGCTGAAGAGCTTGCTGCAGTGGGCCTGGAGGGCACACATTCTCACATTGTCAAGGAGCTGTGGAAAACATCACTGCAACTACATTTGATGTCAGGCACATGACAATACTTTCTATATCAGTGCTTCAGATGTGGTAAATAGCTTCTTGGCTTTGCTGGCATTCCTGTAACCCACTAATAATTGTGGCAACAGGTTCTGTGTGGTTATGGGCAAAGAGATGCAAAAAAATGAGTCTTCAGTGGTGTTTTTGTGTTTATGGTTGAGTTGACAATGTCTGCTGTGAACAACTGTAAGTGGCCATGTGTTTTTGTATTTATAGGATAATGATCCCTAAACCTAAGATTGTGTATGAAGAATGTAGCAAAACTAATTATACTCTCCAAACACAGTGATTTACATACATAACAATCTTTTCCTAAGCCTAATCTTCTGTTTTCCATACCCATTACTGTAAGTAAAGTTTATTTTTTGTGTCTAAAGTAAATTGAGGATGATATGTGCGTAGGTACTACCTTTTTTATGGTTTTAACAAAAGATAATGTCTATTGAATTGTGTGATAACATCCAAAGCAGGTGAAAGTGACATAAAGCAAGTAGTGCTGCAACAGTTATATCAAAAGCCAAATTGGTCTATGTTTTGATTTTTCTTTACACTCTGGTATTTTTATGAAGGCTTCGAACCCCTTCTGGGATTGAGACCTTGCCGTGGCAGAAGGGCTTGCGTGGTCTAGTGATCCTCATAGCTATGTTGTCGGATGTTACATGCTCCACTTAGGGTCTCACAAGGCAAACAGGTCTGAGGTGAAGATTCAGACTAATTCGATCCATAAAAACCCTAATGGAGAAAAAATACCAAGGAGCACCATTTGTTCTTGTGGGCCCACCACCTGCATGAAGGGCCATGGGGGTCGGGTGTGCAGTGTTATGGGTGGTGGCCGAGGACAGGAACCCTGGCGTTCTGACTCTTGGGTACTGAAAGTGGCACTTGGGACATGGAATGTCACCTTTCTGAAGGGGAAGGAGCCTGAACTGGTGCGGGAGGTCGAGAGGTACTGACTAGATATAGTCGGGTTCACCTCTACGCACAGTCTGGGCTCTTGAACTGTTCCTCTTGAGCGAGATTAGACTTTGTTTCATTCTGGAGTTGCTGTGCGTGAGAGACGCTGGGAAGGGGTGGCCTTGCTCTTAGCCCCCAGGCTTGGTGCCTGTACTCTGGGGTTCTCCCCGTTGGATGAAAGGGTTGCTTCCTTGCGCCTTCGGGTTTTAGGGAAGACTCTGACTGTTGTCTGCGCTTATGTGTAAAGCAGCGGCTCAGAGTATGAGGCCTTCTTGAGGTCCCTGGAGGACGCGCTGCGAGGTACTGCCCATAGGGACTTCGTTGTCCTGCTGGGAGACTCACGTCTCAATGACAGTGAAACCTGGAGAGGCGTAGTTGGGAGGAACGGCCTGATCTGAAACCGAGTGTTGTTCAGTTACTGGACTTCTGTGCTAGTCACGGGTTGTCCATAACAAACACCATGTTCAAGCATAAGGGCGTCCACAAGTGCATTTGGCACCAGGATGCCCAGGGTCGCAGTTTGATGATCGACTTTCTAGTTTTCTAGATGTCATCGACAGACGAATCGATGCGGCATCCACAGTAATGCAGGCTCTGCACCAGTCTGTTGTGGTGAAGAGAGAGCTGAGCCAAAAGGCGCGGCTTTTGATTTACCAGTCGATCTACGTTCCTACCCTCACCTATGGCTACAAGCCAAAATTAGTTTTCTCTGCAGGGTGGCTGGACTCTCCCTTATAAATAGGGTGAGAAGTTCAGTCATCCGGGACAGCCTCAGAGTAGAGTCGCTGGAGGGATTACGTCTTCCGGCTGGCTTGAGAACGCGATGGGGTCCCCCCAGAGGAGCTGAAGGAGGTGGCCAAGGAGAGGGAGGTCATTTACATCATTTGAAGATATGGTTCCTTTAAATTATGGTAAAAGGTTGCTGATTTACATGAACATACTTGTTTTTGGTCACAATGACACTATTATTTGCTACTTCATATACATTTCAGTACATTGTGGCCCACTGTCTAAGTAGTACTACTTCTGCAACTATTATTTCAAACACTTGCTTGCACATGCTTGTTTCCAAAATTTGCCATTTTTAGGCACCACTTTAGCTGCAGGATTCAACTACCGGAAGGTTCATCCATTTCATAATATTTCATAAATTGTCTTCACCTTTAATATTGCCTCTGGCTGCCCCTAGGAAAGCCTCATACAGAGGCCAGACTAGCCTTGGTTGGCTTGTAACCTCAAGCTCCAGCAAAGAATAATCCTTCACCAAATTCACCCTGCTGTTAAAATTGGGATTAAAACTGTAGGCATATCTCTGTCAAAGGTAAAAAATTTATGGGAGAAACTGGGATATTAACTTAATTTTGACATATTAGTATTAAGTTAAAGTAATGTCAAATGTTGTATTTTAATGTATTACCAGTGTAATACAAACACAAAATGTCTTATTTGGTCATTTTGCAGATTAGCTAACCTTCTAATCATTACATCAATTCAATAGAAATTAAGTATTAAACAGGATAACTTGGCAAGGTATTTGGCAAATCTTTGACATGAATGTAATATGAAGTATGTTGGAACAATAAAGGCATGAAAATTGGTTAATAAACATATTAGTTAATAGTTAGGCCAGGATAATCGTATAACTGGAGTGAGATTCTATAAAAAGCAGGGGATTTTATCAAAATGTCATTCTATAGTCTGAGTAAAATGGCACTCCTTATCTCATTATATTTAACATTTTAAATATGCATTATACATTTCATTTTTCCACATTGCTCACCAATCTCTTGTTGGGGGCTGCCATACAGTACTATAAATATTGTAAGCTTGTGAACAGTATTGGAAGTGGTTGAAATACCTCGACACAGGTGGATGCACAGTCAAAGTAAATTTCCCTAATGTCTCACGTAACCCTCAGAAGCCTAACACAACATTCATCAGGACTCAATGAGGCCTGAAGCAGGAGGAGCAGCTGTTAAAGTCTTGACAGGGATTTCTTGTGTTTGACATGTTGAGCTAAAAGAACATGAACTCCTCCTTTCCTTCTGTCTCTCTTTTTTAAAATCATTCTTTCCTTTCTTCTTGACAAAGTATAATTAGTATTTATTGAATTCATCTTTTTCAATAAGACATGAAGTCAATTAGTCCTATCCAGCAGTAGGTAAAACATAACATTAGGTAACATCAGTTCCTTACTTCAGGCCGGTCTCATTTTATAAAGAGAATCCATTTTATTGACATTGATACAGTTTTTTTTCACGTGTTACAATGACATTTATTTTCTGCATTTGACCCACCCCCCCAGCCCTCTGACTTAACCACTGAGCTACCAGGCCGCTTATTTAGTTTAGGCTAATCTACGGTGGTTGTGGCTAACTTCCATAGTGGTGTCATATGAATGCTACAATCCATTCAACAGTCCAGCCATTACCTCTAAACTACTATGATGAGTGACCACATCTAATTTGTGCCACCATCATCCTAGAGAAATATAAATCATATATATTATAGAAAATGTCTTTTGTCTGAAACAGTTCTGTTTTCAAATGATCAAAGCTGTATACCATGCATCATATTTAGTTTAGCTACAGATGCTGACTCAACTGGCTTGTGAGCTTTCTTTCTAACTCACCAAAGGCCAGACCTACAACTGTCATGACCTCACCTGATCTTCCTGCTTTGTTTTGAAATCCTCAGTCACTTCCTGCTTTATTTTGAAATCCTCAGTCACTTCCTGCTTTATTTTGACAACCCCACTTCCTGTTCCCCCCTACCCTTGGTTCCTCAGCTTAACCCCTAATCAACCCTTGATTAATTTCACCTGTGCTCCTCCCTCAGTATAAAAGCAGCTCCTCAGACATACTAAGTTAACAAATTGTCATTATATGTTTACGGGCTGCCTTTTGGATCACTGGACCTGACTGTTGCACTAAATCTACCTTATGCCTACCCTGCTGAAATACTGAGAACTTCTCAGTGAGAAGTGTTCTAGTTCCTTGTTGTGATCTTCGCCTGCCTCTGGTTTTCCCCTCTGCCTGTCCCCTGTCGGTTCTGGTTTCCCTGGCTCCCTCAAGGCTTTGAACTCTGCTTCTGACCCCTGCTCTGGACTATCACCCTGGCTTGTTTTTGGACAGTTCTTATCATTTCGGTGAGTGTGTTTTGTTTTCATGGTCACCATCTTGGTGACCGCACAGCTGTCACTCTATCCAGAGCAGCCATTTTGTGCATCCTGTTTACCTGCCTTTCCACCTGCACTGTCTGCATGTACACTATAGTCAGTTTAGCAGTGTGTCTTTATGTAAATATAGTCTCAGAACAGCCAATGCGTAAAACAAAACTATGTTAGCAACGACTAGCCTTACAACTCAACTGTGATAAGCTAGCTGTCGTGGCCTTTGGCAATGGAGAGTACATGTGTTATCCGCTATAGTATAGGAGAGCACCGCTTTTGTTGCGCCCCCCCCCCCAATAAACATAAGTTCACCTTAAGCTTAAAAATAAAGACACTATGGTGTCTAATTAAATTTGTGTGTGAGAGCAGACACGTTTACAGGGTTATCAGGTAATCAGTTTCACCCACAAAATCACTAAATACTACTGTGGTGGCCTGGTAGCTCAGTGGTTAAGGCAGAGTGATGGGATGCAGCGATAGCGGGATAGATTCCCAGCTATGTCCCTGAGCGAGACACTCGGCGCTAGCTCTCCGAGCGCCGCCTGTGGCTGCTCACTGCTCCCCCCCAAAGGGGGATGAGTCGAATGCAGAGAATAAATTTCATTGTAACATGCAGAAATGTATCAATGACAATAAAGCGATTCTTCTTCTGCTACTGTGAAATTCTTCAGACAAGATTTTCCTCTTGCCGTTTTAGGTTAATAAGTATTTAAATCATTCATCTTGACATTTCCCTTGTGACACAGGGTGTAGTAGGCAACTACTATTTCTAACATTTGCATAATCTCCCTGTCATTCCCATGCTGGTGTGTGCTGTCCTGGCCTTCTTGCTTCTACTGTCATTCAAGAAGAAAAAATCTGATTAATTACAATTTCAAATAATGCACCTGAGTCATCTTACATGACAATATGTGCATAACTAGGTAAGCACAAAATTCTACATGGTAATACAGGTATCTGTGGTTTCTTTTATTGGACCTACCCAGGCTAAATTCTAGTATAAGTCTTCAATTTCAAAGAGTGTCACCACCTGACTCCATAAAATCCACAAAATTGAATTACATAAGGGATATAATAGGAATAAAAGGTGGACAATATCCACTGCAAAGAAAGCACATATTTTCTTTCACAAGGTGAGAATAAAATGACACACAGCGTCAACCTTCATTACTGCAGAGGACCGTAGACTCTTTAATAAGGACACTGGAGGCACAGAAGCTTTTCAGGCAGAAACACAAACAGGAATCTACTAAGGGAGCACAGACTTGTGCATCAAGGACAGTTTTTCAAGGGTAGCAACCAAAAAGACCCTTAAACTGTTTTATCCCTCTTCTTGTGTAATCATCTTTGGTAATGACACTCCAGCCTTAATCCCAAAGGAAGGTGTGATAGATGCTATACAGCGGAAAAGAAGCAAATAAAAATACAGCCTTTTGTTTAAGATGGAACGTTTCTGTGAAAGTCTAACAACTGCAGATGAAATGATCTATGACGTATTGCCATTTGATAAACTGTCATTATTCATATAGACATTATTCAGTATGCCCACATTCAGGGGCTGACACACTTGGGAGACCATCCAAAAAGGTTATTTATGTGAAGCTTGTGTGGCCTAACATCAAACATTCATGCTTCCATTGCCTTTTCTTCATCTTCACTGCTGAGACTTGTTTTGGATCTGCTGTGTCCAGCACTGAAAACAAACTAATAAATAGGCAAGAGCTGTCTTTCTCTGACTTTATAAGTTGTAGTTTATGAATGTACTGTATTTGGCATTACTGCCTCGAAAATTCTTGTTGACAGGTGTGAAAAGACTAAACAACTGAAAGTGAGTGGTGCCGCATTCCTATAGCAAGTGACGACGTAATAAATTTCATAAATGAACACATGAAGACCTGCTACCAGAAGCACTGAGATTGCTTGAGCTTAAACAATTATGCAGTTTTTGAACTTGCAAAACTTTTATTTATTTTTTTCATAGCTCTGATTACTGTTTTTCCATCTTACTTGTCTTAATGATTCTCACCATTTTAATCTCTCTCAAACACTAAAGGTTATTTGCAACCTCCTCTGAGATATCGACTGCCCCAGTGTCAAGCTGTTTCTGCTTCATGGTACCGATACTCAGGTGCAGCCAGTAAGATCGCACGCTGTGTGACTTTTTTTTTCCAGTTTAATTCTGTTTCCACTTGAAAGCCCACTGGGCTAGGATCAAATAATATCAGATTCTCCTGCCAGCAGGGTCTGGCGTCATCTTACATCTAATACAACACTTCAACAACTACACCACCACCCCAACCCTCCAGGAAAAACCCTACATATCCACACAGCAGTGTCAAGTGTAGTGAATTTACCATATTGCAATTTGCACCCTTTTGCCTAGAAATAAATACTATAAAAGACTATGAATTATTATAAACTCAATATCTGAATGGACACAGTGCTTTTAGTATTTTAAGCATTCAGGCTTTTTTGTCACACAGTGGGAAAAATCTTAATGTTTATTGTCAAGCTAGCTTATCCATAGCCTTTCAGATGCACAGAGCTGTGAGGGAAAGACGGAATAAAAATTTGTATTTATATTTGTGATACACAAATACATAATATTTAATACAATGGGCCCTATTTTCCTGAAACCAGATACAGTCAAGGCACTATATTCCTGCAACATCTACTGGAATATTTGCAGGCTGGTTATAATGTTGGGTCAAAGCCAAATGAAGTCATGCACCTGTCCCAAAGGTTTGCACAACTTCGTCCAAATCAGAATAGCCTAAGCCACTCCTTTTCCCGCACCAATGCAATCAAGTTTGCCTGGTGCCAGGAAAAGCCCAAAATCTGACACAACAGGGACAATCTGTGCATTCACAAGCTGTAGCTCCTGCTCATTAAAACAGTTTTTTCCACCAAGCAAAATATCCTGGTTCAAACATTGATTTAGCTGCTTTCATGAGCGTTACATTCAATAACATTCTGTCTACGGCATTTACCGTTACTGGCTGTTTGACTTAAATTAATTTAGTCAGAAAACTAGAGAAGACGATGCAAAAAACAGCTGAGGAAAATAATGATTTTCAGCAATGGGCTGACATGTCTGAAGGCAAGATGGTGCTATGGAGATGGATATAATGTTATGTAGCAGATGTTTGTGTTCTTATCAACCTGAATGAGCCAGAATTATTGTCAGCTGTAAACTGTATTAAAGTTATCTATTGGCAGTGGATAGTTGGTTGGCTACCTGTGTTGCTGTTTAAGTGATATCATGGAGTTACACTAAAATTACTAGATATCACAAGTGTTGTACTTTATGCAGGAATTTCTTCAATTAAAAATGTTAAAGCCCCCTAGAAAAAACTGATGTAAAATGGAATGGTCTATTTCTGGTAATTAGTTTTGTAGTACACAAATGAAGTGTCAAAATAAAAACGGGATTCTCCGAAAAAGATTTTTTTTTTCAGTTTGACTTCATTTGTTTCCTGTTGTGAGGTAATACGGAAATAAAAAAAAAACATTATTTATGAAATGAATTCATTCAGTCATGCATAAACACATTGTTATTTGGATGGAACAATAAACCAGACCATAATTAATAAACCTGAATGATTTTAAATGACTTCAGGAGAGCAGCTGTGTTTCCAAGATGTTGATATAGCAGTCGATAGGCTGTTTAATCTGTGGCAGAATATAAAAATTAATTGGTTAAAGGTATTACTTAATTGGTAAAAAAGTAATTTGGTAAAATCAGGCTAGAGAACCTAGGTTATCTTTGCCTACTGCTGCATACACACATCTGCCATACAAAGCTAAAATCCGCTTTATTCAACACAAAGTAGCACAGTGAAAGCAGGGCAACTGTGACATTAGGTGGGTGCGACTGCTGCTCAGTATGGCCTTTGGCTGGTTAATGAGAGAGAACATTTGGCCAGTTCGGATCTGGCTGTTTTATTATGTGAGCAGACAACTGCAGAACCTATTTAGCAGCCAAATACCTGTGGGTTTGATTTTGACAGAGCTGCCTGCTTGTCCCGCGTGTCTCTCTTGTATAATCAATCAAAGCCAGAATTGGAAGAGAGACATGGGAATGAAACAATAGTTCACAGCGTAGTAAACGGAGATGGAAATGTTTTACAAATTCACTCCAGTCGTGACTTTTAAAAGGGTTGTAGATGGCCTAAACTGACAGTTACTCTGGCAAAATTCTTGTTTTCAGATAAAAAGCCGTGAAAAAAGGTGCAGTGTTTTTCTCAAAGCAATGATTTTGCTTAGCTGCGTAGTTCAGCCTGACACGCCGTCTGTCACTGGCAGGTGGTTAAATCAAGTCACAGTGAAATTTGAGAAGGCATTCAAAAAGCTCAACTTGTGTCAGTGTTTTCTCTTACAGTAGTTAAAGTGCCTTTTGGGAACCTGAGATAAACCCAGAACTGCCATTTCTGATGTGCATGTTTGCTCTTTAGTCCTAACATTTGAGAAATGTCTATCAAATCTGGAAGGAATTACACAAATTTACATAATTAAACTGTGGTGTGTGTATGTACCACCAGTTTTCTCTGCATTACCATCACTGCCAAACACTTTATTTCCTTGATAGTAGTTTGAGAAAGGTTATATTAATTACTAAATTGTGCACAATAATTTTAAAAATGCCTCAACGCAAATTATGGCACAATTTCTGTTGTGAACACCATGTCGAATAAAGATAAAACAAAGACGATTGGCAGACAATCTTCCACACATCCTTTTAAATTATAATTACAACATGTACATGAACATCTAAAGACCAATGCTATCACGGACAACTCATATGTTCTCTTGTCTTTCTGTCATCAAAATATTGAAATTATTAAATTAAAAGTTAAACTTGAATTTACTCAAGTTAGGCAAATGCATTTTTTTTTTTTATGGACTGTAATTAGCATCGCTGCAAATAGGCAGCTGATCTGTACAGACTGGAGGGCTCTGCAGGAGTAATCTGCTGCTGGTGCCTCTCCAGTACAACTGATGATGGGCAGCAGCTTAGAGCTGGCAGGGAAAAAAGGGACGCGGTGGCACAGAGAATACTGGACATGTCAGTAGTGATTACATTCTGCTTCAGAAAAGGTCAGAGGTCAGACTGAGCATGTGCTGGCCGCTACTGCACCAAACTGACTGTATTCCCAATGCTGTACTGTACAATACCATGTCCCTAAATTGTGCTTTAAAAGTTAAAAAAAAGAAAAGGCACGTAGAATACTTCTAAGTCCTGGTTGAGCATGTACTCGTGGGAAATGTCTAGCTAGCTATGTCACTTGCTTCTAAAACGTTTGTCCTGTTTTTTTTTTAAGATGCATAAATATTATCTACACTCCTTGACATGGACGGAACAATTTTGACATAAGTCTAAATAAATTCTAGGACACTTTATTGAAACGTTTGAAGTAAGACTCACCATCCTCCCGAGACTTTTGGATAAACGCATCCACCCCACTTTCTCCATAGTTTCCCTCTGAAGCTACAGTGGAGACGTAGTTCCAGCGCATAGCCTTGACAATGTCCACCATGGCCTGGGCCTGGTAGGTGTCTGGAGGCACCACCCGGGAGAAGAAGTCATAGCGGGTGTTATCACTGAGCTCTGGAGCTGTGGAGGCATAACTCACTTGAGGGATCTGTTGGAGAGGAAGACGGAGAGATGTGGTTACACTTGATGAAATGTGTTAATTATATACTTTGTGTGTAAATTAATAGTGTGTATGCAGGTCCTTCTCAAAAAATTAGCATATTGTGATAAAGTTCATTATTTTCTGTAATTTACTGATAAACATTAGACTGT
>JAUMTR010000025.1:16065670-16129042 GCA_032270685.1 Microctenopoma stevenorrisi | reverse complement strand
GGCCTTTCATTGTTTTAATATTGATGATTGTGGCAACAGCTCAAGAAAACCAAAAATTCCTGTCTCAAAAAATTAGCTGGGATGCTGGTGCTTTAAATAGTCCTGGTGATCACAGGCTTAGCTACAGTTCTTAATGAGATGTATTTTCCACACTAGTCAACCAGAACTAATCTGTTCATGAACTCGCACGTCTCTCCAACATAATGTGAGATGTGTTTGGCGTTGAAAAAACAAGATGACTTGTCAACAGAACTGCAATGTGTCTAACTATCAATGTAATATAACTACGCGGTGTTACCGTATGAAAGTAGAACACAATAGGGTCAAATGTTGGATACCTTGACGTAATAATAATTGAAAGCAAGTCAGACTTGCTTTAGAAAAATCCTTTTCTAGTTATCAAATGAAACACAGTATACTTTTGATGAATCTCTCTCAAAATGCTGAGATGTTGAAAAAGCTAATGCTGCGGACTCCAGTTTTCAGTTTTCTGCTTGTTTTCACAGGCAGCTGTTCCAAAAGGTTTAACTCCATCTGTTCTTATAGTTTCACTGCAGAAGTCTATCAGAAGCTGTCTCTAGCAGAAAACCCTGAGTTGGTGTAAGCTCAACTTTTGCTTGCTCAAGTTGTTTCAGATTTATGTCCATCATTGCTTCTGTGGTCTTCCCATTCTTTCTGTGCTGCACTGTTTGGAAGTTAACTGACCAGATTTTATGACAGTCAGTAATGTGTTTCACGGTTTAACTTCAAATGTGGACGCCCTTTTTTTTGCTGATGCAAATATTTCTGTCCTAATTCTCCAGTGCTGATGGATTTAAGTTGAGTTTGACTGCTTCGCTGTAAGTAAGTGAGCATGAACCAGCCCAGATTTAGGGTATACTTATTGTCCTTAGGCTGCATGTACATGATGATACACAAAGAAAATAATGTGAACAATAAAAAACAAAAAAGAGAGGGGAGTGTGGATGGACAGATACGATTGGGAAAATACACGACCACTTAGCGGAATTTTAAACTGTATGTTTTGGCCTGTACCTGCCACCAGTCCAACTTTACCAATATTCGCTCCACTAACTGCAGACAAACTGCTGTGATGATGATATCATCCCTTCCCCTCTCCCTCACTTCACACAGCTGAGGCTTTTGATGTGGTCAGCTGGAGCGCTGCGCCGAACCTGCTGCTTCTCTTTTCCCTGCTTGTCACTGCAGCCTGTGTTAGAAGCACAGCTGTTCAATCTGTAACCATGACCTACAGCTCCAAACAACTCGCTGACTTTCTGTGTGCCACAATGAGCCGCTTGATAAAGACAGTGCAAGCTTGGCTTTACATTGGAGCGAATGATTTGTGATGTGACCAACATGACCTGCTCGACCTGCGAGCACTGAATGACATCCATGTTGGAGGCTGACATGTTCCTGTGGGAGGCTCTCAGACCTTGACAGTCTGTGGCATGTGCTAAGTCTGCACCCTGCAGACAGCTGGCGCTTAAGTAAGTTGACTTAAGTGCTAACAGGAAGCTAATGTACACCTGACCCGTGAAGTTTACTCGGTTTCTGTCTGCTTTGACAGTAGACTTAACTTTTCCTTCATTTTCATCTGTGTTTTTCTCCTGCAAGCAATGTAAGTGTGAACCTGCCTTATTTTTCCCTCACACTCCTTTGACGTCATGAGGCGGGATCTCACAATCTGAAATTAAAGTGTTGAGCAAAGGTGTTTGGTATGTGTTAATGAAGTCTAATTTTACTTTAGTTCAATGTTCTTGCACACAGCAGTACAAGGAAAGTGCACCTACAGTTCACTCCTCAGCGTCTGTGTTGGGGATAGGTGCGTACATTTGTTCATAGAAATGAAAGGTGATAACATGTATAAGATGACACTGTCAGCCATCAGCTCTATTTAAGCGCTCCTCTTAGAAAAGTCACAGCTGATGTGTCTGACTGCACCTGCTCGTTCTGCCCATATTATGAGTTTACCAGTAAACTATTGTCTGTGGAAGTAAATTAAAGTTGGAAAAAAATCTTTTGTTAGACAGAAAAATCAGGTAATGTCTTCAGGTAAAACATAAATAAGTACCCCTTGATTTGAAATCTCTTAATGTTGCAGCTGTCGTCCATTTGTCTGTCATGAAGTGTCTAGTCCTATAGCTGCCAAATAAGCAGGATCTGCAGTGAAGCTAACCTGTGTTGTATTTTTTTTTACCTGAGGGATTCTCACTGCTATAACAATCACACAATTTCAGCATTCTGTCAAGAACCGGGACAGGCAGAGCTTATCATGTTTGTGTTGGTGAGATTTCTTTCTCTCTGGACTACAGCAATAGTCCTGAACAGTGTGCTTCCCCTAATAGAACAGTCACTTCTTAGCATTGACTCAAGAAATTTAATTCCTCTCTCTTCAGAGAATCAAACGAAGCAAGGATAGGGAGGAAAAATAAAGACGTGATGTGAAAAGAGAATGTGCCATATACACAATTTGTTTTGTTTGATGTGTGAAAAGTGCACTGTGCAGCTGAATCCAGTGTGGCTCACAGTACAAGCAGACACATTCAGTGGTAAAGATTTTTGGTTGTGTGTGTGTGTACGTACTCAACATCTGTTCAGCCTGCGACTACTAGCTGAGCCTCCTCTGCTGTGTTGTGAGCTTTTTGTGACCCAGTCACTTCATACAGATTATACCAAGCCAGCGTGTTTCTCCCTCATGTTTCTAGAACTGCTTTACTCTGCACACCCGCACCCCGACACTACCCATTTAATTTCTAATGGACTTGGGAAGTATGCTTAATTGCCGTGATGCGAGTCTCAAGCAGATTTTTGATGCAGATTTAATGTTCAAATCACTTGCTTTAAATAACTGTGGCTTTTTAAAAATTCAATGAGCTCATTTGGCACTGCATCAATGCCGGAGTAATGATGCTGATTAGAATTGTACAGTAATATTCTACATCTGTACTGTTAAGGAAGAGAAATCAAGGACGGGGAGATGTTTCAGTAAATACTTCCTGCAAATATAATAAAAGTGTATTTTTACTTTATAAAAACAGAGTTAACTAACTTGTTAGTCTTATTGAGAGTTGTGCACGACTACGCAGTTTGATTGTAATGGGTGATATTAAATCTGAAGCTATTAAGAGGAAATAACAACTGAGGATGATGTGATGTTTTCACCACATTAGATTCCATGCGTGACTTGCTTGAAACACCCTTTTGGAGATACAGGAACGAATAAGTGAAAACAATATAAGTTCTGATAATACAACAACTTAAATTCCAAAGGTCCCATTGGCATTCCTGCAGCGATTATCTGTTGAACGAATGAATTACTGAGAATCACTAGTAAATCCATAGGTGTCCTGTACCACCCCTAGAGGCACAGGCCACCCCACGGTGTTGCCCCTGGCTTATTCAAGTTGGACAAATTGATAAATGTCGAAGGTTATGCATTTTTTCATAATTACAACCCAAGTCACTACCGTCTTCTGTGGCTCGGCCTCTGACTCTAGCCCTGGCAATATTCCAAGCCCAACAACAGAGTCTTTGCTTAAACCTTTTCCGATCTATAACTTGTTCAGTGAACAGGCAGTTCCTCCAAGCCCCTTCACCTGTGAGTGTCCCTGAATGGAAAACTGTACACGTAACCCTAATAATGCTGCTGTAGCTTCTAATTTACAGTTTTCCACTAGGTTTTTATGTTTAGTTAGAGGCAAATGTGGTAACGCATGCTCTCTCAGGTGCCCTGGAGAGCCAAATGACTGACACACACCAGCACCTTCGTGCACACTCTGTAGCGTGTGTGTGTGCGTGCGTGCGCGCGTGCGCGTGTGCGCGTGTATGGTCACCACTCAATTAAGAAACTGAAGGTAACAGTCGATTCTGTCCAAGGTCTGGCCTCCAGTCAGTCTGTCCCTGTAGTGTAGGTTTCCATTCTTACTCAGTGAAGTTGCACAGCGCTCTTCCTGGCATACAGATTGATCCAACCAATGCGTTGTGGAGAATTTTTATGTGCTTACTTACATTCAGCTACTACTCCCGTCATTAAGACACCTCACTTCTGCCAAGTAAAAAAAGGGTGCTTTCTCTACCGCTTGGCTTGATGCTGTGACAAACTGCAGAACCAATCTGCTGAGTCATAAAGCATGTTGAGACTTCTCCACCCTTGTTACTGAAATCAATATTGAGAATAAAGTGAACAATGCAAGCTCCACACAGATGCTTGGGCCAAAGACTAAACTCTGATTCTCCTTTGTGTTTTTCAATATTTACTTTTATCATGCATTTGAAGCAATATCCCCAATATTTCCTTTACAGTAGATAAACATATGTTTGTGTCAAGAAATATACAGAACAATATATGCCATTTATAACTATAAAGAGGTTCCGGATGTTGGAGCCTGTCGTCCTATTTTCACTCAAAGTACACAATAAATAAGCCCTACAGCCATTTCTGTGCATATCTGCTCTTTAAAAGATGAATCAGCATGTGAATAGCTCTATAATATAATAGTATTATAGTGAGTCAGGCAACGGTCTGATAATCCTTGCTGTCAGCATTTGGATTTCTATAATGTAGTTATTCATTCATCAATAACAAGCCAACTTCTGTGTAAGGCATGAAATATCCAAGCTGTAGCCGCTGATCGTCACTGGATTACATCTAGCGGTGACAGATTTGCAGTGACATGCAGTGCTACTGTAATGAGTGAAAAGGCCTAATGTGTTATATGTTTATCTTTAATAATTCAAATTATTGACTGTGCTTTAGTCTTTACACTTGTTGCAAATACTTTGACTAGGTTCTAAAGTAATGAGAGGGATTAACAGAAAGGTAACTAGCACAAAACTCAAGTAACCCCCCCTACATTGATCAGGGTCACTGTGTCAGCTGCCTGCTGTTTTGGAAAAAAAGATATGTCAGGGGTCTAGATACCTCAACTTTTTAATGTAATCCCTTATAGTATTGTAAACTCTAACACCCTGGACAGTCAGAGATTCTTGTCCACAATTGCAATTACCTTTTTAAAAGTATGGAAGCAGAACAGAGACGTTAAAAGCTGTGTTAAAACTTTCCTGTTTGCTCAACTGTGCACTATATTTACCCTAAGTCCTATTATACCTTGGTCTCTGGTAATATTCTGCACAGTACATACCAGTGAGTGTATATAAGCCTTATGTGTACTGAACTGATGAGATGGTAAATGGTGAAAAGGATGTAATTTTGGACATTTTGCCTTTGAAACACCTAGAAGTGGAATGTTGCACCAAAACATGCAGCATGTGTAGGAAAGGGGGAACCAGCTGGTATTTTGATTAAAAATTAAAAATACTAAAGTGTTTCTTTTAATTGCATTTGAAATTACAAAGAGCAAAAGAAAATCTTCTTGAAAACCTTACTGAGCAAGGTACATTTACATTTTCTTTTCTTTGATGCAGTCAAGTCTTTGAAACCAAGTTTTAGGTTGACCTCCAATATTAAACTTTTCATATTATAAAACGTAGTTCATAGGAATTCAGCCATGCAAACATAGTGTCAAACAGACACAGGATTAAGAGAAAAATTATACAAATACTCCGCTGCTTTCCGTGTAGTAAGACAGTCCAGCCTGACAAACCAAAAATATTTAAAATTCAAACCCAAGAAGCCACTGTCACAGGCGGCTTTATTATGTTTCATAAATATAACGAGCAACACTAAAAATAATGTGCTATATCTCATCGACTCCTCGGTTCCCTCTTCTCACTTTGCCTTTGGCACCAGTGGTGTTTAGAACTGTAAGTGTGACCGTCATGTTTGCATGGCGCAGGGTAATGGCAGATGCTGCATGTTAAATAAAGGTCTTATTTATGGAGACCTTTTGAAATATGTCTAACTATCATACAGATTCAAATAACATGTTCTATGAAGTGATATTAAAGCAAGAAAAAAGTTCAAGTAGAAAATTATCTATTATTAAATAAGACATTTTTCATTTGCTGTATATTCCCCCTTCAACTTTAAATTAATGTAAATTGCTTCCCTGTGCGTTTCCTGCTTTTATCCCATCATGAGTTACTATATGTTTTTCCCTTGCCTTCACTTCTGTGTAAATTATGTACACTGTAATGAATTTGGAAGTAGTCGAAAGCTTTATTTTACATTAAAAAGCACTATAAAGGAAATATGTGCTGTGGTCGAGCACATTTGGGGCACAGATTAGGTTTTATGAACAAAAGTAAAATGGCAGTGTGTGTTCTCCTGAGTGTGTGCCTAATACGATACATAGATGATGCTGTTGTATATTATAAACCTCTGATTCCAAATTTTAAAATTGCAGTTTCATCAACAGTGTTTATTGGTTTTTGTTATATTTCCTAATGGTTTTCCTTGATATGTTGCATTGAATATCTGCCTATTACAGTGAATGTCTAAAAATATCCTCAATAACATTTTGTTGCTAGAAACAGACTAGATTGTTTAGTGAATTTATTGAGGGCCAGCAGAAGTAAAATGTGTGAAAAATCAAGTGCTATTGAGTACCTTTGCTTCATTTTCAACCTCATCAAATACTTATTTTACTGTTTCCCTGGGTATATTCACCACTTCAGTGTTTCAACACCTAACATACATGTTTTGCACTTTTGAAAGCCCAAGGTGAGGTATGATGCAAAAACCAGTTTACACAACAGTTTTTGTCACTGTTCACTTGCTCAGTTGTACACTCATACGCATACACACACCAAACGCAATGCAGAACAGTAGCCACGAGCCATTTCTGCAGTGTTACATTCTGCATAAATCCTTGTATCGCTGCAAAAAGAGAACAGACAGGCAGCACCAGATAGGAATTAGTTTCCCATTCTTCCAGGGGTGGTCTGTTCCATTTCAGATTTAACCTTTTTGTCACAAATAAATTTTTCACACTTTGCCTGAGCAAAAAACTAAACAAAAAAAATGGTTGCAGAGAAATTAAGTAATTTGTGGGCCCTGGCACTAATCTGAAGAATGCTCTATAATGTTTCTTACATAGGCTGGTTATTCTGTTTCGTTAAGCTGTGGCAATCATTAATTTGAGCACTGGCTACTGTGATTAATTATCTCATTACAAATTGAATCATTACTTGTGTTAAACATGCAAATGATCTCAAGTAAAGGTCGAAAATATTTATGATTAATGAATCATTGCAGAAAACAATACAGACCTGTTTACCATGTAAATTTGAAAAGAAAGTTGTAAAAAAACACAATAATTAGTTAAGTGACTCGTGTTTTATTGAATATCAGTAAGCTGTGAAAAGCCTGACTGGCATCTGGGAAATCACAGTGGATGATTGATAAATGTTAAATGTAATACAGTGGATGGATTTATTTGCACTTAACACAATGGACATCATATATTCGATTTGGCATCTATGAATTGGTGTTCTTTCATCCCTATAGTCAACAGATATTTTCTACTGCAACTGTCTTCAACATCATGAGATCACTGGTCCACAAACCATCAATAGAATACTCTGGTGCCTGCTGTTCCTGCATAGGAACCATCAATTCACTTTATTGTAATACTTCACCTCAGTAAGCACTGCCACTGTGGTTAGATGCCACCTGAAGCAGCTTGGAATTAAACCAATGATGCTGCAGCACACGTTGTTGTTTGTCTTTCTCTAGGCCGGTCTTTTGTATTACTGATTTATGACCTAAAAGAAACCAAGCCAGTTCATTAAAGCCTACGTATCCAAGCTTCTGGTTGTTTGGCATTATCCATAAATATTATGAGCAGGCACAAATATTTCTTGACAGGCAGCCGGGATGTGGGTAACACTGGTGATAGCTGAGTGAGAAGATGGATCTAATTAAAAAAAACGAGTTCACAACAAATCACATTTTCCTGAGTGTGCACTATAAACTTGATTTTAAAAATAAAGACACACGTCTCTTGCACATTCAGGCTTATTTACAGTATTTCATTCGAAATGTGGCTTAATTAATTAGCTCTTTAAGTATGAAATATAATTTAAACTCTTTAAAATATATAATATATTTGTTGAAGAAATGTAAGAAACTTTCTGTGGAGGTTTTCATAACCTTACTAGCCAACTTTCCAATGTTCAGTAAGGTAAAAGTTTTTATTTCTTTATTTTTTACCAAAACAGTGGAGGAGATACATTTTATGGAAGAAGCTCTATTATTTATTACAACATATTATTACCCTGTCAGGTGAATACCTGCACTATTTGGAAAACACTAAGGAAAAAAAAATCTAGCCTAATGCTAATTTGTAACCAATAACTATAATATACAGTACGTCTTCTGGTCCATTAGTCCATCCTTTGCGCTACACTTCAGACGTTTCTTTTGCCCAGTTTTACATTCTCCCCACATGATCATCTCACTTTGTTTACTGCCACTATCAGGGCAAAACAAACAACTGTTTTTCAGCACTTTCTTTAATTTAGTTATGACTAAATACTCATTAGAATAACCAGTGGTAATGTAACAGATCAGTTACTTTGTCAAAAACAAGATAATATTGCATGATTATATATGATTGTCCAGCGATTGTAGGTGTACTGTTTATGCTGCAAGAATTCCAAGATGGATACGACAGGTTTGCTCAGGAGTGCTTGTAGACTCCGAACTACATGGAAAGTGAGGCTGAATATCACCTATAACACAGTAAATTGCAGTTTCTTTATTTTTAATTCATGTTGTGATGGTATGAAGGTAAATAGTTTGAGGTAAAACTTCTCAAACAGTGAAACATGACTCATCACACAAAATTTTTGATTGTTAAACTATCTACATACAAGACAAATGTTCACAACAAGAATAATCCTGTTTAGTGTATTTTAAAGAATATTCAGTTTCTATTCAGGGGGTGTTTTGTAATTACCTTTCAGCTTAAAAATGTGTACTGTAGGTTATTCAACTTGCCGACAATGCTGACAATCTAACCCTATAGTATTTTATTCTGACCACATCTTTTATGGTACTTTTTTAAAAAGCTCTAATGTTTGTGTTGTGTTGAATTGAATGTTTTGTTCATTGCACAGAGCAGCTCACCAAAGCAAACTAAATGGCAATAAAGTTAACTTTTTCTTTTATATTTGAATTGTGTTTTGCATGACCCAGTTTCGGTGGGTTTAGCAACACTGTTTGAATAGTCTTTCAAAACAATATTTGCAAACAAACTTTTAAGCTTTTATATTGAAAAAGATTGAAATTCTGGGACTTTGACACCCCTCGTGATAATTTAAAGAAATACGCTCTGACAGATACCGTAGAGTGCATGCTTTTTCTCCACTAATACGTCTGATAATATGAGATGATGGGCTCCATAAATAACTCAGAAATTCATTTTGTCTAGAGTAAAGTGACAACATTTATCTTATCTAGAGTGGATAAAACATTGCAATCTAAAGTGACTGGGAATTCAGATAAGTATTCCCTGCAGGTGGACCACAGGGAGCCACTTCCAAAATTAGACATCATCAGCTCCATTTACGGAGGGTATGTCCCAAATCTTTTCAGCACTTCTCCTTGCCCCATTCCCTTGCCATTACACATTCTGCTTCAGGAATCAAGTCAGGCGAGACAAAGTAAAGCATGATGGAAAGACAGAGAGAAACTGGCAAATTCACAATATGTGCTTTAGCTTGAAAGGGAAGATGTCAATTAATGATGAGTGACTTGCTTCCAAGGAGGTTCCAGGGTTTCTAAAAGAAACATTTTATTGAGTATGTATTGAGGTAAATTACCATCATCTTTCAAGCCACTCAAATGTGAAAGTTAAAGTGGAAACTTTAAACATATATGCTGCATTTGAACAAAAATAATACTTTGTGGTTACACACTTAAAACATACCCAGTATGTCTTTATGCTATTTGCATAAAGGTGCTATTATGCTATTTTTTCTATACTTTGTCCTCATTAGTGTTTCACTTGGTGGTGGATAAATGCATGTACTGGAGATGCTCTAATGTGTTGGTCCTGTCATTTTTATAACTTTATGGTCTTTAGAGCTTCTACAGTACTAGAGATCCTGATACCTGTAAATGTTGGTTTTGGTATCAAAAGACGCCATTTACAACCAGAATTTGATCCTCTATAAAAAAGTTTCTAAATGGAATAATATGGAATTTACACAAATAGAGTCAGTATGGCAGCATGATTTATCATAACAGTTGCTCAAAATAACTTGATGTCTGACGGGCTGTTATTCCACCTCTTTTCATCATCTTTCATGCATGCAGTGGTAACAAAGCTATACATTTTTCAATAGCTGTACAGCTTTAAATAATATACCACTCATAGTACATCTCTGCCAACTGGCCTTCCGTCAGTACAGCTACTTTGACGTGACTTTTATTTAGATTTTGCAAATTGAAACCCTATTTTACTCAAAATGATTATATAAAAGATTATATCTGTGACCCTCCCCCACCCCCCACCCCAACATATATCCTGCATCACCCACTCTGTGATTCAAACCATAACAGGCAGCACAGATATAACAGATGAGGTGTCCTATTTTTTTTCTGTGCTGGTCTCAATAAAAAATGGATGTGGACTACCATGCCCCGTGCTGCAGCTTTTAAACCTGAATGACAGAAACAACATAGATTGAATGTAAATAGTCCTATAAATGTGAAAACACTTACTGTAGGCAGCTTCCTGCATGATTAATCATTGTATTAATTGTTTACTTTTGCACTGCAGTTTACCTAAAACATTTTGAAATTTGGGAGTTTGTTCAAGGAGTTGGTTTCTGTGCTGGGTGAATATTTTAAGTGTACAATGTAGAATATTTTAATGGGAATTACAACCTGCCATTGTGCAGGAATATAGGGAATATTTATTCCTAAAACTATACAAATACAACTAACCTGAGTTAAAAAAAAACCTTAACTAATAGACCTTTAATGGGTTCAAAACTTTGGACCTGACAACCCAGGCTCACCTCGAACATTAATTAATTGGTTTTTCAAAGCAGAGACCCAACTTAAGCACTGCCAGATCTGAGCCGAATATAATGATACTTAATCCAAATGTTGACCCAAATAGGCCCAAACAGAGAATAAACACAAATGTTCGCGCCGAGGCGCTATCTATTTGTGAAGAAGCAGCCACATTAGGAAAAGTGCAGAATTATAGCTTAATAACCATGTCATCATGAGTTCACAACGTGCAGACTTCATTCAACCCACATTCAAACCCAATTTGACCTATATCACGAAGCAGAATTTGGGCCTGACTCGGGTCCCCTGTCGGGTCTCTGGTCCTTAGAACCAAATGGACACGTGAAGAACTCTGTTAGCTACTATTTAGACCATAAAGCTATTTAACAATTGTGGCTATTATAAATTTATGATGTTATTCCTCTTTTCCTCTTTCCACTTCCCCTGTCTACATGTAAATTAGTTCCCTTTGAAGTCCTTCAGAGATCCCGAACAGGGCGAAATGGCTTCTTTAGTGATTCTGGCAGTTTCATCTTCCTCATATGATAATTCAAAGTGAGGTTTTTTTGTTCAGGCTTGAAGGAAGCATTCATCTTTACTTATTAAGTTGTGTTAAAGTTCTATCAGTGACTTTAGTTCATCTAAACAAGGTAGTGTTTACATGAAAAAAACTGGTTTAAAATAACAGGGCAAAAAACTGTCAGTCTTCTTGTGTTAAAATCTGCACTGAGTTTTTTTTTTCGTCTTATAATATCTTGCAATTCATAAATGTATCCACTTTATTATGTTGATATAATTTTAAATGCAAAAAATATATATTTTTATCCCAAATCTGGATTTAACAACCCGCTAACAGTAAAGCAAAACTCAAATCTCCTATTCACAGAAGCATTTTTACTATGAATTCATTATCTAGAAGCTCCAACAGCTACAAAGTTTTTGAGTAATTCTCTACAAACTGGAATACCTGGAACAATTGGCAGCATAACATCTCTGTACGTGCCATCTACATGTTCGACACCTAAACCCAGTAGTAGCACTGACATAGGTCTTGCAACTGTCCAAACAAAGAAATTCCCCTACAGTATCAGTAACGTATCAATTATTATAATTTTTTTCAGATGTTTGACTATTGACTGTTAGTCACTGTCATCTGGCACCTGACCTAATTCTTGGTTGATAAGCTCATGCCATTGTCATTTGTCACAGCCACTCCCAGTGTTTTCCACACATACATCAACACTGTTATTTATAGACAAACAGGCTGTTGATGGTTTGTGAGCTTCTCACAATTGATGGAAAGACGGACTTCAATACAACACTGTGTGTAGCCAAAGCTTGTCAGCATAAGGCAAGAGGTATCACTCTGTAACACTTCTGATCAGAGAAGACTGTAGTATAGTCGGAATGTCAATAAATCAAGTCCAACCTTTAGTTTGGAATCGGCACCTTCAGTGTTTAAAAAAACAAGATGTGCCAACTTCACAATGATTTTGATGTGTAGATATAGATACAGCATAGAATCTGATTATGATGGTGCAATTGTATTTGTGCTTGCTCAGGACATCAATCCTAGCTGACCAGGTGTTTGCAGCAGTTGGACTCCTCTTGTGTCGATAAGGTATACTATGAGGTGTCAAGTAACGAGGTACATTTACTTCATGACTGTACTTAAGTAGATTTTTCATGTATTTTTAATTTACTTGAGTATTTTTCTTACTCCCACCATTTCAAGAGAAATATCTGTACTATCCACTACTTGCATTACACAAAAATGGCTCGTTACGTCCATTATGAATACAATGTCACGAAAAAGTTGCAACAAAATTGGGAAAAAAAACAAAGTGATCGGAACATCCGTAGTTCAATTCATATTATCCTGTTTGAGATATGGTTTAAAGAATACTAAACAAAATCGGAATTTCTGAATAACCTCTCTATACACAGTGCACTGGACATATGGTGTCCAATATAGATGAGAGTTTTTGTTTTGTTTAACTAGGATTTATAATAAAAGATTAATTCTCCAACAGAATCCTAACTACTGCTCAGATCCTTTCAGTTTTTTCCCCAAAGAGAACACTTTTCTCTGCCGAAACTAAACTAACAATTAGCTATAAAAAGTGTGCCTGGTTTGGGAAATTCCTACTAAAACTACGATTCTCAAGAGCACCTTCGAAAAACAAACCTTTTAACTTGTGTTTATATACTCCCTCTCTAGTGCTCCCACTCTAGCTGTTGAGTGAACAACTGTGTTGTTCTGATCATGTCTAAACCCTATAGATTAAACGGGGAAGATGTTGTTGGGTGATTGCTCTTTTTTTGGTAATGAACAGAAACAGTATCTAGTAGCCGCTCTTGAGCAAACAGGGACATAATCGATTTATCATGCAGAAAACATAACAAACCATGATTCACTGCATTGACTGAAACAGTTTTGTTCATAACTCAGCATGTTATGACAGGATTCTGGTTGCAGCTTTTCAATTAGTAATTAAATAAACCTGACACACAATCAGGTTCAATCTGAGCATCATACAACAGACTATTTTTAGATCCTTGAATCTGGATGAGAATAGAAAAGACATACCAGAATGAAAAATAGCTTTTGGTGACCTGCTATTTTCCAGCTTTGCTCTTTGCTTGTATTATAATTGCTATATAATTAGTGATAACTTATAAAGTATGTTAAACATTAGACACTCCCTACATATTGTATTAGTTACTGATGAATCTTACATACATTTCAAAGAGAAGCAATAGGTTTGTCATCTTATTTTGGTCTTACATGCTCATTTGAGCTATCAAAGGCTGATCAGATGTTGATTGAAAGCATTCTATTCCATCCGAGAAAAAGTATAGTTAATTTGGGTTCATGTTATTGCATCGCTGCGATCAAAAAATGTAAATGCGATTTTATAAATGCGGTCATTGGTTGAGATGCTTCTTGATGCCAGTACTCACCAATGTCCCAATCCATCTGTGATCCATTGTTGTGTGTGTGTGTGTTTGTGTATGTGAATTCAGACACAGTGACTAACAGACTTTCATCATCATCATAATAATAAAGCCATGTGACGGTTTTAATTTCTTGACTTAAAGATGGCCACAAACGCAGTTTAAAAAGTAAAGTGGTTTGTTTTGAGCAGATAACAGGAAGCAAGCGAACAGGAACTTATGAAAGGAGAAAGATGCTGGGAACAGCAGTCTGGGGAAAACGGGAAGCAGTGATGGAGGTGAAGTGACTCTTGACAAAATGGGATAAGAAGACAGAGGACTGATGAATCAGAAAAGTTAAGATTGGTCATCTGGAAACTTGACCTGAGGTACAGTAAGACAAAGTGGTTATTGTTGGTATTCTGTCTAACCAAGTGATAAAGGGTTTTTGGGATGATGAGGAATGGAGTCCATGTTACTTAATGGCAGGGTGACAGGGAACTGAGGAATGTGAACTGGAGAGACGATACAGATTAGGGAGTTAGAAGCTAGATTGGGCAGAGACGAAAAGATTAGTTGATCAGAAAGTCAAAAAGAGGCAGGCAAAACCAGTTGGATAAGCAAATTCCACAATCCAAGGATGGAGCTAGGTCAGGGTCGGAGGCAGAGACTCCAAAAACAGAAGACAAGTCTGTGTTTTGAGTGCAATAATGTGCTGAGATGAGGTTAGGTCATCTTGGGTATAGAAAAGGGTGTGATGAATTAGGAGGCTAACTTCCAGTTGCCAGTAGTGCCCATCCACTTTTTAACTCTACACTGATGTGCGACAGTTGTTTGCACACTTTCAAAGCAGTGAATGTTGTTGAGCAGAGAAGGGTCTTCACCAGGTGGCACTGCCAGACAGTAGCATAAGTAGCAAGACTCCTTCTTGAGGAACTTTAATGAGTGAGTCATAGGCGTACTCATTGCAGACCACATTCCAACTACGATGTTGGATCCTAGAAGCTCATAAGTTGGAGGCTGGTTTCACCTCTCCATCTGGCTGTTGGATGGGGGATGGAAACCAGGCAGCAGACTGAGAGAATGCCATGATGATGAATAGATGAATGAGTTTATGATGGGGAATAAAATTAAGCTTAGTGAGTATAGTGGTAACGCAATTTGAAGGCCCCAGAATCTTGATACAAAATGTGAAACCCAAGTGAGATGTAGCACAAGAAGGGGGGAAAAAGGAAGCCAAATTGGGCTTTTCTTAAGGGTTTGGATTGGGCCCAGACACGGCAAGCAGAAACTCTTTAATGTCATGATAGAGGGTCGTCCACCAGAAGTGTTGCTTGACCACAAAGTGACGCAGACTAGTCCTGGGTGACACAAGAGCCAAGAGGATACGGCACCATTTGAGGACTGGAATGAAATGTGAATGCTTGGGCACAGAGAGTCGGACAGGTGAAACAAGCAATGGTTCTTATGATCAGTCAATACCAAGAAGGGTTGCTTGGCTCCATCACACCAGTGACGCAATTCCTCTAGGGTCAGTTTTACTGCCAAGAGCGTCCCTAATGTTGTAATTCATCAGGGGACAGATGGCAAGCCTTTTGACAGCCTCAACCATTACTGAATCCGTAGAGATCTGACCAGTGGACAGACCGAAACCTAAACGAGATTGAGTCTGAATAGAACTGGCACTTTAAAGCTTTCAAGTATAATTCATTCTGGAGCAGGTGCTGCAGAACAGCCAGCACGTTTCATATGTTTGGTCTCACATTTGGAGTAGATCAATATATCAAGATATATAAAAGGGTGACTAGATATTCATAGTTTCCTGCAGATATTTTGAATTCCATTTTTCACGAATACAGAGCCAGGTCAGAAAATTACAGAGATCAGCAAAAACCTGGTCAACACCAAGGTTTTGTTTAGGTACAGACAGATGAATCCAAAATTCAGATACCCAGAAATCGAGGTTAGGTCCAAAACCAGATTTGCTCACAAGAAGTCAGGTCCAAGTTTTAGAGTACTGGAAAGATGCTTCGCTAAGAAGTTCACACACAATGTGACAGACCTGCTTATAAAGAGAGAGGGACAGGCGAGACTGATCAGGTTCATTAGTGTCTGATTACGGTGAGCAGGGTGCTCATGAACAGAGAGAAGGGAGGAAACTTTCAGAAATCATGACCAAATAAGGCACAGATCAGAGTTCATACCTGATTATTAGTATAATCAAAGGCATATACTAACATGACAAGTCAATAAAAAACAAACTATTCATATAAAAAAGTAGTTTTATCTTGTTTTATCCTACTTATAGAAGGGTTCTGCAAGCGAACCTTTAAGAATCTGGTAAATGTAGTGCAAATCATAGGACAGATGACTGCAGGTAGCCGGTCTCTGAGCAATGTAGTAAAATTTCACATTTGGGAAGAAATAGAAGAAATATACTCAAATTCAAGAGTGATCAAACTCCTTTGTCTATTTAAAGCTTCTATTTATGTGTAGACTGATCAATATTGAATAAATCAACAATGAATCACATCCCACATACTCCCAGCTGCTTCTAACAAAGCACTATTGACTAGTGGCTGTTGCAACTATGTGCTATACCCAAAATATTATTAGGGAATAGTGTTGTAGCTATTATAAAATGCTTTCAGCATTATTAAAGCATTTCCTGTTTCCTAGATAAATTGTATGCGCTACAAAAAGATAAAACATACATAAGACCAGCAACATGACATGTCATCAGATATCACTGCTATCTCGCTGTAAAATACTTTTCTGTTCTACTTCTGAAACTTGCAAATATCAACAAATAATCTACCTTTCTACAGATGAACTAGTCACACTTCCAGGTTTTCCAATTCAGGCAAAACACATAAGCTCAGCAAAATCACTTGAGATATGGCTGTAAATAAGAAAATGATGCAGAAACATGGAGGAGGGGTGGGTTCTGATAGGCAAGCACAACCCTTTACTTACAAGACAGTTCATTAAACACCCTTCACAGCTACCATGGCAATGTGCCCGGGATGACAAGCGCGATATAAGTTCATGCAGGTCAAGGGGCCAACCTACTATAGAGGTCCACTGATAAATGCTGACACAGGAGCAGGGAGTATACAGCTACACACAAAGCAACCTGAGTTTATCAGAGGCACTGACTGCAGTACATTTATCAAGTGACCACTTTATCGCCACCGGAAAACATCTGTTCCTCTACCCTCTTCTGTTTCTCATAACTTATTGCTGTGCAATTGAGTCAAGGGAAAACAATAAAGAAGACGATTATGAGTAACTATTGTGGAGTTTTTTTTCGATTTTGGGCAACTTTAAGTAAACTCAACCACTAAAATAAATTCTTTCTTTTTTTCCACAGCAATTGGACATAAAATGTTATGAACACTATGATGGGATAATTCCTTTTTGTCTGAAATAAAAACACAAGATATAAAAACAAGAGGGTCATTCGTCTTATGCACTTTTTACATTTATCACGACATGGTAATTAATTGACCTCATTCTAATGAGAATTCACATGACTGTAATTTCTAGTGCAGCAAATATAGCCATATAGATAAGCAGTCTGCAAATGTTGATGGACTTTTTGTGGGGCATACCACTGACAGGGAGGCAAATTAATGACCTCCCAAGAGAAAAGGACTGGTGTATGGGGAGGATTATAAATAGAGCAATGGCGTGATGGAACGTCTGTGATAGCTGTGTGCGACTTTCCCTGATTCTAGACAGCCCACCAAGACTGTAAAAAACAACACATCCTCTTCTTTGGCTGAAGCAAGTATATATTTATTTAGCATTAGTTCAAACTCAGTCTGTCATATTTTAACTTTTTAGAATAGTTTTCGGACTCTTCGGCATTACATATTTAGACCTATCGATCGATCTGGAATATATTTTCTTGTTCTGTTAGCAGTTGATAATAAGCTTGCTAAATGACATTTAGCACTGGTGTGTCACAGCTGGCTACTGTGTTAGTGGTTATCTAGCCAGGTTCAGTAGTGTAGCAGGTAGTTCAGCTTCAGTTCACATTAAAATGAATGTTGAGATCTGAAACTGTGCATGTTTACAAAAAATTACAATGCACATTTTTCTTGTTGTAATACATTTAGCATAATCCAAGCCTAGGCAATTTTAGCCTAGTTCGAGACTCTTGTGACAAATCAATCACTCATATAGGAGGATGGAGACTAGGGGACTGATGGTTAATAGGAAAGTGAAATAAGTCTCCTTAAGTACCTTTGCACCCCGTGTGCTCACCAGGACTAAGTGGTCCCTGAAGAAGGGTTATCACATTAACTTTTCTGTACCTCCTTTGATGGGTAACTGCTTAAGACCCTTTAGTAATATCCTCCAACCATTATTAACAGGAATATATATGTATATGTGTGTATGTATGTAGATGGATGGATGGATGGATGGATGGATGTCGAGGTCTGGCATTCATAAAAAAGTCATCCTTGTCATTTGCACAGAAATTTGAAATGAGATGTGCATGCACATATTCAATTTCTAATATTGAATTAGTCATAGGATGACTATAAGCAAATGAAAACCATCAAGAACTAACTAGTTTTAATTAGGATAGCTAGGATAGTCATAGCTGCTTGGAAAAATGTGATTGTCTCTTTTTTTGTTGTTTTGCTGAACTTGTTGTTTTTCTTTACATTCAAATTCAAGAAAACTCTTCTGACTCTGCTTGTAGTGTGGTTAGTCTGTCCTTTTTTGAGCTGAAATAGCACAATGGAAATTAGAGTCAAGTTAGAACAAGAGTCAGCGATTGATATGCAATAGGTGTCACTTTTTTCATTTCTGGGTGTCGGGGAGCAAAATGGGTTTGTCTTTGGAGTACAGTATGTTCTTTCCTGTGCAGTAGCTATTTTCCTCTGTGGTTGTGTCACATAAAAGTACCTGACTGTTTAACAGCAAATCATTACTTTCAGTCTAACAAGTAGCAACACGCTAGCGACCACTAAGTTCTCTGGAGCTCTGTCAGCTGTTGGGGGAGCTTATTACTATGACTGTCTTCACCAATGTAGCACGAGAATGACTGCACCATTTTGGAAGTGATTAGTTGTAAGATTATTGCAGTCTACAACTCGCATATCGTGTGACATAGCAACCTGCAGCATCTGTACCTACAGTAGAATATCTGGGAGGAAAAACGCATTCACTTCGATTAATCGCTGTTCTGTTAGATATTTACTTGCCTGATATTGGAACGGATCAAGGCTGACATGAAGCACTTGCTTGTCATTAAACATGGCCGTTCCTTTAAAATGAAATCAGTCACTTCAAAGTCACAGCCCTGACTTATCAATACTTAATCAAAGACATGTGCCGAGCATTAGGGGCCATGTTTTGTAAGGATAACGGCTCACTACCAAACACCAGTCTTTTAAATGGTGTCTCTCATTGATCTCATTGAGCTTTAGTTAATGGATGAGATATAAACAACCCAAAATAGGTTCATGTGTGATCGGTGAGAGTGAATGAAATAATGCATTCTCCCAGGGTGCTGGTCTCTCTATCAATAGTATTTCAATTAAAGAAATGTCTAGGGTACATGTGGGCAACCCAAGACAAAGCACACATGAAGGATTACCAAACACCCAATACTGCGACATGTTGTTTACTTTAATGATTTTGGTCATGGATACAGATGATTACATGGTCTGGGACCCACGTTTGATAATAACAAAGTAAAAGGAACTGGGAATAGACTCGAATTCCTATCTATAATTTCAAAAGCAGGGTTATTAACCACCCCAATGTTTTCATGAAAGCTAGGGCAATCATTGTATTTGGATTACTGATTACGTGTCAAAAGCAAACAGAAAATCTGCAACAGAAATGAGAACGTATCATCCTGCTAGTCTCTTAAAACACGTTGATCCTTAATGGAAGAGACCTCTGTATGAACCTTTCAACATTTTCCTCTCCTATTCATTCCACACAACTACACTTCGGCTGGTAATATCCTTCATATGGTAATTGACCATTCATAAACAATATTTATCATGGAACTGCACTGGGAAATTGCAATTTGAGAAAATCCCTCTCTCAAAAATCAGCTTTCATTGTATGAGTTTGTTGAGGGAGAGGCACAACCACTGAGATGCGACTGCAGTTAAAGGTCCCGCTGCATCTATAACATCTGGGGACAATGAAGCTCATTTTCTGTCTTCATTTCTGTCCTGCTTTTGAAAATGGCAGCCTTTTCGGAATCAGGTACTCCATCCCTGCAGAAAAAAACCCACTTACCACCCATAAGTAGGGTTGATCTTGTTTTTTGTTCTGTAAGGATGAGTTACAGCTGATATAGGGGAACAAGTAGGAGAACTGACATAAGCACTTATAATTATAATACATACAACTTAGTAATATGTAATTTAGCCAGTGAGACATCATTTAAATGAAATCCCATAATGCCCTGTACCTGTGCATGCTTAAATAACCTATTCATGGCACATTTCACATGCTCGCAGAGTTTTTACATTTTTCAGCCATCTATATTACTCCGGTGTGATGGAACACATTGCTTCTATTTTCACCTGGCAACTCTCTATCCTACGAGTGTAATGGCTCACACTTAAACGCTGTATCTTAGAGTCTATTTGTTCCCCACTTATAGTGCATTCAACACTCTATTTGAAACCTCAGTTGCATCTAAAGAATAAATAGACACTTCAGTCCATCCCTTCCTAGCTGTCCCCAAAAATAGTTTCATATTTTTTAAAACCTGACCAAGCAGGCACACTATTTCAGGACAACATTCACCACTCAGTTGTCATCACAGAGGACACTAAAACAGCTTCAGTACCTCAGGAGTCCTGCGAAAGGAGGGCTCCTTAATCGATATACTCCCATAGCTCTGTTTTCCCTAGAGGCATAATATGCTTGTGTGCTGAGATGCTCAAAGCATCGCACGTGTACAACAGCAGTACAGCAGCAGCCTGTCTGGGTTCTGTCAGGCAGCAGATGATGCCGTCGATTGGCCGTGCTGTTATCCCAGGCACTGAGAACCATATGCTGTGTGCATGCTCTGTGGCAATGAACGTGAGGACGGACACACTAAAACAAGCTATAATTAATTTGCTGTATCAGTAAACTTTAAGAATAATTGTCATTATTTAGTTTAAGAACAGCCTCTTAGAGGCTTCTCGCTTTTTGTGAGCTACAGTCAGTAAGATAAAACAATCGTTTCATCAAACGGGAGAAATGAAGTGGTTCCCTCATGCACTTTTTCAATATAACCTTACAGTGACCTTAATTACTTTGACTGTTGTGTCTTTGTTTATGGAGTGATAAAGGGGACAGCAAGAGAGGCACACAGTCGGAGCGAGCGAGAGCGCTGTAAGTCTGTGGTCAGAGAGATCCCTCTGCAGCTACAAAGAGCGATGACATGTTTGATTACATTTCTGTTTGATTGAGTTTAGTGCTCCCTTAAGCTAGCTTGGAGAAAATTAGATTTCCCCTCCCCAAAATACTACCCTGCATTTCTCATCCAAGCCATCCATCAAGGTCCTTTACAGTTTACCACTTTTCCTAACCCCATCAGGCACGTTGCTTTACCTTCTCTACCACACATTGCACTCATCTGACAAGAAGAAGAAAACTGGGACCTAATCATGATAACATCCTTATTACTGTTACTGAACACGTGTGAAATGATTGAAACAAGCACGCCGTAATACCAACCCTCTATTGAAGAATAAACACATGTCATTAATTATTTACATAGCAACACAAGTTTCAGTTGAAGCAATCGGCGGTGTGCGCTTCAAGCTCAGTAGGAATGCATGCTGCTGGGCTGTGGTGATACATTACACTGTGCAGCAGCAATGTGTCACAGCACGAATGTGGCACCCTACCACCAACAAATGGCAAGAAATACCACATGCCACTCATACTTGCTGCTATCTATCATTAAAATAAGGAGGAAACTGCCAAAACAAATACTGAAGAAGGAAAAATGCGCTTTATTTGTACTTTTACTTTTTACCTTGTGAACTGTTAAGTGATGGGAACGAAGCAAAGAAACATACATTTCCTTTTATTGCATCACGCCGTATGTATGTGCTCTCAATCTGTCAACCTTATTTTAGACATTCATCTGTCTCTCATCACATGGCTGCAGACTGGAGGACACTGAACTGCATAGTGAAGATTTCTACGTGAAAAATGTGTAAGTAAATAAATAAATGCCACTGTTTTGGCAGTTATTTTTTCTCGTTCATGTGTGCTCATTGATTCTTCGGTCCAATACATCTCATTGTGTTTCATCATGGTGCTTGAACTATATGCTCATCTGATGTCGACCCCCACGTGGAGCTGTAAGTGGATATCGACACTCCCTCACGTGCCTGCTTCGCACAGAAATGGCAGTAACAATCATCGTGAGGACAATCGGATCTGTTATTTTTGGCTTTCACGGCACAAGAGCATCTGTTGTATTGTTGCTCTCCAGGTTACACATTGGCACATAAGTGGCCATTTGATCAATTATTTTGTCTGCCTATCATTTATTGTCCCATATGTGCATTACTGTGTTGTTACGCTGTACAGGTTGGTGGCGATGTCTAAAATGATTTACTCTCTCATGCAGATAGTTTTTAATCACATCCCCTTTAATGGCTACTATCATTCAATTCTGTGGAGAACTAATGGGCAACTAATTAAACAAGGAAAGATGAAAAGATTAAAACTTAGAGGAATATGTGAAAGGCATATTCTCTTCTTTCACTTTGTGCTTTTTTGTTAATAGCACGATGCTATGCAGATTTGCATTTCATCATAGCACAACCTCTTTTCTAAATGTGAAAGGACTATGTGCAAATAGTGTCTTTAGCCTAGCATCTACTCTCTGCAGTGTTGCCAGAGCTTTTCTTTACTCTGTTGTCTTTAACTTGATACGTCTCTCTCCACCCATAAAGCCGGATGCTGCTGGTTACCCTCACATAGAGGACGTACATAAAAAACACATTAGTCTGGGTTATGGCTTTCTGTTTTGTGTGCTACTGCAGGCGGTGTGGAAATCATTTTGACGTTTAGCCTCTAAAGATTTTCTGCATAAAGAAAATCTTTTGTCCTGCTCTCTATTAGGTACGAGACCTATGGAAATATAAAATGATTGTGATCAACAATTGCTGTACAAATTGATAATCTACAAATGAATAAAACGTATTCCTCCAAAAAACAAACACTGTTTTACAAATATCCATTTTGCTAAAGATACCACATATTGTAGTAATGCTGAAGGTTATCTTTCACTGACTCATCTTTTCACCACCGGTGAGTGTGGAGCAGCTCCCCTACCTCCCTTCAGCAACATAGTTTAGATCTTTGATCATGTCTCAACTGAGGCTCCTTGGCTCTTTGCTAGAGATGCTCGCAGACTGCCCTCTTATACAAAACCCCTCTGGACTACTTGAATAGGGGATTTGATTAGCTTATCATCTGTGCAGATGCTGCAATGCAAGTTGGTGTGCTTATGCCTTAGTGCACCAACAGCAATGAGCCATTGATGAGAAACAATAGGATGCAGCTAACATGTTCTGGTTTAATGTTTCCACCACCTCTGACATCCAATGTTCCTACAGAATACTTTCAATGAGCCTGCATTATATGCCAGCATTTATTCCAGCAAAATGTTGGACAGAAAATAAAACGTACACAAATATTATTTCAAAGGAAGTTTCTTTAACAATGCAACTCTCCTTATTAATCATTTCCACTTCATTTTCTGTTATTTTACACTTCTGCTGAGGCAGAATTGCACACAGGAGACAGCCTGGGTAAACAAATGACTACAAATTATGCAATCTATCAGTTCAAGAGGGAAATACCAAGCTGTCACATCCAAATGGAAGCCATTAGTTTGCAGCGATCAGACCCATTCAATACCTCCGACATAGACACGCTGTTGGAATGTAGTCAGCAACTTTTCTATTAATATCAGCTATGATGACACCTGCCACAAAGATGCAGTGATCAAGGTCACAGAGCTCACAGGTATTTACTGTTATCTTTTATAAAGATCCCTATTAGGTCCATTAGCTTTTTACTGTATATCTATCCATCCATTATCTTAACTGCTTTTCCTTGTAGGGGTTGGGGGCGAGCCAATCTAATCCGTCATGAGGTGAGAGGCGAGGTCCACCCTGGACAGGTCTCCAGGCAGTCACATGACTGATATAACCAAGAACGGCCATTCACACTCACATTCACCCCTGTGGGCAATTTAGAGTCACTAATTAACCTAACTGCGTGGTTGCTCCCTACTCACTATATACTGTAGTGTTTTCCGAACCCAATATAGTGCACTGCAAGTATCCCACAATGCAACACTAAAAGCATCATGTACGCTACTTTCTGCTATCTATGATGATGCTGTTTTCTACTGTAAAAAATCTAATATTTATTATTCATACAAATTAACTTTCTGCCAAGCACCATAATTGGTAGAATTTATTTATTTTTTTTGTCAAATTAAGCCATTCAATAAATGTTTTTACGCCAATTATGGATGTATAAGGCTGTTTATGCTACAGTTGTAGTTTTCTGGAGTTTTAAACCATTTCTGTTTATACGCTGCTTATATGTAGTATATCTTAAAATATGGTTTTATCTTAGAAAACTCTGAAGAGTCCTAACTGTTCAGCTGCATACACAAATAACACACATACTAAACTAATGACTCAAATACTGTCTCAGCAGTGAATGTATGTTTATGTCAGTACTGCATCTTTTACAATCAAATACCTGAAATCACCTGGGAAGGAATTCACATAGCGGAAAATATTTGACTCTATTTGAATTCCTTTAATTAGGAGTGAGCTTCCACTTTTTAAAAGATAAAACAGAAAACTGTGCTTTTTTTATTCCTGAGTGAGTGTTAATTAAAACTGCTCTATGCAATGCTCACATTTGGATCCCTCAGAGCATCACATCCAGCACAGACCACAAAAATAACAATTTACCATCACCCAGAAATCATTCTAACTGTATGTCTCGAATGTCTCCAGGGCTTTGCTGTTCAGTATCCAGTTCACCATTTTGAACTCCCCATATAACTGTGCTCCTATTTTCCTTCCACATTGTTTGATTTAATTATGTTATATATATTTGTCTTGTCTGGATTTTTGTGTGTGCACTGCAAAAGATAGACTCTGTTAAAGTAGGGCACCTCTCTTATTAGACTCTCCCAGTTTAAAAGAAAATATAAGAGGCTTTTGCATTTCATTATCATTCTTACCAACAAGAAAGTGCTCTTCCCCTTTCCTCAGTGATTAGGCAGGTTCTTTCTGACTCTGTGTATTTAACTGCACTACTTTCAGCTGGTTGTTTTGGAGCCATTAGTGGAGGCGGAAACAAAAGTAAAGCTAACATTTAAACAAAAGAGGTACACATCCAGCACCGTCACACTGCCTCTTTCAAGTTCCCAGCCATTTTTTATCACTTAGGATGCAGTCCCTCATACATTCAATTTAAAAGAACAAACACGAGTGACACGAGTTATAATTACAATACACAAGATTCCAATTTAATCTGTGGTTACTTATTTAATGAGCAAACTGTTGGCATGAGCAAAGTAAACAGAGAATCCCCTGTGTGTCATTTTGAGACCTAAAGAGTTATATGAGAGAGAAACAGCCAAAGAGAGAATTTTAAAGAGATTAAACCCTTGAGGATTTAGATGCGAGAATGAGGACTAGTGTTTCAATGAAATCTAGAGAAGGGATGTTTTTTCTACTACGGGGTAGACTCTAGATGCCCTCTAAAAATGTCTGCTTTTGCACAGAGTGAGACATTCCTATAGCCTAGGCCTTTCTAGTTGTCCCATGTGGGAGTGATCAGGTATATTGGCTGTGGGGTTGCTGTTTTTTCCAACAAATCATCAATAAGAATATTGATGTATAAGAATTGGATATGCATGTTATACAATATTAAATATTGTTAATTACATTTTTTAAATTGAGTTTTTAAAGTAAATGTAAATTAAAGTAAAAGTATAATTTAGGAAAGTAAAAAATTAAAAGTAAATTAAATTTCTTTATTTCTAAAAATCCATCCCTGGAACATGGCCTCACTCGACGTTATGTTGTGAGGTTCATCATATATTCAGATTAGAAGACATTAAAAGACATTTTTAAAAAGCAGAGAAGACAATCAGGTTGATGTCTCAGGTTGTTTATCAGTGAGGGACTCTGAAATGTTCACTGGTGTTCACCTAACGGTGGGTACTCTCAGCAAATTGCTGCAATAAAGTCAGGAAAACGATTGGATTGTTGTATAGCGGGCAATCCTGGATGTCCTGTATAGATTTCATCCTTTTGATGGAACATTGTTTAGCCACAGGGCACACAGGGAGATTCTCCTGCAGTCAGGGTCTTACAGTTACTCTATGTAGGTCTGACATTTCACACAGCAGCACCAAGGGCTGGAGACACTGGCTGCTTGATCAAAGCAACACTGCCAAACCGGGCTCCACGACATCTGCTCCCTCAGCCACATATTCCATGCATTGCCAAGCTAATAGGACTTCCCAGGAAGAATCATGCGAGTTTGAAAACCTCTAAACGATGGGAGTAGCACGGCCACTGCACTTGTATATAAAAAGTCTAAGCTCTAACGGAGATTTACATTCCAGCAACGGCTGCATGCTGAGTCAAAGAATTGCCTGAGTAGCAGTTGCTGCTATCTGAACTTTGGTAATACCTCTGTGACTGTGACTTAAGATGTATCATCTACTGTTTTTTCAACATTTTTTCATCATAGTGTGTCATAAGGTCTCTCACGGCAATTCTTTAGATAGGAATTTCCCTGGGGCAGACAAAATGAAGAGCATGTATTCATTTCCTTTTGATATGTTATCGCTGCGACTATCTGAGTGACACATCCTGTGGTAAGTACTGTGGTTAGAGAAAATGATTTTTCTTTTGAATATACAATGTCATCTACTGCAGTAGAGATTACTGCTTAAGTCTGTCATTATACTCTATTATCTTTATCTGGATACTAGCATGAAGCAAAGACTATGTGACTGAATAGAATGCCAAATCAGCATCACAGGAACAACCCTCCCCAGTGAAGTTACTGTAGTTTCTAATTCGTTTACAGTCTCCATAGAATTTTATGATTGTGGAAAAAAAAAAGCTTCCTGCCGTTGTCCTGTGGAGCGAAGATGCCTCATTATCTAGAGAGGTCAGAGGAGAATGGCGAGACCTTTATCAGTTCAGCTATCAGGTATTCAAGTAAGGGTGCAGTACAGTAGACATTTCAAGTCAAAACACACAGACGCGGTACAGTAACTCATAACTCATCAGATCAGAAGTGGATGCCTCGCTAACGAACGACTGAGTAATTGCTTTTGCAGTGTGTGCAGATCTGCCGGTTTATGGTACGTAAAACAGTCACAGTCACTTCTTTGACACTGTCATATGCCGCTTGTCACCCACACACTGGCTTATAATAATTTGTCTGTTGAGACTGCATGTCGCTTTCTAAGCCACTTAGTGCATGTTCCACTGACACTGCAACTTAACTACGTCATGGAACGGAAACATGATTTGTGCGTAAATAGTAGACATCAAGCAAATTACAGTCGGCATTAACATACAGTATGTCATTAAAAATACCAACCACTTCTCAGTCTGCTGCTGAAACATTGGCCCCATCTCTTCATGGCCACAATCCAAGATTTTAAAAGCAATACCTGCAGCAGAATAATGTGCCATGGCATTAACAACCCTTTGCAGGGCTGAGTTTTAATGCAGCCCTCCTCATAATGTAAGGGAAATGTCACACACACACACACAGGTGAAGGTTCAGAATGTATAAATGAGAAAAAAGTCACAGGGAAATTGATGATTTAGAGTTTGGTCGCTAGTTAAATAGTTGGCACAGTACAGTATGTGCAGAATTCATATAGCACATATAGCACTGTACTCCAGTCAGCCATCATTCGATCCATCTGCTGATTTGAAGGTTTCAGTCTGCTGTGTATGTAGTAGTAGTATGTAGTTCAGCACAACAGCCATTCAGCGTGGCTGATGAGCATATATCGGCTTTTATTTCTCTCAGTGGAGTAAATTAGTAAATTAGTTGCCACCAGGCTTGTCTGTCCCCTTGCTTTATCATGGAAGCAACAATATGTGTCACGATCAGGAGCATTTTCTGTTCCTTGGAGTAATTTCCTGTTTTTTTTCTGTATTCCTGTTGTAATCACATATACATATATTTTTACATTTTCTCCTGAAATTCAAATGTAGCTGTGCTCTTAATGCTGAATCGTTTCACAAAACGTGCCCTGTGTAGTAACCAGATTTCAAAGCAGCACTTTTACGACAAGGTGAAACAGGATATGTGGATGTATTTGCTGCTGAAGTCAGCACTAGTAAAGATCCCTGTGGGATATATCCATCACCCTGTGGAACCTGTATCAGCTTGTTTGTGAAACTTGTTTCTGAACAGTGCACTGCGTGTGGTACTGGACCTATGAATGAATAGATGGGTGTGTGGATGAGAATGTTTTCAATACCCAACCACCAGACAAAAGTTGATTCAAACTTTAAAAATGGGATGTGAAACACAGATTATCACTTTTCTTGTGTCTTCTCACAGCTGTCTGGAAAAGTCTGTTCAAAATGTACATTTATTAGTAACAACAAATTGCAGTATGTGCAGTAGCAGATCTTTATGTTGTGACTTAGAGGTTGTATGGGCGTAACTCTTCAGTTGAGGTTAGCAACCTTATTTTCACGAAGAAAAGAATTTGATTAGTCATAATTATACGTTTGAACATACGTTTTTTTTTTTTTAAGTAGTCCCCAAAATTCATTATTTCTAATTATATGTTTCAGGTTACATTATTTAACCTGAACAACTTCTGTCTTCCCTTTGCATTCGCGTTTGAGTACTCTCACATGATTATGAGCGTTTAGTCTTTCTCCCATTAACAGTAGTTTGTTGTTTGATTAATTGATTGAGATGAAGAGATTTACTTCCTCCCAGCTGGTAAAGAGTGCGCTGGGGAGGGGAGAAAAACAAACGATAACTCTGCTGATATTTCTGCTGAAGGGTAGAGAATATAAATCCTTCCCAGGAATGCATGACTGCACATTCATTTCATATCATAATTCAACTGTGCTTGCATTTGTTGAACATTGCTTAACACTCATCAATAACGGTATAAGAAACGTTAATTTATGGAAATGAGCTGATGATCTGCATAGGTACAAGTGATTGTGTTTTTTTTAATTGAACGTCCGTCAAACTTTGCAGATAGATTTTTCTCATTTATCTACTGACAGTTATTGCAGCTTAGACACAGTGCCTTTGCTACATTGGGGGTGTCAAATGAAATACATTTTGTGTTGCACAAACGCTTCAGCACTCACTCTATTTATGTCCTATTATTGGAACAGCAGTAAGCAATGTTGTCACAATGTACTGAGCATTCAACTATTTCAAAACAAATGTCAATTCTTGCCTTTCATTAGGCCCTGCAGGTGCTCATCAGCATGTAACTTCTCTGGGTCTTTGACCAAAATGTAAAAGCAAATGTGTCTTCCTGAGATCAGTGCAGATAAAAAGCTATAACATGAGTTGCTGTATTCATTTTGTATTTTACCTAAAGATGTATTAAGAATAATAGCTGGACGTACAATTTGCTGCATTCTTCCGAGTCTGACAAAGTTTTGCTCTCCAATAATATGCATATTTTCATTAGCCAGCTACTGGCTGTTGACTTCCCTTTCTGAATTTTAAAGCTTGTCGTGTTCGCCCAAGGTGTGTAAACAGTGATGAAATCATGTCTACTTCTGTGAAATTTTTTCTTTACCATGCCCTACAGTGTCCCACCCTCTCAAATTATTAGACCGCCATCTTGAGAAACTATTGTCTACCAGGCATTTGTAGAAGATTTTTTTTCACCCTTCCGCTGCATAATACTGCAGGTGTAGGTGTTTTTTTAAAACATTACACACACTACATGATTTCTATTCAGGGACACTGAATAGTAAATTCATTAGTATATACTCCTACAAGTATAATTCTTGTAGAAGATTAATGACAGACATATTTTTACAAGTTGTGACAAACATGTTTACTGCTGATAGAAGAATTTGTCATAAATCCCGCAGATGTAGGAGCTTCTGCACGAACAAAATTTTCTTTGATAAGATTAAAGTAAAAAATGACTTTATACAGAGTTTATTACATTGATCCAAAATTAAAAAATCGCATTAGCAGTTCAGAAGAAAAATGAAATAAAATGTCGATGGGCTTTGCTGAAAAATGAAAATATGACAAGCAGACAATGAAACATGCTTAATATAAATGTGAACATGGTAACGTTAAGCATGTTGCTGTAATGCATAGTCGTTAGCATGTTAAAGCACAGTTGTGTCTGAGTGAGCCTCACAGATTGGCTGGTAATGAGCCTCTTAGTGAGAAGACTGTATTTTTTTTGTATTACCCATTTCTTAAGTGTGCATGCAAAAAGTTTGTTTTAATGCTCTGTTCCACTTAACTTTTAGCATAATACTTTCACTCGAGTCTAAGCTAATTTTCCTTGCTGTGCTGCACATGACAAGGGAGTACAGCAAAAACAAATAAAGCTACCCAGGTGGCACAGATAAACAACGAAGAAAGAAAGAAAATAAAGCATCACTGACAACTTTTTTTCATAAAAAAACAATCAACTCCTGTTACTGCTTGCTGCTAAAAGTATTCACTCTACATCTCAGCTTAATGAGCCCTAGTGAAGCAAACATCAGCTCCACTGCTGGTGCCAGTGCAACACAGTTGGTGCGTGTGTGCTGCCATGCCAACAGATGCCCAGGGCCGAGGGCAGGTGTATTTCAGAGCAATGATCATAAAGAGGAGGAGGATGACAAGCTGCGTGAAAACATGATATATGGCACCATATCAATTCATATTCAATGAAGAGTGTGATTCATTTTCTCAAGCTGGGTGAATAGTTGGAGTGTCACTGTGCAGCTGTTGTTGTGTACTTTTTATGCACAAATGGCGCATTCTCAACTTAAAGGTAATGAAAGTTTGAATTAATGAAAGGGGTGCCAGTCAGCTATCCGTCTGTTTTATGTGCCTTTCTTTAATTCATGAAGGAGCAGATCTACTAAATAAATCTGAATCACGATTCTAATGGAAAACAAACACTCCAAAATGTCTCCTCCCTGGATTGAAAAACAAATATACTGTTTGGTAACCAATATAAAGATAAGGATTTATTATATTGCATCTGTTGACAAACCCAACAGGGTTATCCCTTCTTTTTGATGGTAGAACCACTGAGCCACACTCCTCAGTGCAGTCTAATCCCGCCAGTCTAATCTCTCTAATTTTGCGTGAAAGTTGAAATGAAACACAAAACAAATCTCCCTCACACTATATTTTAAATGATTATTATTATTATTCATAGCGCTGCAGTTGTTTGAGTTTCAGCTCGAAGTGAACTAAACCAGACTGCAAGTTTATTCAATTCATAATTAGAACAATGGTAAAGACCACGTCTTATTAATAATCTAAAACTGTGCCTGAATTATTTTGCTCACTGTGTAGTGTACGAGTGTGGGACTGCTCCTCGCATTCACACCGACACACAGTCTGTCTCCTGTTGGAACTAGGCGCTGCATTGCTGGTGACAAGGATGTCAATGCTAATTAGGAGCAAATGGCTAATTACGCCCTCGTTGTTCTACCTTTACGCTATCAGGATGTTTCCTTTTTTTTCAGTGCCCAAAGCAAATCGGTTCAGGCGGTTCACAACACAGTCGAGTCGCTACGTTTCTCTGTGAAGTGGAAGTGAATGGCGTACAGTATCACAGCTGGTTGTATTACTTTAGACACACACGTCCAGTGAGTAGTACAGATGTTCATTAATGATCATTAATAACTACTATTTTCTCAGAATGCCAAAGCTTACTTTATTTCTATATCGTACACTGGGTTTGCATTTGTTGATGGACGACTGAGTTGATAGTGATTACCCTCTTGCTTCAGAAATGTTGGTGTTGACCTGGATGATCTAATTGAGAGTCTGGGCAGTCAGACGATGAAAACCTCCTCTGTGACTTTTTTAATATGATTTCAGAGTGTAAGAGCAAATACTGAATGCTGAATGATTGCAGTGTTCTGCCTGAACAAATTCAATGCTCCATTTCACTCAAACTGTTGAATTTGGCAGAAAAGGCTTTGCTCTTCAAGATACCTCCCCAGCGAATCCGAGCAGCCAGTGTGAGACTGTGTGGTGAGCAAAACAAAACCGTTCTGTCTCCTGATTTCTCCTGAACAATAGACCACAACCACAGCAGTCAGTCCGGTATTTCACATTCAGATAATGCAGGAGAACGAGCATGACGTCATCCCTGGACGCTTCTGAATCATTTCCTACTCGAGGTACAAATTCAGAAACCTCAGATGGTCAGGGTGAGACGAGGTAACATTTTTAATGTTAGTTATAAATGACACTGCAGTGATTCAGACTTCTAAGGACTCAAGAACTCTAAAACTACTTAGTTAACCTGAGAATAATAGAGTAAAGAAATACTTGTGTCACTGACACATGGTGTCTAATGACTTCAAGCTCCTCTGTGAGTGTGCTTAAGATCCAGTGCATTTTTGGCTGCTGATATAAGGTGCAGGATAATGAGTTGTTTCCCAGGCCCGGAGCTGGAATTTCACGACTGAGTCGGGTCTTCTTATAATGAAAGGCCACTGGCTCAAATGTGGACTTCTTCCTGGCATCTTGGTGTCACCACAGATACTAGAAGCAGTGTAATGAGTTACAGCAGCACATACAGCATAATAGTAAGAAGCCAAGCCAGGACCGGCATGAAGGATCAGTAGGGTTAGTGTGTGCTGGCAGATCTGTCAAGAATATCTCATTTATTTAATTGAAATGGGTGATTGGTGAGTCATCTGACTGATGCATGCATAACTTCCGTGTTCAGTCTTTCGAGGATTCAGTGGCGCAGCAGATGTTTAAGTCAGTGTTAATGGTAGTAGTGATTTCCTGCCTGACTTCATTCAGTAACGATCCCAGTCAGCTACCAAGCAGTGAGCTTCTGTCCTGTTGTGTTAATCGGTTCAGCATTAATTGTAGATTTACATTTCCTTAATTCTAGCTTACATACTGTACAGAGTGTGTGCTTTTTCACTCAGTTAGACTTACCAGGGCTTCTGTCTATTCATCATTTCTGCAAAGGCCTGAATCATCATATGAATCATAAGGGTAGATATATTTCTAAATGGAAGAGGATGGCTGCATATATAGAGCATTTAATACAGCCAAATCCTCTGTATATCTAGTCAGCGGACGGAGATCAATAATTCTGCCACGTGAGGAATCATTTACAAGCTCAACATGGACTTCATGTGGGCTTTAGTGGTTTTAAAAGCAAGATTCTGTGCCTGAATTTGAAGAGAGACAAAAATATAAGAGATAATAATGATGAGGAAAGAGAACATCACACTGTGCAACTTTTCACTTGAGACACAGGAATAATATATGTATCTCAGGATTTCAGGAAGTAACAATGAGAAAAGGATCTCATTATTGTTTTGCTCTGGTGAATGTCACTTTCTGACCATCCAAACATAGAAAAACTAAAACACATATTTTATTAAATACATATATATTAACTAAAGACGTGACTGAAACCTGGGCAGGTAGAGTGAAGTATATATTACCAGCCAACAGTATGTACTTCATGAAATGCTGGTGCACCCGGCTGCATTTAATAGGCAGAACGTCCCCATGTTCCTGCAGCCAAAAGCTACGTTAAATCCTCTCTGGCCAGACTGTTACTCCACCGTTCTTCCACACACTCGGGATTGCCAGTGTTGTTGCTCTAAATTATACTCACACTGGACCGTTGTGCCAGGGGGCATATCAGTGACAGTCTAACTCACTAGTGGAATACACAGGCCCCACATAGAGACAAAGAAACTCTAAAATATGCAGTTCTTTCTCAAGCATGATATCACTGGCACCAGCACTCTAATCCATTACCCTAGACGCCTACACTGGAAGGGATCTGTGGAAGCCTGATAAACAGAAACAGAAACAAAGCCCAAAGACTCTGCCCACATTTTACTGTATGTTTTCCTCCTTTATTGCTCAGCGGTTTAGTAGGAGGAGGCAGAACACATGCCAATTTATACAATCTCCTCTTGCTTGAAACAATTTGGGGGTTGCGTGACCCCAAGAAGCCATTTCACGGGCTGCTTCAGCACTTCAAGGGAGTTTTTCGGACTTCGGACTCTTTCCACTAGGTCCTCTTCATCTCATTCACTTTCTTTCTCCCTTTTTTCCACTTTCCTGGCAAATAACTTCTCAATGATAACCTCGAGCGACAAACAACTGAGAGTCACTCCGTTCTCTGAGGCTGCTAATTATCTGACCACTTCATAATTGGTCAAGACCCATTACAGATAGCTAATAAAACTGGAAGTTGATAATTACTGTTCTGTTATGGAGTGTCGGAAAATGAGGGATAGTTGTGGTTTTGAGTTGAAAGTGGGGGGGGGGGGGGTTCGAGTTCCCGGCTAAGGAGCGAAAGCTAATTAGATCTGATCTCCCCAAGCTCTGTCTGACAGGTCTGAGTGTCTCAGTCTCCTGGAATAAATGGGAACAGGTGTTGAATCGAGTAGAGTGAAGTACATTCTTGTGTTGTGCACTCTCCTGCCATCATTTCTCAAAGCATTTCCTTCAAACAGTGTGTGTGTGTGTTGTAGTAATTGTATGGATTCAACATCACATCAGAACGCGTCCTGTTTTATTAATATGCACCAAACAAAGTCTACTGGATCACTGCTCTCAAAGTAACACTTTTACCCGTTCTGATGCTCTCTGTCCTAATGTGAAATATAACATTGTTTTAATTTCCTTTTTGCACAATAGTCACGGACAGTCACGGATTAAATATGTGCAGCTTGACGAAAACGTAACTTAACAAATCGGCAGAAAAGTCCAAATTATGCTTGGTGCTAGGGATTGATGATGGTCCCTCCTTTAATACCCACAGCACAGGTTTTGATTTATAGTGTGGCATCTGATTACTCTTTTTGTATTGTATGCATGTTATCATACACAGTAGGTAGCCGTACATCCATATTTCATTACACAATAGAAGTCTACTGCCACACTATTGCAGCTCGGATACACTCTGTTCTTCATTTTGTGATACGAGTGAAGGTGGGACGGTTTGGTCTGGTTTCACTACTGGATATGTGACTACTTCATGCAGTCACCATATTTAGGTATATTGATTTACTGTGACAGAGAGCAGTGGAAGAAATCTTTACTGGCAACAGAAACGAACCACAAGAAGCTCCCTGAGGCTCATTCGTTGCCTAAGCTACTACACAGTGGAGCTGTTGGTAAATGAAGATCTAGAAAATATTATCTATTTCAATTCAGCTATACACAATCTTGTGTAATCTGTATTCAGCTCTGTCTCCTAGAAATGGCATGTGTATACAACTAAACTGTTTTCTCGAGTGTGTGTCAGGGTAGCAGCATAATCACTGGCTGGATATTGTTCTGTTGCAGCATTTCCTTTGAAGGAATTGGTTGGGTTGGATGTGCAAAGTCATAAAAGAGAATGAGGTGTGCATACAGCATTTTTTATTCATGCTAAAAAATGCAATGTAGCAGTTGCATGTATATGACAGTTGCCTAGAAAATAAATCAACAAAATCATAGAAAAGCGATGTGTAGGTATTGGGTTGTGGGCAGCTTTCTTAGGAGCAGAAGAGTTTTTTATTATTTTATAGTATTTTGCCATTTGTGTTAAAGCAGCAATTCAGCATTGAAGTTGACAGCAGACCACATTTCCTGTGTCGTTAGACTTCCAACATCGTTGGAACCTCCTTTCAGCTACTGCACACACCTTTTCCACGTAACTTCAAAAGTCATTTTCTAATTTATTTTCATTCTGTTCAGTTTCTTTTAGATTTTCTCTTCTGCTCATCCACTTAAAGCCAATTTCATGTCTCTTTGCTGTCTGCCACTTCTTAGAAGTAGAAAATGACTTATGGCTGCTCATTAATAACTATAGTTGCCACAGGAACAAAGTGGGTTCAGACGTCTAACTGTTAACAACTAAGAAGTACAGAATCGCTGTAGAAAAAAAGTTTTGCCCTGGTTAATTCGCTCAGTAGAAACTGAAAGCAGGTTTTTGGGTTCCCTTTATGCTGCTTACATCCTGACAATTTGTAGAATAAACATTTAGTGGAAAACCTTTTAGCGAGTTCAAGTAACCAACTGAATGGAAGAAAAGTTAGCATTGGTCTTTATATGTTATGACAAAAAGCACCTCAGGAAATCAGTTTGCTCCGGCATGCATCCCCGGTTTTCAGAAAGCTGTCACGTCCGAAGGATTCCTCAGACCTCGGCAACATACGCAACCCCATTTTAATGCAGACATGAGGATCTTTGTGCAGTGCAGACACACAAATAAATTGGTAGCAACATGGTCATGGTTTTCCCAGACTCTGCCTGGTTTACTTCTACATCACATCTCAGCTACAACAGGTAGAGCCTCCAGCTCTAGAACCAGCCCTCCTGATTAATTTCTCCAGTCTGTTAGTAACAGCCACCTTCAAGCTGCTGCTCCAGCAAACCACAGCAAAGAAGATCACACTGGACACCACAGACTCATAGAACATTAAACAGGACCCCCAGATTTGCTGAGGTCCACTACCAGCTCCTTTGTCTTACTGAGCTATTAATGGTGTTTAAAGTATTAGTGGTTTACATTAGTGGATGGAAGTAATATGGTGAAAAAAATCAGCCCATTAAAACATGTCCTCATGTATTTATAAGACACATTTGAAACCGGGAAAATATTACAATTATTTTGTATTTTGCAGCTCAGTGGCAGGCAGACCATCTTCTGATCAGACCTAGGTTACAGTTTGGGGCTGCCTTTTACGTGAGAGGACAAATGTTTTCAACCGACTGCTGTAATATACCTAAATGCAGAAACCTGCAGACTTCTTTTACCCAGGAGGTCCAGAGTGTCCTGGTGGCTAAACGGTTAAAGGCAAAACAGCCAAGAACAAAAACACGGAGAGAAAGACACACGTTCTCAGTCTAACACAATGAGTGTATTTTCTACATATTTATCTTTAATAGATGAAAAAATGTGAGTGAAGTACGTCTTTTCTGTAATTTTACATCTCGGTCATTGCTCTTTAGAATAAAGCGGTATAAACAGTCTGGTCAGCGCAAAAGAGGCCGACAAATCCACAGCGCTATTGAATAATTCAAAGCACTCTGCCAGCCATCCATCCTGCCAGCTTTTAGAGCCCCTGACTCTGCTATCGATCTGTGTGCTTTGGCTGTGCACTATCGGATGTGTATTGAATGACCAAAATCAAATGAACAAGATTGTTGAAAACAGAACAAAGTTTTAGGTTTTTAAACTGATACAGGGGGGAAAAAAACATTCAAAGATTATTAAACCTCCCCAATAAAACATTTCTTATCTGTTGTCATTGACCAACTCTAAAATGAATCTAGGGTAAGTTTTTTTCTGTCCTTTCAATATTATGGGATTTGAATCCCCTCAGAATATCTGAATATCCCTTAAGTACTTGAAGGCAACTGATTAGTGCCACTTAATTATCTAATACACGGCTATTAGGAAACTATCACTGAATAAAAAAGAGCTTATTTCTTTCTTTTTTGTGACGAACTCTCAAAATAAATCTTAAAGCCAGGTATTCTTTAAATTTAAATATCAGCTACTTAAAATCGTATATGGACATTGAGTTGAACACGATAATTTATCAACTTTCTACATGAAAGAACTGCGTCTCTAAAAGTTTAAACTCACGTTTGGATGCTATTAGGAACACTGTGTGATCTGCAGTGTCTGGGGCGTCTTTATCTTTCATGTTCCAAAGCATTTTATTTGTGAACAACTAACTTTACTGAACTGCACAAAGGTAATGCAAATTACATTTCATTAGCATAGATTGCTTAATCAAATTAGAACCCGTCCCATAGAGACTAATATAATGGAATCTTTTGGCTGCAATGTCTCTGCTCTCGGAGCACGGATGCAAACATCTCGGGGATGGCTCGTTTTCAATGGCAACAAAGTAGGTATAATCTCAAATTTAACTCACTTATGCTCTTTTTTTTGTGTCTTAGTTTCCTCCTCAGCCTGTGTTTTTTTTTCATCGTGAATTACATCGAGGTCGACCTACTGTACAACTTATCTGGGTCTCTGAGAGTGAAAGAAAAGCCCTCCTCTGCAAACCCCAATAGCTGGTTTTTAAATATTTCAAAACTCCTTTTTACAGCTTAACTTGCAGAAAGGAGAAAAGCATTGATAGTACATGCAGTGTGCAGCAGTTATGAGACAACAGAGTGGGCTGAGTGAATGTGCCTGCAGTCGCTCTTGCTCAAAATCAAGCCATGCCTAGCTAATGTCTATAAGCAGTGAAGACTGATTGCCTGAGTGTTTCAATCTAGTCATTCCTGTTTGTGCCTTGACATTGATGCCAACAGACAGCTAACTTCGCTGTGTGTAAGCAAACCAGGCTTTTCACCCAGGGCGGATCTTTGAAGTTTAGGACCTGCAAATGGAAGTAAGAAACATTGGTGTAATACTTCTGATGCGTTTTACACAAAGACTGACGGCAGCATGAAATATTTACAACAGTAAGTAAATTTGCTGAAAATCATAAAGCTCTAGACGGTCGTAGTACTGCTTCAAAGTTACAACGGATTCATTAGTTTAACAAAACAGTGGCAGATCATGGTTAACTCGTGGTAGTAACGCTTTCCGCTGACGTCTGCCGAATGCGGTGAGCTCAGCTGATGACACTGCACAGCACTTTTAATAGATGACTGTTAAGGGCCTCATCTTGCTCTGATATCCGTTACAGCAGCAAATTATGCACACGTGCACCCACTGTACCTCTTATTCCCCAACCTGAGGCTCAAACACCGGCTGTGTCACCGTGCCATTTACTGTACTAACAATTCGGGAAATGAAATGAGGTTTTGTTTGTCGTGCTCGCACTTCAAAACAATCGCAGACTACCCTGTATTTCTGCACACTGTGTGCCGTCTAATCAGGACGTTACACAAAGCTCACTGGGCACTGAGTTTTCAAAATGGTATTATCCTGAGTAGTCGGGAACTGTTGGTGTTTCCTTCCTATTCCTGCTGTCATGTACAGAGAAGCAAAAGGGGATTTTATAATTTGCCTACACGTCACATGAAATCTGCATCATTTATTAGGTAAAGGTAAATAAATGGGAAGTGCATTCAAGCGTAAAGCACATGTGATGAATGTGCGGCACATTCGCCAGAACAATTAGGCTGCCGAATCTTGTTTATCATTGAAAAATGTTGCTGCGAACTTCACTGAGCTATAGCCACTAGAGTCCAACACTTTGCTGCAGCTGCAGAATCGCTGAACGTGTCTATGTTACCATCGATGCCTCCATTAACACGGACTAGCTGATTAACTGTGAGAACAGTACACAGACAGGTAAAATTCACTGAGTCGATACTAATGGCTTTTACACAGCACTGTCACTGTCACTGCACAGGTAATCTGTTTGAGGGGAGACACATGCTATTAGGAGACAAGTGACTGGCTGGATGCTTTCGCTTTTGTAATATAACAACTGCTTTTCTTATTATAAACATTTCCCCCTTACATGGTTCAAATTGGGGCTAATTTCCAACTAATTGAGATAATTGGTGTAAACCATTTTATCCTCCTTATCGAGCTATGACCTGTGTTTTGTGCAGCTGATCCACCGTAGGAAAACATAACAGAATAAAACCAAAGTTTCCTCAGGGTTTCTCTGAAACACTCAGATCCTACTAAGTACCATTAAGACTAATTTCTGTTTGGGTAAAAGTGAGTTTCAACCTCACAATGGGCATAATTACCTCCTGTCTTTAATTGAATATAATTATCTAAAGCTCTCCCCTGCTTGTCTGCTTAATTGCTTATATTGAGGAATATTTTCAGTTGCTATTCAACGAGAGCTATTTCTCATTTGTAGGAAAAATTGCATTTTAAAGGTTTTTAATTTCAGTTTTCATATTGCATTCACCAAAAGTCACATCTTGCACACAGTATGTAATGTATCAGGATTTTTTTTTCTCAAAAACAGTGTTGAGACAATTAAGACAAGATTAACTCTAACTGCTCTATTGTATTCGTTTCTTTTCTATTCAAACAAATAGATAAACTCAGTATGTCGGTGGTATTGGTATTCTTAACATATCAACGGATGGAGTTGATAGAAAGTTTAATTTGTTACGCTCGTTCACAGATATTGATTTCTGCCGCATAAATTGTCTTTTTATTTAATAAAGGAACAACACTTTTGAATGACTTTGCCTCCACGCACTTCACTCGTCTCAATGTTAATACTTGGGTTTTAAATAATGTTCTTGCTCCAGCTGGTTCAGGGGGGTCTGGTGGGTTTACAAACCATACGTTTGACTTTGACCATGTCATTGAGGCACATACAGTAAATCTGGAGTCAAACAAAAGACAGGATGCTGTAATATTAAGAGTAGTAAATCCTCTCCCTAATTTAAAGAGTCACGCAGGATGAAGGAAAGAATGTGACATTGTTAATATGATTAAAATGCCACTCTGTTGACATTTCATTTACTAGGAATCAGCAGTGTTGTGAACTGCCAGTGCAAAAGGCTCCCAGCACTGCTAAGACTAGGGATCATGTTTTAATTTACAGAATTGTTTCTGAGGAACCTAACGTGGTAGGAAATTAAATTACTGTAAGTAGAGTCAGCTAAGAAACGGTAGCATCTTTGTCAATGACCCTAGAGTCAGATCTGTAAATCCTGTACACAGGTTGAATGTGAACCGACGCCATCCACAGACAACAGAGCAGGTTAGAATGTATTTCATGCTGGCAGCGTTTTCAAAGCCTAAAATGCCAACATAACCCATTACTAAGTTAAAGATAAATATGTTGCTCATTTTAAGACTCACCTTCTAGCACGTCGATGAATGAGATGATTGTACTTTTCTTTTCCGCGTGAAAGCAGAAACTTGATCGCACTCATTTTTCACTTTATTGATCAGAGTCTATGGAGCTTAGGAGTTTCATAACAGAGCTACCGTAAAGAGATCAAACATTTCATGACAGAAACGTCTGGTATTATTTTGTGATCAGCTTCTGAACTTATAGGAATATTATAGGGGATATTGTTCAGTGTGAAATCAGTGTTCAGCTGACAGCCTGCAGCTATCCTGTGTCCTGGTCAGGATTGCTTTTCATTATAAAATTATGCTTAACAATCATAAACAAAGCTTGGCAAGCACTGAAAATTTACCAACCAACATACTCTGCTCTAATAATCTCATCGCTAATGTAAAGAAGGCGTGACGATTTTAGAAAGTAACTATTTTTGCCACTAATTTTAGAATTTTTTGGACCTGTAGTGATGAAGTGAGTTAAAAAAACTACTTCTTTCCAAGTATGAATTAAATATCAATTTATTTCACTGTGAAGACATGAAGAAGAACTGTTAGCGATTAGGCTAATACTATTCATGCTTCACCACACTGACATGTCACTTCCTGTTTTATGCTTTTATTTTGCGCATCACTTTGTGTTTTCATATTCTTTTCATATTCCCCCACACTGCATGCGTGTCCGCCATGCTGTTCGTCATTGAACACACCTGAGATGCAGGCATGACCTACAAGATTTGTTACATCAGAGGCCAAACTGCATGTTTAACTGTGTAATAAATAGTATTATATGAGACAGATCAGCAGTGACTAAGACAAAGCACCTCAGGATACAAAACACTGCTTCAACGTGAAACACAAAATGCTGGTTCCTAAGGAACAAGATTTCACAAAGGATATGTGGTTTAACGACCTCATGAGAAGTGACTATTATTCTTTTTTACAACTGTTCTTATTAATTTTACTGTCAGGGCTGGTAAACACAACTATTGTACATAGGAAGTCTGTTCTGGTCTCTGCCACGAGAAAAACTGTGTCAATGTTCGTGTTTCCCAGACAGTTCTCTTCCCTGAATCGTGTTAGACAGAAATGTACAAACGTGTTGATCTCTCCGTCATCAGATCATGCCCTGGCTATGTGCTAAAATTAGGAAGCATTTGCATGTTCCCACAGTAAGATGATGACCCTGCGAATCAGTGTGGTTACTAATGTCAGTATGAGCATGTTAATCCTGTTTATGTGTGGCAAACTACATCATTTAGACAGTCGGAGCCAATGAAAATATAGAGGAAGACTTGTCACGAGTGAGAACAGTTTTCGCTTATATTGGTTGTGGCATATTACAGAATTTCCGCATTTTGTCCGTAATGGGACATAAAACTATTACATAATATAATATAATATATATATATATAATATAATATCTTGACATTATCACACTGTTCGACAAAAGACTACATCACAGCGTTGAAAGGATTAAATCTACTTCTCCCAGCACTATTTATTACTTGAAGGTTCTATTTTCATGGTAAACCCGGCTGCCTCTGACCAGAAAGCAAGTATCTTTGTGTGACACAGCAGTGACTCATGGGAGCCTCCGTGTTGTCTCATGTGCTGGAAGGCTGGATAATGTCCAAGCTACTTAGCCTGAGGGCGGCCAAACTTTTGGTTTCTGTCCCCGCTGCAAGGTAGGCTGAGGATATCGACTGGCATTCGGCTGACAGAACAATTCCTTTAAGAACTCGGGCAACTTTGTTGTGGCTGTTTGAAAATTTTATCATATTGACCTTTCCTTGTTTTGATTTATTACCAAAGTGCACAGAAGCTACAGCGTTGAAATGATTAAATAACTGGTTATCTCTGTGTGTGTGTGTGTGTGTGTGTGCGTGTTCTGTTTTTGTTATTGGTATATTTTTAATATTCATAATGTCGTAAAATGAATTTTCTGATCATAATCTCAGATCACATGACACAAATAGTACCTGAAATCTGTCTGTAGCATGCAGACATAGAAAGTCGTTGCGTCTTCTAAAAATATGGAGACACAAGTCTAAATGCAAGGTTAAATGGTAAAAACAGCATTTTCAGTTAATTTTCTTTTTTTCCACCAGCTGACACTGTCATCTTGTCAAGTTACAAAAAAAAGCCACACTCCCACAATCAATAGGAAAGCTGTCATGGCACCATTGATTGCTTTTAATTTAAATCTGTTTGAGCTACTCAAGGTTTTCTGTTTTCTCTTCTCAGGCTTCAAACCTTTGTTCAAGTCTGAGTAAATTTTAGGACGCGCAGCCCCACACAGCAGGACAGTGATTGATTGGTGGGTTGATGGTGAGATTATGCAGGTGACACTCTTTTCAAGGAAACTGTGTGATGGCTGCGCTCTGTTTGTTGGATTCTGCAATGAGGATTTTTTTTTTCTTTACTTTTATAGAGAAGTCAGTGCAAGGTACCAGCTGCACATCTAAATGTTGAAATTGGTATAGTGACAGCTCCAACACAGACAACATAAGCACACCCTGTTGGTGTTTATGTTGTACTCTTTGCTGTCCCTCTTGGCTTCAGGAATTTCACAGTAGTGCTCGACGAAATGAGATCATACATTTGAAAAAAGGGAAAAAAACTATTTCCCCTCCTTCTAGCATCCCCTGAGTTGGTCGACTACTGCACACAAATTAAATGCCAGAAATTAATTTGAATGAAACCTAACATATCCAGAAAGAGAGAGCGCAGGAGGAGAGAGTCACTCAATAGCTTTTTGTCACTGTGCTTGGTTATTACCAGCGGTGGTTCAGATTGCAGAGGGATTTGCAAACGACAGAAGAAAGGGGATAAAATAGTGGCAAGGTTCCTAGCAGCCTTCACTCAGTGTCTGCAGAACTGACTATTTGAGCTTGGGTGGGCAAAGTGAGTTGAGTTTGAACTAATCCTGAACTAAAGCAGAGCTGCTCTTCTGCAGCCAGAGAATGGCACTTTAGAAGGGGGATGTCTGCAATGTGGGGTTGAGAAGCTACATGCTTCAGCTTGATTGATTTTGTCTGCTCGCTTGTAAAAAGTCAAGTTGAGGGGCACAGATAAAAACAGTGGAAAGACCACTGGTCTGTGAACACATGGAAAACAATTGGTTACTGTTTGTTTATAAGGCATTTACTTGTTTTGCTTTCCTTTTTGTTCATGTTGGCTGGACTTTTCCAGTGTGGGGATTTTAGTGAGTACATGGGATTTATTGGACATAGTTGGTTGGGTTTCAGGGAATGGACTATGTGAATGAACTAATGTAGCGTAGTGTGCGCAAATTATACACAGCACGGTAGTGAACTCGGTTAGCTGCAGTCCTCCTGTCCAGACCCATTTCTCCTCAATTACCACCCAGTTCCAGGGTGTTGAGGTGAGGGTGTCGCACCTCGGGAGCAATGTTCATGCGACATGAGACACTAACATGTTGTGGTCATGCAACACTCTGGGAAATCAAAGACCCACTGTTGTTATTATCAACTGACCACCTTTCCTTCGGAGTCAGGTGGTTAATCTTTTAGTAATTCTGTCTGTCGGCAAAATGCATATTTGTACCTAGTGACAAAAACACTCAAGTTAGTCATGCTTTTGCTTTGTGAAGCACGTCAGCATCTCCCGTCATAGTTTTCGTTGTGCAGCTTGTAATTTAACTGTTGTCTCATCTTGGCAGGCAACACAGTTCCTCGTTGTTTTATCCAGCATACAGTGATTTAGCATCTAAAGTATCAGATACTTCCCTCAGATATTGGAGGAGACTCAATCTGAAGTACCAGAAAGGCGTCTATTTAACTTCCATTTCCCAGGTTGCAAATGCTAATGTTGCTCTGTGTCTGCAGGCTGTGTAAAACAGGGAACTGATGCTAACCCCCTCAAAACAGATTTTCTCTCTCTGAGCTACGGTGCACCTCTATTTGACAAACACCTAATTATAGATTCACAGCAACATTTGTAACGTTTTTATTCGGGTCTGACAGCGATGGAAAGTGATATTTACATTTATGGCTAGATGAATAGATCGACCATTAACAAGTACAAGTAAAATGCAGCTGTGTGCATATTTTTGAGAGCCTCTAAAGCTTTCAGTGTATCGTCACTGTAGGCTGATGGGGTAATCCTATAAAAGCCCCGTCTCAACGCAGTGAGATGCTGAAGGAGAGGAAGGCATTGTGCCTGAGGGCTTCTTCCTCTGTCTCTAATGAGAGAAGAGAGAGGTGGATGCAAGGTCTGTACTTCGCAGAAAGCACAAAAGGCAACTGGTTAACCCTCCTCTTTCTGTATACCTAACTACCAGCTCTATTCTCCCTCCCCTATCTTCCCAGTACCAAGTTCTCTTCTCCTCAGAGGAATGACTTGTGCTGCAGACTGGCTGTGCTTGTACCTAATTTAGAGAGCTGCTGTGTAGAAGTTGTCCGAGCTACCCCACTCTTTGTCTGAAAGCATATTATTGTCTCAGTATGTCAGCTTCATCACCTGAAACCCAGTGCATGCTCTTGCAGTTTTCAGCTGCTGCAAAAATATCTCTCAAGCCATTCAGCAAAGCTGTTTTCAGGAATGTGTAAGACACACAATTGGAGGCCTGTGGCTTCAATTACACGTGATCTGTCTTGAGTAACATAAGCAACCATCCACTTATTACTTTAGGTATTGGTACTCTCTGCTTCTGCTTGTATAGAAATATAAAGACCCAACTGATGAAAACAGACCACGAGCTGGACCTAGTGATGAGGGTATGCAAAGAGGGAGCTTTCAACCCCAATCCCTGGGCGTACATTACGTAACAATGTGGTAAAATATTCATGACAAACCATGGGGATGGTATCCTGCCTGCTCTGAAGTGCTGAGCAAACACTTCTCACTCAGCCACTTTAAGACTGTGTGGAGGGTAAAGAAAAGCCCAAAAGTAAAGGGCCTGAAAAACAATTGCAAGCATGAAGCCAATTACAGCTTTCAGTTCAGTCAGGAAACAGATTCTTGTCTCATGTGGATGGCGAACAGCATAGGTTTTAAAAGTACATTGGTGGTATGTAAGGTTTACTGTAGATTACCTGCTTTCATGCACATGCTCCTTTTGTCTTAGTATATAATCAAGAAGGGACTGTATCATATGCCGACAGAGGAACTGTATTACAGGCTAAAGAAGGCTCACCATTACTGCTGAATTGTGAACAAAAGCTGAGGTAAAGACAAAAAAAATAGGCTGAAAGAGGCCAAGTCATTAGAGAAAAGTAGAGCTACTCAAGGGAGTCCTACTTATGGCTTTATGTGACTTTAATGATGCACAAAAGAGCCGGAACCTGCCGAGCCGTGCCGCGTGAGAGTACAATGTTAGCTTCACTTATCAGTCAATAGTCTTATGGCAAGCGCAGAGGATTACATTTAATTGCAGCAGAGTGATTCGTGATGGATCTTGCTGACTTTTACACTCTGATATCTCCCAGTGTTAAATTCAAACGGCGTACATGTTCTCCTTTAACCTGACTCATCTTCCAACTGCTGTTGGTGATTACCTGCATTCTACACAATGCACTTTGACAACAGATGAGTATCATATTGTTCCCAGGCCAGTCAGTCGGTCCCTGCTTTTCAACTGAAGCTGGGAAAAAACAGAAGCGTCAAAACTTAAACTCCTTACTTTTACCAGCAGTAAAGGCTCTTAATACATTCTTAAGCTTTTCTTGTCTTTGCAGCAGTAATACACTGCCTAGCAAACGTGTCACCCCTAAAATGATACACAGAATTAACAAGTTGATGTATTTTTATCCCCCAAAATGGGGGAAAGCTCACCTTCATCAAGAAAGTAACAGTGGTATAGCAAAGCAATAAAACAAATAAAAAAATGACTAATGAAAGTCATGGAATGTGAATTGTAGAGATATAAGAACTAAATTAAATGCAGTGGGAAAATACTTCTTCATTTTCTCCATTATTATATAATACATACATTTGTTTGCATGAACATTTTTTCCTAAAGAGACAATTAAAGAAACAAGAACAATTTAAAAGAAACGAGGAGCGGTAAGCATCTGATGCACTACATTAAGCTGAAATACCAGTACAGGGATTACCTCATGCATATGCAATATCATTTTGTGACTCGGTGTAGTATTAATATTATTAAAAATATTAAACCCTGTATATTCTCTTCACCTGGGGCTACTTCCAGGCCCCGTACAAAATCGCATTTTCATGGCTTCTTGTTTCCCTATCAGTGTGATTCATAAAAAAAAATGTTTCGCCTGTCAAGTGCGAAACAGATTGGGTGATTAAAGCCTTTTAAAGCTTCCCAGTTCGTCACAATGTTTATTTGAAAACCTACAGGGATACATATCCAAAGGATGGTGCTTTTTTTTTCTTCATCTAGTCTGCATTCATACACTATTAGGTAAACCAACACAGACAGGCCTCTGATGCATATGTTCTTTTCTTTTAGGTGACACTGTGAGATTGATGAAACATTTATCAGAGTTTACCCTACTGTACTGATTAAGGTCTTACCATACTATGACCCTGTTAAGCCTGTTGGATACTTTGCCCTCTTCAAAGCTGATTCCAGCGCTCATGCACATAGAAACAGTTCCTGCTGATTCTGCAGCAGCGCTGTCTCATACAAAACATGGTCAGATAATGGCTGCTCCCAGGCTCTCAGAGCTTGTATTATGTCAAGGACAGAATGGATAGCTTATATATATTTGTGCGAACAGTGAAAGAAATTGACACATAAACTCAAATTTTCTTCTACACCTGCTAAAGAAGCGTTTGTCAGTTCCACATATTAGAGTGCGTGTCTCTTGCTGTGACTGACTCGGATGTAGGTGCTTTTTAGCACTGTACTATTCCTCCTGTTCCTCAGAGAGATTTGCCAGTTGTGCTCAAGGTCTTGTCAACGAGGCCGTTCAAGCCCACTGGGCTGATGCCTTTAAGGCCTCTGTCCATCAAACAAGACTCCTGCTTGCTTTGACCTCAGCCCAGAGAGTGAATAATTTGTGCACCATAGCACCTTCTCTAAGCCAATCGCAATCGGAGTAGCTCCACACAAATCTTATTTCTTGCCCAAGAACACAGATTCTTGGATGAAGCAGCTCGAAAGAAAAAGCTTAAATAATTTGTCCCTACTGAAGGATTTTGGCATGCTGTACGAAACACGCAACTCACTGGCAAAACCCTGCTCAGACACAGGCTTGCCAATTAGCTGTGTGGAGACATCTAACAAGCCCGTGAGTGGACGGGCCCTCCTCTGGCGGTTCATGTGCCCTTCACAAGGAGTCTGGCAGCATTAAGAGCCTTGTGTGGTGGAGCAGTTGGGGTTGGAGCAAACACTGTGGCAGTTATCCCAAGTTTTTAGGCCTCTCTGGAAACTTGATTAGCATGTCATGAGAAAGTGTGTGCAGAGTTCTATTCCGTGGCAACTTGGCGTGCTTGAGGTTCTATTAGACGTGTCCCGTATCACCTGAAATGCTTGGTGATGGCTTGTTGCCTTTTAATTGGCGGATACGGTACAGTAAAACATCTCCTCTGTTTAGTTATGGTCACACTAATTTGACATTGAGTGGATTGCTCCCATCTGAGCTCTCTTGAAATGATTTTGGGTCCAGCTGGCACCGGTGATCACTTATGGTAATGCCTCTACCTGGGCAACTGAGAATGTCCGCAGACTTCCTCTTCTGTAAAGAAGAAGGGGGCTCAAAGCTGTCAAAACCTCCTATGCAGTTTTGCTGTACCTGCCAACCTCTGCTTGAGCGGAAAGGCAGACTGTGAACTGGTGGTTATTCTCAGTGCATATCAGTAAAACAGAGCGAACACGGGAAAATACATATTGGCATGTGTGATAACGCGTTGAGGCAGTGCACTGACCAACGTGCTGTGTACTGACAATGTACTGGTATGCAGGCCCATCTGCGCTTCTACAGCGTTGAGCAATGAGACAGTTCTTTTGTGAGATACACATCACCAACCTCCTATTTGCTCAGCGGTAAAGATAATAAGAATGTGCAGTCCTATGATTCAGAGGTGTGTACAACAGGCCTGTGCACAGCACTAGAAAAAGAGAGATGTCTGCTTCGAGTCGGGAAGTCCATCCATCATTTCCTAAAAATGCGACAAAGATGTGGGCGTGCAGAATTTATTATGCTTGACTTGTGACATGTCAGTCCGGTTTATGACGTGGCATATTATACTATTCACCTTCATGCCCCGAGCCTAGTAGTTAGTCAGCCTTAGAATTATAACAGACAAGTGAGACATTGTTGAATCAGTGTCACAGCAGGTGATTCAAGCCTCATCTTCTCCAGTGGAAACTCGGACCATGTTCTCTGCTTTTCTAAATGGGTTAGAAATAGTGAGCCTTCTTTGTACTGAACAATGACAACTGACAATGCAACTCTGTAGTCGGTATGTTCGAGAAAACAAGTAGTCAAGCCTGATGTCTTCCTCGGCTGTACTAAATTCTAGCGGTGTAATGACCTCATGGTGCCATGCATGGAATCCCTGTATTCATTAGAAGACGGTAACATTAAGGCCTCTTGGCAAACGTATGGTCTATTGGTCTAGACGGGGGGAATAAATGTCTGAAACTAATGTGGTCAACAGAAAGAAAATAAAAGCATGTTATTGAGTGTATAGTCTTTTTGTGCTTGTGTGTGTTTGTTCAAACCTGTTTAGCGACCTGGTGACATTGTTGTTGTGTATGAGGGGAAAAAAAGTAAAGTAAGAAGTCAATGTTGTAGAAAGAACTGACCTTGAAGAGACGCAAAATGTTGGCTACCATGATTGACACAGAGCTGGCAGATGCACCAATCACTCCCACCACTCTCTCAGGCTTAGTGATGATGGGCGGCCCTCCGCTGAGACACTTGACATCAGTCGAGTCTTTCTCAATCAGTGCCTGAACAAATGTCAGCGACTGTTCCAGAGCATGGGTGTCCCGGGAGCAAGTGTCCAGAATGCGTGCCCCCAGAGAAATATTAGGCAGCAGCTCATTGTCATTATTGATACGATCCAGAGCAAATAGCATGGCCTCCAGCCTATGGATCCCTTTTTCCTTCTTCAGCTCCCCACAGGCTTTGCCGTCGTTCCCTCTTGCATGCACTGGGAACAGCCCACCCAGAGATATGTCCCCATCAATGCGTATTGAATTGAGGTGTGTGTGGCCTGGCATTTTGGGTTTTGCTGCCAGTGCAATCAAAAAATAACAAGACAGAGGCAACAACCAGCAGCAGACACCTCTGTGGCAGCCAGTCCAAGCTCTCTCAAAGCCTCCTTGCAGAGTCATAATGAAAGGCTAAATCCGCATCCAAATACAAATTCAGGTCCCTTGAAAATGAAAGAAGCGTGCACACTTATAACCACACGAACATACAAATGTCCTGAAGGTTAGCTGCAATATTTTTCAGAGCACAGTCATCTTCAAAAGCCTCTTCTTGTGGTTTCTAGCTTTGACACAAACTCTGAAATGCTAATTAAGCAGACAACTTTGCTTTATTTATTGCTTACACTCTCCCCTTTGCTCTCTTCCTGCACCTGTGAGTGATGGCAGCAACTAAACAGTGCAATGTGAGCTGAGACTGGGTTCACAGACAGTCTTCTCATAAAGCAGAAAGCAGAAAAACAAAAAACGGGAAGTTTGCCTCTCCTTTGTGGTTTAAACCACTTGGGCGCATTTAGGTTTCCTCCTGGTCCTTCAAGTAGGCAGAAAATCACGGAATGACCCTGTGGGCTCCACAGCAGGCACCTGCAAAGAGACAAGAGTGGTGTGAGATCCTCGCGAAACAGTAGAAAGCTACTTCTGGAAATAAAAGATAAAATAATATTAATTAAACATCAGTGTTTATTCTGATCCTTTGCCTTGCATTAGTCACTAACACAGTGAAGACTTTGTCTTCATGTAATCACCCCAAAGCCTTACTTAGATCAGTGCATCCATTTAAGTTCAATTGCCATGCTCTCTAGATTTTAATTGAAATCAAAGCCAGAACCAGACGGCATGTTTGCACTGGGAAGTCGGTTCCAATCCGAGTTTCTGGATCAGGTATAAATAATACCTAGACCCTGCACAGGAAATCTGTTCTGTGTTGCACCCCGTCCCTCAGCTGCTTTCAGAGCACTGCGATAAATTATTTCTATGTGCCTTGAGCATAACTGATTCGCTGCTGCTTGGCACCTTTCCATAGACTTCATAACCACACACGACTCTGCAGATGTAGATTGTCTCTGGTGTAAGAGGTTAGGAAATATAGCGCTAAATTCCGAGCACGGGATTTTGTTGATCAAGAAAAAACAATTTTCCTCTAAAACATATGCGCTCTTTGCACCTCTGACCCACTGTGGTCTCGACAACCCCTTGTTTACCAGTAGTACTGGATAGTCTGTGTGGGTGTGCATATGTGTGTGTGTGTGTATCTTCTTCAACAGCAGAGTGGCTCCTCCACAGTGCCAGACTAATAGAGCAGTGGATCCCAGGCACAGTGGGAGAGGCGAGCAGCTCCTTCCCGTCTCACTCTCTAAATTGACCATCAAACACACATACACACACACATATCTATCAGCTTTACTTCATGCTGTTTTTGTATGCTAACATACAGACTCCTGCTGTGCCGCAACGGAGGACACGAAGGGCAAAAAGTCATTCAGGATCAGGAAGTTGTGCTGTATTGCAGCTGACGTCAAACAGACCCACCGCTGCGGAGCTGTAAAGGTTTTTTCAAGTATTTTAATTGAAGGGGATGTGTAGTTGCTGGCAGTAATGGCTCTTTTCAAATAACACCCTTTCTCTCCACTGTTAAGCACCAAAGGTACAGCAAAGAACAAGAACTATTTCAGTTGGGTGTAAAGATATTTGCTACGACTCATAAATTATCCATAGCTCAGCCTCCTCGTGGTCACGTGTGTTCTTGCTTTCTTTTACTTAGCACATCAAATCAAATAATAAAGATGCCACAGTGGCCTGTCTTAAGTTGCTTCACTCATCCTGCTGGGAACCAGAAGGAGATATTTATATCATCCTCCACAGATCATCCCCCCTAAAACACAGCATCCATAATGGATGAAGACCTACCGGTCACAGCAAAACATCTCATTCAAAGGGAAACCCTAGAAGAGAGGGAAAAGGAAGGGGTCTCTACACAGGTTTAATCTTTTGTAAAGGAGTTACAAACAGGCAAACAGTTAGAAAAGCAAGCTGCCTGTGTAATGATAATTAGATTAGATGGCATTAAACATAAGTGTCATTTCACAGAGTGCAGGCACAGAGCCAAACGCAGAAGAGCAGTGAGCATCCAACCAGAAGTCTGGCGAGATTATTTACAGACACGATGCAGGTATGAGTAAATATTGATGTATGACATTTATTAGATCATTATGATACTCGCAGTGTATGTATCCAGTTGGAGAATGCAGGACATACATTTGCAATGGAACCACAGTTTATATACAATGCATTAATACCACGTGTTCCTCGGATGTACTTGATTGTTACACATACATTGCATTTGAAAAGCTAATTATTTTAATCTTATACAGAATGACATCATAAGGTAAAATGATCCATGTTGTATGGACCGTAATGATTCTCCACAATGCTGTGCTTTACTTTGAAAAGATTAACTGCATGTATGGTCCAGAAATAACTTAATTTGCTGATGTGATTGCATTTCTGTTTGTGGGCAAAGGTAATAATGATAATATCCCATGTAATCATAATCTAAGGCTCAAAATTAAGAGCTAAGGGCAAAAAAATGTTCCTCCTTGTTTTAAATCAGCCCATTCCTCATCATTGCGATTACAAACTAATGAAGCTGTGAGTGGGATAATCACAGTGCACCGCTGAACAAAACAACCAGATAAAGTGCTGGACAATACTCTGGTAACCAAGTCAAAATAAGCCGTGGCATCTTGGAGACAAACAGCAGCGCCTGCTCACTGCCATCACTCTAAAACACTACAGGTGCAGTGGCAGCTCTACCAGATGTTTGGTCACAAGGTCTAAGATAGACCGATCAGATAAGCATCAGCTGTCTGCAGAGTACGTGAGTTAGGGGTAATTGCAATGTCCACACAACAATTGTTTCCCCTCACCGTGAGGTGCTCCAGTATCCTCTGCACTTGACCGCAGTCCTCCGATGCTGTGCACTTTCAATGGTGCATCGGTTGCACCAAGGTATAAGCTTTTGAATTCCATATTCTTCAAGTGTCTATTGTTTAAGGGGAAAATATTCATTTTTAATGTTGACTGAGTGTGACCCATTCCACTATTTAGTCATTCATTCATTATTAACTTTTGATTTCTGTCCTTCTAGTTTAAGTAGTTAGGTGTGTTTTTTATGTTATTAATGTGTTTATGTGAAGATCTCCCGATTCTTCCTATTTATTTCTTTCTTGAATAGCAGGACAACCAAAAATACAACAAACTTAGCAAAAGCAATAACTTAACCTTAATTGAAAAACACCAGCTAGTGCTAGAAGCAGAGAGGTACCTTAAAATAGGTAAAGTAGAGAGTATATTTCCATGTATAGTGGAAACAATAGGAAGCAAGTCTGTCCCCCTTTAAAGAAAAACCTATTAAAATCTGATGAAACCACCTTAATGTTCAGATTAATGTAGAAATTGAAGCTTTAAATTGGCTTAAGGAAAGCGAAGGTGAACGTGTGGTTAAGCGTGGACTTATATGTGATTGTAGGTCATTTCACTATCTGCACATGTGCTTTTGAAAAGCCACTGGTAAAACTGAATTATCATCAAATGATTATTGCATTACCTTATGATTAGATTTTGTTTTAGGTTTTTTTTATTCAGAATCTGTCTTGCTGTGTTTCTGGGGCAAATGGCTCTGTGTCTTTGTAGTTCTCTCTCTAATAAAGACTCTTTTCCAGCAGCACCACACACACACACACACACACACACACACACACACACACACACACACACACACACACACACACTGTTCTGACATTTTAATTGAGTACAATTTGCTTAAATATGTTACAAGCATGGAAAAGTTTAAAGCCCTCCAGAGAGTTGCGATTGGGAATTTAACTACTTTAAATAATTAATAAAGTATTGGGGAGCTGGAAAAAGATTAAATGCTAAAATGAAGGGACACATAAGAAATGCCTCTGAAATGTACAAATCATTTCTCTCTCAAATAATCAAAGATAGCTGACAGCAATTCTAAATTTAAATCAGCCACTAGCTACTCGCCAGGCTGCTTCTGGCACAACAACTGGCAACTTCCTCCCTTTAAAAGACATTTTGTCTCAGTGCTTAAACCCTGTCTGGTTTAAGGCTTGGCTTGAGATTCACATTATATCGGCATTACATAAAAGGAAAGACATCACAGTGATTATAATAGACGCATCCACAACAATGCTCTCTCACAGCCATTCACATTCTTTGAACACATGTCAAAGACATCTCAGCTATTTTTCATAGCATCTAGGCCATCTTTAGTGTAGGTGTTTACTCAACGGCAGTAAATGCCTCAAATTGCTCAGTTAGCGTTGCCTATTGAACAAGAATTTTGATAAATACTAGCCCACAGCTGGAATCTGCACCCACAGAAATCTTACAATGCGCACAACCATGCGTCCAAGCTATTTTCATTCTCATTTATGAAAGATTAAACAATCAGTCCAAAACAAGCTGCTGCTCCGAGTGCACCGCTTTTTGGTTAATTGTGTTGTGTTGTACACTTGTATATATTTTCACAAAATTTAGAAGCACAGCAAAGAAACTCAGAAGGACACAACCTTCAATTTTATATCTTGTCATCTCTGCAATGACATGCGTCCTGCTAATAAGTCCGTCAGAGTGGAGCCGGGCGCCTGCCTGACAGTGATGTCCTAATCCGACAGGGAACGGCTGTTTGGGCTGCTATGCTTCAGCAGAGGAGATACTTAGGCCCAAAAGGCCAGTGTGATCACAGTAGAGAATGGAGATAAAGTCCTCAGTAAAGGGAGTGTTACTCTGTTTATGTATATTAAGCTTCTGTAGCGTTTAAGTTGTGTCACACATTTCCTTTTTCACCATGGTGCAGCTCTTTGGCGTGAACCATGTGCGAACACGAAGGGCTGGAGAGAGAAACAATTCAATCAGCCTCTCAGTGTGTGCCTGTTTTAACGCCGCTGTCATTTCAGAAGTCAAGAAATCATCATGCATCACAGTTAAGATATGTAATGTTCAGTTGCCTCTGTGTTATTTTTCTGTAACACTGACGGTGTCAGTTTCTGGTGAGATACAAAATAAAAAACAGGAACTTAATTATTATTGACGTCAAGCTGATGCTTGTGGCTATTGTTTTTATACAATAAAGGCACTGGAGGAAAAAAAATGTTCTCATTGCCAAAGAGGAGTGACAGATCCTCTAAAAGGAGTGAGTCACTGGCTATGGTATTTGAGAAGAATGCAGTTTATTTACGCCTCAATGTATTGTAGGAGGAGATACTGTAGTGCAGCCTGTAGCATTTTAGAGCGGTCTTATTCCCATGTTCGACATTGACAGTCTTCGGATTCACTCTGCATGCTTTAGTTTTACTACATCTCCGGTTTTCCAAATTTGACACTGTGGGCTTCCATCAGACACAAAGCAAACATCACCCCGAGCAGCTGTCTACTCTAATAGCAGAAATGATTGATTGTGTAACACAGGGAGAAATATATTAATGGTTTTTGTCACTCCTATTTTCCATACTTTCGTTTGAAGGGTCATTATTGTTCTGTGTTTTGAAACCACAGCCTGTACTTGTTTACATTTTAGATAATTGGCACCAAAAGTAGTAAAAGCAGTTTCCACAATTAGCTATTAGCAGTTCTCATTTGCAGTGCACCTGTGGAAGAAGAGAGAGTCACTGGATTTCTTTGATCCCGGTGAATACTTAAAAACCTTATTACTCTCATGCATGTCTTTAGTTATTAAACATGTTTTCCTCTCTCTCTCTCTCTGATCTCTAAGCTAATACAAAGATGGTTGTTAGTAATGGACAGTGAATACAGGGATCACCTGAAGGTATGAGTCACTCTCGGGTGCAAATTGCAGCCATTGGATAAGAAGGTTTTTAATACTTTAATTGCCCTTTAATGTCACACAGTATCTTCGCCTCCTGCGCTTCAGCGTGAAGGAGCAGTAGAGCACCTCTGTGCTAGACAATGGGATGACCTGAGATGAAGTATAGTTTTCTTTTAAGAGTACAGAGTAACCTTTGTGACAAATGTTACTCAATCACTGCAGATAGATCATTTTGTGAGTCAGCGTCACATTAACTTTGAGTGAAATGTTCCTTGTGTGATGAGTCAGATTCAAGGTAGAAAAGACAGAAGGAGGGTAGAAGGATACAGGCTGAGGCCTAAAAATGCTTGAGAGAGATGGAGAGCAGAGGGGCGTGTGCGCGAAGCTTCATTACATGCGTTGTAACTCTATACACCAGCCTATCTGCCTTCATCCCCTCTCAGTAACAGACATCAGACACCCCCCTCAAAGCTACCTCTCGGTTTCTTCATTACCCTCTTCCCCCTCTGCAGGACGCTGTCCATTAGCTCTCTCCACCAGAACTGGAGATATTTGGGTCGATTGATATTCACTCATTAAAATTTTTTTCATGCGAAATGCAAATTCCATTAGCAAACAGTCTGTGTTGGTGCCCCGGGCTAGCAGAGAAGATGATTCAAGACTTCTGTGGAGAACAATGAAAATATAGAATGGCACAAAAAACTCTTAAAGAGGGAAAATGATGCCATTAAACATTCACACGCCTGTGTCCTATGTGTTTGTACGGTCTCTAATCATGTGCTGTCTTTGTTACTGAAATCTTCCTAAATGTGAATCTTCTTTTTTTTCCATTTACAAATGTATCAATAGGGGCTGCGTGCCAGCAGATGGAACCTCTTTATTGCCTCTATAGCTCAAGACAATAGAATTGAACTGGTTAGGTCCAGTCTTGCAGCAGTTACATAAATGTCTCTTATCCTCTGTACAGTTTCTGTGCTACGCGATGTAACGTCCGCTAGATATAGTTTTAAACCATGTCTTCCCCCCTTCTGCATGTATGTACAATGTGAATTATGCATGGAGAAACCATACACGGCTTCTCCTAGAGCCAATATGTTCCCAATTAAAGGAGGAAAGGTTGGGAATGAGGGTAGAGGGACAATATTGCTTGTCCTGGTGTTTGCTATATTCCTAATTCAAGACAGATTCTTTTTTGAGAGAGAGAAAGATAAGAAATATGTGTATGAGAGTCAGTCGAGCAATGAAATTGAAGCACTAGCCAAGGCTATGTGAGCGTCCCACTTTGCTTGAACTAATTTTTCATGTCTCACCACAGTTTACAACACCAACATGCAAAAAGCACCCCTTCAGCTTTGCTGTTAAAGAGCCAAGTTTGTAAGTGCTTGAATCACAATGTCCTAAATGTGCCAAACCAAGGAGACTTAAAGAAAGGACAGGGTGGCTTTTTTAATTTAAAACTAGGCTAAAGGGAGGTCAAACAGCAGCAATGTGTCATTTCTTCCTCACTCACAATGAAATCCTGTATCGATTCCCCAGTTTAAACTTCATCATGTAAACAGGGATCATCTAAGGTTCCTCCACTGACCAGTGGTAAGCCAGATGATGCTGTCAAATATGTGTCCTTCACATCCAAATTAGTATCATGCAGGGTGTAGGCTGAATGATTAAACATACAACCCTAACAAAAGGAATTTAGACATGCACAACTGTTCTTGAGCCAGAATTTCATCCTTTGTGTGTATTTCCGTATTTGCACAAGGTGGAAATTAAATTGCAATAAATATGAAGAAGACAACAGCCGAGTTAAAAGGAAATGCTGGCTGGCAAATTTCGTTCAGGCTTGATCACAGGAATGAAACATCTTTTGTGTTCGCTCCTCAGAAATCAAACGAAGGAAGACTGTGGCAACTGCCATGTAAAGCACTCACTGAATCCAATAAATATCATCCCGAGAGCAGCACCCTAATAGTAATAGCCGACTAACAGCGCTGAGCACATTTCAGAGTGTGCAGGGGAGATAGTTTTGTCACAGAAAGCAAATGCTCCAAGTGCACCTCCCTCTGTGGTTACAATAGGGGGGCAAAGACGTATTTGTGAGGAATCACATATTTAAAATCACACATTCAGCTTCTAAGTATAGCCTGGATTTATCTGCGCTCCTGGAGACAGAAGCTATGAATACTGCAACCCTCTAGTTGCTGCCACCCTGTCAAAGAGGGTTTCAATGTTGAGGCATGCTTGAATGGATAAAGTGGAATTTTTATCATGGGAAACCACCATTCACTTCTCTTGTGCATCCCTACATACAGACATGAGATGCAGAGGGAAGCCGACTGTTCCTGAAGCAGTCGAAGGAAACATTATATTTGAAAAGATGTAGAGAAAACGAGAGCATTAGAAGCTTTCTTGAAAACTCCACCTATGAGAAAGTGATGTATGACTGTCTCCACCACTCCCAGTATCAAAATGAGGTCCAAGTGTTCAACAGGGGAATCGGGATGGGAAACAGCATGTTTACAGTGTCTGTGCATGTTTCAGCTGGTAGAACTCAGTTTGTATTTCTACTTGGAAATAAAGATGCATTTGCAAGACCTGGGAAAACAAGCAAACTCAGATTTCTAAATTCCAAAAAGTACAGCTCTGCATCTCTGCCATCATTTCATTATTGAACACCTGGTCCTTGTTTCTGCTGGCACTCTCATTGGCTGATAGAATCATGCATCGCTTTCTGAGGTAGTGTGTTTATGTAGCGTAAGCAGAAACCAGCAAAGTTCTGGTTTGTGTTGGTGTGGTTTCCAAACCATTTACATTTGGCTTGCAAAATGGCAAATGCCGTAAGTGACAATGCATTTCTATTTGATACAGTCCAAAAGAGAGAGAATGATCTTTGCCAACATTTCCAAATTGCCTGAGTCTTACCCAGTTTGATGATTTTGTTTGTTTGTCATCCACTGGGTCATGATTATAATACCTACCACTTGTTCTAAGTGACTTTCTCCACCCCTGTCACTACGCAGTATGTGTATGCATGCTGGCAAGGCCAAATGGAGCACCCCCTGAGTGATTTAAATAAGTGTCAGGAGGTCACAGCAGCGGTGCCTTAATAACATGTTTCTCGCCCAGTGCACAGATCAAAGCACTGATGTTCTTGTTTCATTTGTCCTCTGTACAAAAGCCCTGCTAAACTCTCAGGGATTGTTCTGTCCACCCTGTTATGTTCATTGCTTTATAGTGAGTGAGATTTGTTTTACTGTTTGCTTTTTTACGAGGTCATAATTTCTAGTTCTAAATATCTATTCTTTTATTTATTTATTTTATGTTTAATGTTCATATAACAATATTTTATTTTTCAGTCTCTTGGCAGTTTTTACAATCTCGCCTTTACTACAAACTTAAACAACCCCCAAAAAATGAGTGTCGGAAATAGAGGTTTTGCTATTCTGACAAGAATAGAGTTTAAATCTGACCAAATCAGGGTCAATAAACAACGATCTACTAGAAATGACCTTTAATCCATTTTTGAACATTTTATCACATTATTAAAAAACCTAATGAATAAACATAACAAGCATAAAACTCCAAAGGTTCATGTGAAACAAATCAGTCACTGCCAAGTTTCTGCTAACCAGTAAAAAATGGAAATACATGAGGTCACAGTGACCCTAACCTTCAACCTTTGTCCTACAAAATAAAATCAGCTTGATTGAAAAAAAGGCTTCTTAGGCATTATTAAGTACGTCTTGCCTACAATGTCCATTTGCAACAAACAGACAGATTATTTTCATTATCCAGAAATGTCTTCGAAAAATGTCTTACAAATAATCATTTGATAATTGTTTGGTCTTTAAAGTGTCAAAAAATGTATTTAAAAAAATAATCAAATACTATTTATTATATAGTTTCCTACAATCCCGCATTTTTCCAGCATGTGTTGTTTTGTCGAACTGTCTAATGTATACAGAAAAATATGCTCAGTTTACTGACTAATTATTTCACCATTTTGAGGTCTAACCACATGAATGACCTCTCTATGGGGATGTGAAGTCTGCTAAAGGCATTTGGTCCAGTGCTGCGAATGGGAATCTTTGTTCATACAGTATTTAAAAAGTTAACTGTGGCTGCGAGTCAAGTCAAAGGAGAAATTGGAAAATGTTCTTTTGCCAGTAATCTCCAGGAGTTTCCCCTGGTTGCTGAGCAACTAATCCTAACTAAGAAATGTAACCAATTGTAAAACAGTTTTTTTGTGCGGATTTGAAAAAAACAGATATAACATGTTAATTAGTGAGCTGGAGCTTTGAGGTGCTGGAAGCAGGTTTTTAAGATAGCTGTTTCCGTGTGTTCAGTCTTTGTGGTAAACTAATCCCAGCCTCCTCCTTTGGACGGTCACCCTCCGTTTCTATATGGTCTGAGAACATATAGAAAACATGGCATGTTCCCTGCAGAAACATATAAACAAGCAAAACTGTTGGCTGCATGCAGATGTAGTTTTTAGGGAACTGGGTTTCAGTAAGTAGTTGCAGTTATGTTATGTTCTCCGTGTCAAAACAGCTGAAGCCTGCGTAACGCTTTTCCAGTAACTCGACATCCTGTTCTCATGAATGACATCGTATTGTAGTATAGTAACTCAAACTGTAATTGTGTGTTGATGTTGATCTGCTTCAGCATCACTCCTGAGCTTGAATCAAAGGTCCCTGTCAACATCACAACCAGCATCCTCACAGGCACACTCACGTCCTCATGCTGTCATTTCTTCTTTTTAGTGGTATCATTACTGGAAAACTAGAGAGCGGAGCCGAGCTTGCTTAATGCTATCTGCCAACGCTGAAATCTCTCCTCTATTTTTCCATTCATCTCTTCTTAGAGGGATCTCTCGGGCTTCAAAGGAGACCCAGTCAGCTTTTGGTCCAATGACATGAATTTAATCCTCACTCTATAGATTTTATAAAAGTGATTTCTTGCCCTTTTTAATCTTGTCAAATGTGCATACTGGGCTGCTGGAGTTAAAAGAGTATATTATAAGTGTGTCAAGAGGAGTGAAAGTGTGAGTTAAATAGAAGGGTATAACCGGTGAATGAAAGGGTGTTATAGGTTGTAAGCTTTGCATCATTGCTAATTGGGATGCTGGTGTGCTCTTATTAAAATCTCCCACTTTCCTTTCTTCCTGCTCCAAGCTGTATCCTGTGATTCTTGGCAGAAAGTGTCCTTCAAACCATTAGAGAGGTAGAGTGCTGCAGGAAAACAGTGCACGGCGATTGTTACAGTCAAACGAATATTACAGCTGCTCGGAAGCTGTTTGTGCATCACAGACTCGAAACAAACCACAGAAGCTTCAAAAGCTAGTTTAAGATTTTTGTATATCCTTGGCATTGTCCTTCGAGTAGCCTGTCCCTCACCCTTTTCTGTAAAAGTTGATGTTTTGGTAGCATCTATTGCCTGTACTCCGTTGACAGTTTGATGTTGATGTTGAGGGGTTGTTCTTTTCGTTCGCTGTTTTATGATTCCGCTATTGTAGACGTTCAAGGCCATAACTATGATTAATGGCTATGCAAATCTACTTCACTTGACTTTGTGAACACAGACTGTGAAACCTGACCTCATGAGAGCTTTCCAGTGGAAGAAGTCACAGTACATGGGTCTCTGTGACAGTGGCCCTGAGCTTAGCCACAGGGCCTCTCCGCTGTGATCAGAAGACTTCCTACGGTCTGGGCTCTTTCAGAGGCAGTTGAACAGTGTGATCGTGATTGAAGGTGTTAATGGCCAAATGAGGTGTGATGACAGCCTGTCCTGCTGTCCATCAATCCCACCACAGATCAGTGTGCAGAGCCAGGGCACGTCGACGCAATGCGTTTTCTCCAATGCTGCTACTTTATTGATGGAAAAAATGCATTTGCAGCAATTTCATTTGACTGTCATGTAATGTTTGAATCCCCCTTTCATGACAAAATATAAATAGTATGCACATTGAACATCTTTGGGGTCTGGCCACTTGATCAGACAAAACGAGCTATTTGAAGATGTTGGTAAATTTTAATTACCTGCAGATCAATCAGTAATTAAACAAATAACTAGTCGCAGACCTTTACATACTTACAAAGTATTCCCTGCTGTAAAATTTAGTTTACAACAAGGAATTAAATACATAGATCACACAAATGCATCCATAAGTAAAACACGTGTATTACACCAGTAATTTATAGTTATTTAAAGTCATAAAAAACAATGCAATACAAAGTATAAGGCCATAAAAAAGACAAATATTAAGAACCCCAAGGCTGAAATGACTCATTGCTTCCACCCCCCTGTTTACTGCAATAGAAAAGAAGGTATGTCTTCCATGTCTATCCAGAGTAACAGTGGGGTCTCTGGCCACGGCCTTGTAACTCCATTGTGGCTTTCAGTGAGAAACCTCTTTGATTCAATGCTTCTTCCTATATAAGCCCTGTGCTGTTAAATCCTTCTCACAGAACTTCACAGTCTTTGTCTCACACGCATCATTTTTCCATGGATAAAAGGCATTTTAATTTGGGAGTGCTTTGACATACTTGAAATTTGAAAAGCTATGAATCTCCTTTCTCTCCTTCTCTTCTCTCTGTATCCATATTTACAGGCCCGCTGTGTGCATCTTGGGTTTTCACAATTGAATACAACCCATTAATTATTCACCCCTCCCCGCTTTATCACAGGCTCCTTAGTTCTCCTTATCTCTCCCTTCGTTCTCTTTCATTGAATTCTCAGCGCCCGATAGTGGGCGAATGCAGACATCTTTTTGTGGCAAAGCTTAGCATAACCCAAACCGAATTTGTGTAAGGCAGGCCTTTAAGTCAAGCGTGGGACCTGATAATTGATCTTTTCATCTGTCTTGTTAATTCTTGCATCAAAGGAGATGAGACAGAGGATGAAAGGCACAGGCCACAACTAAGAGTTGGACGCTTAGCAGTCCCACAACTCTGCCGCCTGTGCACGGAGATCAAGGCAACATTTTTGTGAAAACTGTCTGCTTCATGTTCCTTTCTGACTTAACAATAACCCCTGTCACAGACTGTCTCCAAAGATGCTTAAACACTGTTTCGGCAAACCCCTGTACGCGTCCTGCAGGCCTTGCGTGTGCCTCTGCAGTCATCTTACATACTGTGGCCAAATTAAAAATTTTTGTTCTAGTAATTGTGCTTAAAAATGAATGCAGAGTTTGAGAGCCAGTCCACTGGTAGCATTCATCATGTTCTGACAGCTTCCCGTGAAGATTAAGCATTCACCCCGCACACCACAGGAAAGTAGGGAGGATCCCAGATGAGAAACAGGGTCATTAACTTGAGGCTTCTCAGTGGAAAAAGGTGTCTGATTGAGCAATTGGGATTTTGTGAGAAAAAGACTTTGATCCATAAAGGGATCACTGCCAGACTTATAACTGGAACCAGGAAAAGAGATAGCATTACCCCGATCCTAATGACGCTGCACTGGCTCCCAGTAAA
>JAUMTR010000025.1:16034213-16065570 GCA_032270685.1 Microctenopoma stevenorrisi | reverse complement strand
CTGTTCAGCACTTTGGTCGACCTCGGTTGTTTTTAAACGTGCTATATAAATAAATTTGATTTGATTTGATTTGATTTAAAAAAATGTGGCTTAGTATCTTTGTAAAAAATGGGACATCGGGATACTCAGTACTAAAGTACTGACACGTTTATTTGTCTTCCTGTGATACGCTGATCCTTTGGTTCTGGATGAAAAAACAAAAGCCGATCACTAAGCCCCCCTGTGTGGTGTGTGTGCTAATCTAAGGTGTATTTGGAATAGACTGTGCAGCACGTCTAACTTTACACTGAAGTCAACTTATTTAGGAGATTAGCTGCTAAGGAGGAACATTGTGACACTTTCACTGTGAAGTACTTTCAGTTTCCCACTTTGGAGGAGACAGGTATTCATATTAATACGGAATTTCAGAAGCAATAGCCCCGAGTTTGCTCTCAGACATTTACCTTGTTCTTTCTTCTTCTAAATTCTGTTGCTCTGCCAGAAACTTTTCAGTTTGAGTACCAAGAAGCAACTAATCACTGATTCAACAACTCAATTTGTTATATCTGCCGGTTTGTGACTACATTTTGGAGCACAATTATGTACCCCGCGTCATTTAAAAGGACTTCCAAACAATGATGTAATTATTATGAAGAAAATCAGAGTTGCAGATTTTGCTCTTACTCTGTCAGAGGGGAGACTGTCGGCAGATGAGACTGTTTAGGACACCGGTTTCCCACTCGTGGTGCGTGATCAGTTGAGTTTATTGGAGTCGAGCCAGAAGCACGGCATCACGAAAAAAGGACCTGGTGTCTCAACAGTGGGGCGTAGACTCAGCTTGAATAACCAGTGATTGCACCTGATGTGATACACATTTTTTCTACATTCAGTTTCAGCTGGTGTTCGCTGCAACCCACAGGAGGTGTCGCCTCTAGCTAACTGCTCTAACTGTATCTGAAAGTAAAACTGATGCTGACAATAACATTGATCCACAGAGCGATACACAGCTGGACCCATAAAATGAGTGCAGCATGTTCAATTGTTCAATTTTCACTTTTTTACTATATAATAAGTGTTTTACTGAAATAGCACAAGCAGATATTTATTAATCTTTCCCATCTCCCCTTCAGCATTTCTTAGAACTATCTTTTTGTATCTAAATATAATCTAATTTGGAGGAAATTAGAAATACTTTTAGGAAATTACCTGTAAAATATGTAATTCAAGAGAAAAAGATATACTAGAAACAATGCAGATTTGGAAATCGGAAATAATATTTGTTGGATGTATGAATAGTGAATGGGACTCCACACAAACTACTTTAAAAATAAAATGGTTACATAGAGAGAATACAGATCATTTAACATACAAGTTCCCATTTTGAATACGGTTTAAATATTTGTCGATGCTGCAAACCCGTCACATAATGCATGACTGTCGCCACGTTCTGTGGCTTTCTTTGCTAATATTCTGTATCATATGTGCACCTCGTGTCTTGTTGCTAATAAAGGTTCTGTCAAGCTCCGTCTGTTTGCCAGGGGGCTGCTTTGCAGAGCCACTGCATAATTGTACAGGTCCCTCCTGTTAGCTCACCAAAGCTCTCTGGACTTGGCACGAGGAATCACAGCGAGAGAACAAGGGTCACAACCACTAAACATATCATTAATCACAGAATCTGGGGGGTTTAGCCTGGGATTATCTGTCCCAAAGGGTTCTGAGCCAGTTACGGAGTCCCACGTAGGTGCTGCAGCCAGAGGGAAATGTCAGTCTGGTGGTGCCTGATAGACTCTGCCCTGTTTGAGGCAATCTGCAGAGTGTATGAAAGGGCTGGAACATTGATTTCAGTTCGAGAAGCAGGTGGGAGGAAGAGGAAATAGGAGGGAGTCAGAAAAACCTTCAAACTAGCCGTCTGCACCCAGTTAAATATAGTCAGTTAAAGTGTGGCTATACGCGTGTGGGTGCAGAAAAAAACGTAAAGATGACAAGGTCGCTTTATTTTTTGTCATTATTCATTCACCTTATGTTGAAATCAAGGGAAGCCCTAAAACACATGTAATACGCCCAGTACAATGAGGAATATAGTTTTTAGCCACACTGAAAATATTCACATTACAGTAGTACATTTGAATAGGTTTTGTCACCTTAAATCTTAACCACCGCACGGTTCACATGGAAAAATTGACTGACGTTCACAGCAAGGCGCCGACGTTGTGAGAAATACGTGTAAAATACAGAGTTGCATGGAAGCTTCGCATTTGAATGCCTCCGTGGTCCGAATACATTTTGTTCTCTGTTGTGTAACTCAGCCCCCGGCCTGAAGGGCTGATTTGATGAGCGTCTGAGTTAAGGAGAACAGGTGCCCAGTTTTTTGACCCCACATCTCTAAAGAGAGGGCAGTCAACTGCCCCCAAGGCTGTTGTCTTAACCTGTGTGATTAATGCATTAACTGCGTGCATTAACGAGATGGCAGGTCTTTGAGCACATCACAACTCTCACTATGCTACTGAATTATTAATGCCAGCACAAAGAGCCTGTTTAATGAGCCAGAACTCTCTCAGTGGATGTTGATTAGGCATGCGACGGGTGTAAAGGCTCACCCTTTGGAATGTATCTACATTTCATGTGGTTTGATTTTTCTTTTTTAAACTACGTACATATGTTTTTTCACCATTATCAACCACACTTTGAGACAGAGGAAAGCCACCAGGGTTGACATGTGACAAGTGGTCTGGGTCGGATTGTTCCACTAAAGCTCCAATTAACTGCTTCATTAACTTTGATTTGTATCTAAATGTAAATGTTATCTCATGAGGTATGATGATTAAAGGTGCAACTAACGTAGCCTGACTCTGTCCAAAGGCAACCAAATCCAATGGCCCACAGATTGAACAACCCTTGATCTTCAACGGTGTTTAGCGTAGTCGGTACGCGTCAAAGTAACATTCACAGAACACCTGTGCAATCTGATGCAAACTAACACCGCAGCTCTGATATGAGTTCCTCTTTTACAAGGTTAGAATTTCTCAGTTCTTGTTGAAGCTGAAAGGTGATAATTCTACTACAGAATGATGGTGGAGTGGTACTGGAGACCATTATTCTACGAGGAATCGCTAATGTTTTGTGTTTTGGCCCCCTCGTTTATTTAAATGAGAATGTAGAATTCATACATTAGATCATACACGTGTAGCCCACCTAAAGTAGCCAGGGAGTGTACGTGGCCCGCAGCAATGTGGTCGATTCATCACAATTTTCTGATGACACAGGACAACTGAAACAAGTACATTATCTTTGCTGCTGTTATGTTATGCAAAACATGGTCACAGCAAGGCCAAAAACTGTCTGTTTGCTGATTAGATATCTTCGCAGCACTGGCAGGCAAGGAGTGTCCAGGGAAACCCAGAGGCATGGTAATCTTTCTGTCATTGACCAACATATCTGTTTCATCGGGCAAGATGCAAGTCTCCACTCGTCTCTCACAAGAAAACCTAATGGTGTATTCACGTTAATGAACATCAGAGTTGAAATTTCTTGTTTAATGATTCACACACAACACCTTTCCCAGGTTTTCATTGTAATTTCTAAAATCCAAAGTCCCTGCAAATTATCCCTTCACTTCTTAAAACGATCTGAATGTTGAATTAGCATATTTTTTTTGTCAAGCAAACAATTTAGCAGCATCTGTGCAACGATGCACCAGTGCAGAACAGTAACCACTTTCCAGGGAGAACATTCCAGCACCATTCAACCAATGAATTCATGAAGCAACAATTACTTTGACGGGCTCTTATTATTGTTTCAAACTGCTGCAATGTTGCGACAAAGGTATCAATTAAAAAAAACGTTCTTCTTAAAGACAAGGCTTCTTCTCTGAACAGCTCTAATTACAAGAGAGAATAAACCTGTTCTATCTGTGTGTTTCTATTAAAGGTCCGTGCCGCTGTCACCGCTGTCGGGGTTAGAAAGGTTTCCACATTACAGTAATCACTTTAATTTCCTTGCATAATCAGCAGCTGCTTCAGTTTCTGTGTTACAGAGCTGAGGAAAAATCGGACTTCTCCCAGTGTCGAGCAGTTCTTTGTCATTGACATGATACAGCATCAGCACCTGATGAATGTAGAAATTTATTGACGGAGACAGCAACAACCTGCAGCGCATTCGTGTGTTCACAATTCTGTAAAAAAGTGTCTTTCCCTGCATTTTTCTCTGGCACTTTATTTATGGTCTAGCGATAGCGCTGAAAGTCTGAGTCGAGATGGGCACAATGACAAAAGAGAAAACGCTCCAAGCATTGTTGTTCATCTCCTTGAAGTGAGGTTGCCCAGTGATTCTCAGTCCTTAATGGTTTCTCTTGTCCTTAAGCATATGGGCCGCGGTTATTTTTTCCTCTTTTGTCACTTTCCACTGGACACTGGAATCCCACCATCAATCTCAGTGACTGCAGCAGATGGATCAGCCATCCCGTGGCAGACACGAACAAACACCAACACGGAATGCATGCTCAGTCATCCAGCACACCTGATGGAAGTGCAGGTTTATAAAAATGTGCATGTTTGTGTTGTCACACAATCCTGACATAAGATAAGATAAGACTTTATTCATCCCACATCGGTGAAATTGGTGTATTAGTACTTCTGGATTGTATATTTATACACAACTAATGTGGATCAGAAAAGACATTTTAAAGTAATGGAGACCGGTTGATGTCTCACGTTTTAGATTATGCACATTTATCTACACGAAACATAAGCTTAGGATAGTCACAGGTATATACTTAGTGTCACTACACTATAAACCCTTTTATTTTGTTGTGTTTAGGAACTAACAGCACTTGGTTAAGGTTAGAGAAAGATCATGGTTCAGTGCAAAGTGTACGTCACCTGCATTTGGAAAGCACTCTGTACCAATCTAAAATCATCAAAATGTACGTGAACAAATGCAGGAAGGTAGATGTGAAGCATAAAGAGATGCTTCTAAATGCACTATGTAGAAAACCAAATGGATTATAATTAGGCTTTAATAACTTTATGACTAAAACAAAGATTAAAAACAACTGCTGAAAAATATAGTATAGTATACAAAGCATAATGTTAAGGATACAAGTTTACAAAGACAGATGCTCATGTTGCAATGAAAAACACTGTTTTGAGAGCAGGATTAGCAGGAAAGCTAATAGCATTAGCCATTTCGGCCTGAAACACTCAACGCATAGCAACACGTTAGCTTCCTGACATCAAGGCCTGCTGTTGATTTGTGCAGTCCTCTTTAAATTCCAGTGTGTGGTGATTCCAGTGTTTTAGAGATCACAGTATAATCATTTAATAATAACTGAGAGGGACACATTTGAGAAAACTAGTTAAAAAAAAAAAAACACCAGAGCCCCCAGAGCCCACCTCCGACCCTACCCCCCACAGTGTACACAAATATGATACAAATGCATCTGACTGACTGCCTTTTCAGTGACAGCTGGAAGTAGCATTAGCTGCTTACACAAGTGGCACTTTATGGCTGGCACTTTTATTAGAAATCACATTATTCGTATTTTACTGTCGTACACACGGTACGATAATGTACGATATGCAGTGAAATGCTTATTAAGTCAGCACTGCTGGTACATTGACAAACAATAACCAAGATTTCACATAAAGCCACCTGTGTCTGTGTTGCATACAGTAAGTAAATACAGAAACTATGGTGGTACAGTATTGGTAAACCAATACTATGTACTATGTACCATGTAGCTATTGATTGAACTGCATCCGGCCTCTGTATCTGTTTTCAAAAATGTCCTAAGTTAGTCAATGCCCAAAGGGTTTGGAAATGAGGTTTAACCCGTGGCACATACATTCAGCATCTGTTCCCCCTCCACAGAGACCAGAAACCCTCTGACACTTTAATGTTTCATCAGATCCTATCTGCATTAGCATTTACTGGGAGAAACCACATGCGCGCGGCGATGCTGCAGCAGACAGATGCTCTCTTAAAATGCTCCGGATGCTGCAGGAGCCTAGCATCGCATGCCGTAACATTACTGACATGTCTTTCTGGTTATCAGCATGCTGACATTTGACAGTAGAAGTGAGAAGAGCAGAGAGCTAATGTGCTCACAGTGACATTTCCCTGTGGACATGTCAGATGAACTCTCGTAACCGCTTTTGCGTTTCTCATCTCTAGGAGCGCTGCTGGAGTCAGGGTCAGGTCACTCCTTCCTTATCTGTCACAGAGACACAAGAGGATGGAAATTGCCAGATAAGAAAAGTATTCTCTCTGTTTTTTCATCACTGTGTTCTTATGGACCCACTGCATTCTACTGTTAGAGAGGTTTTTAAATGACTTTCACTGGGGGCACAGAAAAAAATTTTTTGTATGCATCCAAACTGTGTCAACAAACAACAAAAACACAGTTTGATCAAGTTACTTTCAAGAACTTCTCTGTTGTCAAAAAAAGTGAAAGCATGGAATGTAATTTCTTGAGCTTTAGCAAGTCTCGCTGAAGCGAGAAGCTTTGACCCAGAAAATAAAATATCCACACCCCCAGTAAAAGCACTGACACTGTCTTTGGCTGACGTCACGGTTTCCAGCAGGGGTGTCACATCATCGTGTGTCCAGTGGGGGCTTCAGAGAAACAAACAGAGCCAGTGGTGAAGTTCTGAAGAAATGAAGATATTAAAATGATAATAGTGAAGCCCTTATGCCCTCATAATGTGAGGAATGGTGGAGAGGCGGTCGGAGGGCTTTTATTGATTCTTTCGTATATTTTTTAAAGAAGGGAGAAAAGAGCTGCACGCGAGGCATGAAGAGCTGAGAGTAAAAAAATGAGGCTATACCAAGATACCTAGATGAAATTTGTGGTTGATCTTCATCTCATTAGGGATGAGTTTGTGAGTCTAACTTAATAAATCAATACTATTACACCATTAACACTGTTCAGCTTCAATTAATCTCATTACCGTAGGATGTGCCCACCTCGAGAACCAATGAAGCAGCATTAATGGACATAACAGAGTTCTCCACTGTTGTTGGAATTACAAATGATGATACGCACATCAATCAGCGCATTCACGCAGGCTTGTCGAAATACTTTAGCTGACAAATTACATATGGCAGTAAAAGATGCGAGTCCTTTTCACCACCCCCTAACATAAAAATGATACCAGTCTAATGACACATTTAGTGTGTCGACGTAAACAAAAGAAGCAAGCCTTGTGTGAACTGCAAAACTACGGTGAGAACACACAGTAAAGGGGCAGTTAGGTGAACTCACTGGTGCTAAAACATTAATGCTGATATAACAATCCAAGTATGTTTCAACCTTAGAAAAATACCTAGAATTCCAATCCATTTTGACATTTCATAGAAATCGGGGTCGCTCCTTTGTCACTCCAGACGTGTCCTGTCTATAAACTCACAGAAATGTTGTAAGGGATGCGTTAGTAAGCTACAGGCAGGACAAACGTTTTGCCTCACCTCATGACTTCTGCCCACACCACTCTCCCATCTCTCCAGATCATTTGGTGGTTGAACCAATGAGGGATCAGACACATTTTCCAACAGCTTGGCACGCATGACCAAATGTTATGAGGCTAAGACACAGTGCGTACCCTGGGACTGTTTCCTGATGTTGTCACACTTGGGGAGGCAAATGAGTATGGACCTTATTTTATAATACCACCTACGATAATGGTTTGAGCAGATTGTTACTCCATTACTCTTAGTGTTTTCAATATCTGATGAATATCTCAACCCACCCAGAACTAGAAGTACAGATATATATTTACTGTATATTTCTTCCATTGTAATTTAGTGCTCTTCCTCCTCACCTTGGGGTGCTTGCCTGATTTCCATAAAATAGGAAGACGGTGATTAAGACTTGTTCAGGGTTCAGTTCAGGGCATCTTTAAGGAAATTTAATTCCACTAACATAGTGAACCGTGTGCGTTTCTGTTGTTGCACTTTCATAAGTTTCATAAGTTAGAGACAAACAAATCTCCTCGCTAGGATAAAAGTTCTTGACTTTGCTCAGTCACCCTGAGAACTTTTTCCTAAACCTTCCCTAAGCTTGAACTGTTTGCTAAAGGTTTTTATGCTAAAGACCTTGAGGAGAGAATTTTCTGACTGTTTGTGAATACTACCCAGAGTGATTTGACTAATTACCTCCTCATGTCTTCATCCTCTCAGTGAAATCACCAGGTATAATCTGAAAGCTCTCTGCCCTTCACGGCACATGACACGCCTGGATTAGACTCTTTGTCATCATGTTTCTAGCTGCAGGAATGTTCATGTGCTCAAATGCCAAACTGTTGAAAGAAGTGGAAAAAAGATCTCTTGGGAACTGTACTGAAAAGTCTGTAACGCCACAGCTTTGCATTTCCACACTATGCATTCTCACTGCATACTGTGTCTCAAAGTCTGCACCGCTGACGAGCTCTGTTGCTTTAATATTTCATAATTCCTGTGGGGCCTACCGTGTGACGATCAAAGACGGTGACAATGTTGGAATGACTTCCTTAATTTACTCATAGGGTGTATAAGTGAGGGAAAGTAGGCTGAAACTGGGGATGATAGAAAGGGATCTTGCAGGGAGAGGAGGGGCATGAGATGAGGATCAGAGTGAGTTGTGTCTTGAGAGGTGGGAGGAGAATTCACAAACCTAGACCCCACACTGACAACTAATTAAAGCTGTTAGGCCTTTATTTATCACTTTTGGGTTCTCTCAGTAAAGGTTAGGCAGCACATTGTGTTTTTGCTTTGAATCCAATTTAAAAGCTTTGTCTGATCTTCCTCCTTATTAAAGCAAAACATCTCATCAGACACACTTTACATCCTTGCATCAATAACTCCAGGGTTCAACGGGAGATTCCTTTACCATTTTTTAAATGAAAGGTTAATTTGCACATATTGACAGAGTTTGAATTTTGTTTTTGTTCTGTTTCATCCACCATAGCTTAAAATAGCTCCAGCAGAGTGTGAAATGCAGTAACTACATATAGGAGGGTCAATAACTTGACAATAAGTAAATAAATAAATGAGAAAACGTTTCTCTAAATATGTTGTACCGCTGGAATGTTTTGTTTCTGAAGCGTTAATTAGTGATGCTGTGAGTGTGGGGGGAAAGTCACCTACACACACTGTATACATACATTTCTCATCTCATTAATCTCGTCGTTCATTACTTCATTACGCCACCCATTTTGTTAGTCAGACAGCGCCCATGCATAAACTGACATGTTGGGACTATTTGCGCACATGTATGGAAAGTGCTTGACAGTAAGCGCAGTTATTCAACCGTGCATCTATGCATGAGTGAAAAGAGATTGTGCTATACGGTAAGAAACAGATGGTCTGATTAAGTGATGTTTTGCATGGGTTTTGTGACCTTTTTTCCTCAGGCTGTACTTTGAGGGGGAAATCTTTTTTATAGACTGATTTCAAATTGGAACATTCTCGAAACAATGTGAAATTGGGTCATTTGCAGTGTTAACTGTATCTCGTTGCATTGTGGGAGAAAGCTGGCGCACCTGATGAAAACTCTCTACTTCTAACTCGTGACAAAGGTGCCGTACAATGTTTACACACCACTACTGTTGTAACATTGACTCGTGACATTCTTCTTAAATATCAGCATCCTGTCGTTGACTGGTCCGTAGCAGCCGCTACAGTGCTACACTTCCAGCCTTAATCAAACAACATATACTCTTTTACTTTATCTGTTTAGCATTTTGCCTTTTATGACTGCTGCTAATTATGACCAAACAACAGTCGAACGCAGAAAGTGGTGAATTAAGCGGATTTTCATTCAGAGCAGCCTCAGTTTTCTGACTTCAGAGTGTGGTGTGCAGTGCTATGTTTGACCTTCCTTCAAGAAAGAAGGCTTCCAGCTGTTTCCAGGATGATGGAGGGGGGTTCTGCTTTACACTCTGCACTGTACAACATCTCATAAAGGTTTCATGCGGTTGTGTTTGTGGAATTCACACTTGACTTCATCCCGATTCACACAGGCACTGCCCCCTGTACACAGTGAATCTGTGTTATCTTAGAAGATTGGAGCATTATAAGGGAGGAGTATGTCCAGCATTAATCCCACTATGTGTTGTTAAAATGCCCCCTAATCTTTGGCTGCTGGACCACGGTGCCAAACAATCAATCTGACTAAACTGCTGCCCAGACCATCGTAGATCCAGCGCCTGTTTCACCATTAGCCAATGTGCTGTGCATCGTGGGTTAAATTCATCTTGTTATCCGTCCACACACATTTGTTGTTGAACACTTTCCAAATGGCTGCCATTTTTGTTTACACTGTAACACAGAAGTGCTGTTTCGAATTCTCTGTTATTTAGAGCACAATTTTATCAGCGTCATTAACTTTAATGTTGAGTCAGTGCATTTAAAGCTCAGTAAATTGGGATACTTGTGTTCTCTTTGATCATAGTAAACTGGAGAAAAAGTTAAATAGGAAAATGTTATGATCACTGTTATAAAAAAGATATGGTATATAAAATATTATTGTTAGTCAAAGAGTTTAGAAATGACGACTAGTAAATCTTTAAATAATAGTGTGCTGCATCTATAGTAGTTTGTCTGTCACATGTACTATATACTAAGAGATACTAAGCTGTGTTATATTTTAACTGTGTTTGAAAAAACATAAATTCGTGAAATCTAATGAACATTTAGAAAAGGGTTAGATGTGCTAATCTATGCAGTATTTACTTTACGCTCACTGGCACTAACTAAACGTTGGAGTGAATGACAACTCCTTTTTTGCATTCACAGTTACACAGTGAATAAATAAATGCATCAGCTCAGCTATAAATGGAACAAACAGATAACAGTGGTGAAAGAGGAAAAGCCAGAACAGGGCAGCCAGGCGTGATAGAGATCCGCTTCTTCTGTCTCTTGACTTTTAAACACTACGGCAAATAGCTATAGCTCTGTGGCAACTCTAAAAAGCCAGATTCAATCCATTAAACTGCCAGTTGGTTGAACTTTGTACAGCCCTCAGTGCCTCAAAGCAAAATATATATCCTGATGCTCTCCCACGGCTACGATCCCGCTCCTGAAGTGAGGAGCTCCTACTTGTCTTACAAGACTTTAAGCAAGTTGAAGATGCTGTCTGTTCCATATTCAAATAACAGAAGACACTGGGTTAGGAAACACTGGAGCTAACCTGATTAATGCAATTAGAATGTTAAACAATAAAGACTCTGCAAAGCACGACTCAACAGAGAAACTCTATTACTACATGATAATTGCATAACAAATCCCCTGGATAGTCATAATCACTTTCAGAACACACCATGTGAATTTGAAACACAGATAGATGTGAAACGTACAAGAGCAAGATGAGGCAGCATGAAGTTTTTTTTTTTTTTTTTTAGATGAAACATCAAGAGTCTGCCGAAAACGGAACTTGACACGATACCCTGAAGAGCACTTGTGGTTGAAGGTTTAACTGCCCTGCCATTTTTAATCACTGTAGGCGTCTGGGTGGAGACAGGCGACAGACTGGCTTGGGCTCACATTGCCCTGTCACTGCTCCCGGCAAACCATTCAAGATGACAAGTGTCACTGTGCCATGCTGAGATGTTTCCCAGAAACCACAGCATAACCGCCTACAGGAATATACTGAACTTTGGTCTTTTCTGCAGGCTTTGTACTGTAAAGGTCAGTAGATAAGCAAGAATAGACAAGCACTTCATATCACCCCCTCAAGTACTCCATAAACCTGTGATGCGCCTCACTGTAGCTCTTTATCCAAATAAAAGTCCTGCAACTGCAGCATCTCTTGCTTTTGTTGGGATGCTGTATTCACTCTTGATCATTCAGTCTCGTGTAAAGGTTTTGGGATTTAGATAGCAGGCGTGTACACTGTGTGCCTCTTCCTTATAACCCTGGGTTCTCTTTCTTGGCACTTACATAGAGAACAGAGCAGGGTCCCTTGTGTCGGCACAACCCCTGGCGACAAGCCTCATTACATAACCACTGGCAGAACCTGAAATATACAGCAAATCTACAAAACTGAAAAGCAGATACTGTCGCAGCGAAAGGTAGCTTTGATATGCCAACCTTCGGTTGCAACATTCAGTGATATGTATTTTAAAACCGACAGAGATGCTTATGCAACAGCTGCTTCATTTACTTTATGTGCTTCCCTGTTGTTTCTGCTTTTCGTCATTCATTGTACAACACTACCCTGCATGTGAAAATGAGCCCCATGTCAAATGCAGCACATTTACATTACCTTGAGGTTAATTCCTACAGGGGCATGAACACAAAAAAGGAGGAAGACAATCACATTTATTTTTATTCGCCAATCAAACTAGTGTAACTAAATAACTTAACTTGTTTCAGCTGCAATTTGTAATCTCGAGCTACAAATAGTAAATAAATCAGTATTTCAGCTTGATTTTATTTAAGTTTGGGTTCAGGTTTATGGCATCGACATTGCAAATAGGAAGAGGTTGCATTAATTGTGGCGGACCTGAGCAGCGGTTGTCATTGCATTGTGGGTATTGGTTCAAAAAAAAATGTATGGGCCTGTCACTCAGACAACTTTACAAAAGTTTAGTAGTGAATTGATGGAGTACTTTGTTTATGCAGTGTTTTGTTATGCAAGTGACATACAGGAAGTAGGTTTAGCCATAGTGCAGATACACAACTCTGCGCTTAAGGCTAAGATTTTAACAATTTGTGCCCTTTTCATTTGAGATCAAGATGAAAATATCAAATCCTTGTTTGTTAATTAGCATATCTGCCTCAAAGGACCAAGGCCGTTGAATCAAGTTTATTATCAGTCAGTGCCCCACAAAGAAGAATGACAAAACAAGAAAGTGTTGCCTGAAACCTTGACAGTGGGAAGGAGCTACAGCCAAGTACGGCTCAAAAAAATGAAGGTAAACTGTTTCGGTAAAAGGACAAAACAATGGACTGGCTTTTATCTACGTCGTCGTGCATGTGAGGTAGGCTCAGACTCATCATCCTATCTGCGCATTGAAAAGCGCTATGGCAGCTGAGAGCATCTTGAGCAACTAAGAAGGTCAGGAAAAAAATGATAATCTGTCCTCTGTTCAGTCATCTCTATAAAAAACCCCTTTTAGCATCAGCAGAGGAGTAACAAGAGAAAGCTGTGTTCTGAGTGCGCCCTGTGATAATTGCATCTGATTAATTAAAATACTGTGTAAACGTTTCAGAACAGCGGCAAAATGAATTGAAGGATTTTTGTTGTTTTACCAGCGCTGTTGTATTTGTGAGAGTAACGTGACAAGGACAAATAAGAAACACAACAGTGAGAATTGCTATTCAGGTGGATCGTGACCTTTAAATTGAGTTTAAGTGTTTTACATAAAAACATCTTTGAACTCTTCAGTTCCATTATAAGTGCAATTTATTGTCTAACAGCGCTGGCGAGGTATGCAAACGGTCCTCCTGGGGCTCGCTCTGCTGCTGTTATCTTTCAAAGAACAGTAAGTGTTATTACCCCTGCAGATGAGACAAAAAAAATAATGACCCAAATCTGGGAAAGACCTTTGATAGTAAAGTACAAAGCAAGGAAAGGTAAAAGGAGAAGACACACACACACACACACACACCCTGACATCCTGTCTTTTCTTTAAGCCAGAAACTTACAGAAGAAGGTGTCAATCTGTCAGAGGCTGGATATAAATCTCTACATTGTGACGCATAGGGCGATCACGGTGCCCTGTTACCGGTAGTCCTTGTCGTTGATTAAGGCTTTTCATCCCCCATTGGGCTTAGCTCTGGGCCGCTCGCACTTTGTCTTGTGACATGCATAATTTCCTCCTCACAGTCTCCCCATCTAGATAGCAAGCTAATAGAAACTCTCTCCAGATCCGCTCCTAATGAAGACAGATCCTCAGATGGCCAAGCAGTCTCATTTATATTACCAGTTTATCAACTTGTTTAAAGTAGATTAGGCATGTTTCATGACAAGCAAAGGGTGGGAAATGCAAGCGTTTAAAAATCCTTCATAAAGGAATTTTGTTTAAGACATGTCATAGGGCCGCTAAAGGTTTGCTTGATCAGATTGTTGTAGATGTGCACTACAGCGGTTCAATTTGTCGGTTTGCATGTGGGAACAAAAGATCATAGCTTCCATATAAGATGGCAAATTATACTGTTACTAAATTCAAACTGTTACTCAGTTTGTACTGTTACCTTCCTACATTGTGGTTGTGTTTGGTTTGTCTATTCCGTGCTACTGTGGAAACATGTTCCTCGTGGCTCTCCTTAAGGTCAAAACCTTGCAACACTTGTTATGTTTTAGTTGATTGCATACTAAAGAAAACATAATTATGAATATTATATTCCTCCTGTGCAAACATATCCCTCTAAATCTTCCACGCTGCACCTGGTTTGAGTTTAACCTTCTGGATACGTGCGGCTGCTGTAATTTGTTTCTTCTACTCTGTCGGCTGACAGCACGAACCAGCGTGAGAAACACTGAAGCAAAGCATCTAATAGCACGGACTATAGAGTGTAGGTGGTTGATGGAACAATATATAAGACAGAGTATAAGGAGAAAATCCCACACCAGTTACTTCTCAGCTCAGCGTGTTGTCCTTTGAGATTGTGTGTTTTCATTACTACAGCAGCTGACCTCAACCAGACTGACATCAGCTTCTAATGATTCTGTGCATCCCACTCAATAAGCTTGAGGGAACAGACCAGTCTCTCTGACAGTGCCCTCTGGTTGATGGGGTTTGTTAACCAACGCTATCATTAATAATTCAGCTCAATCCTTTAAAATGTTTGGCTAAAATAACCGCAGAATGGCTGATTGTTTGTTGTTCTTGTGATCCCTCCCTGTTGTGTGCTTTTGTATACTGTATGAAACCGGGACACATGATCGTTATAGTAATTTGTTTTCTAAAGATTCAAGTGATTATGACTATAGGACATATTCTACATATCTACATACTGACTCCTTAGTTTATGCAAAATAGTTTGTTTCATTAGAGCTGCAATTGACATTTGTTTCCTGTACTGTTATTAATCAAAAATATACTCGTCACTAGCTGCCAGAGACGAAGTACCATCTTCAGAAGCCCACAGTAATTCAGTCAAACAATAAGTGAAGTTTTGGTTTGATCATCCAACAGAAGATTGAGTGGCTTAATCTCAGATCTTACCTTTACATATTTCGATCTGCAATTTTTATTATAAAATACTAAGCAGCAGAATAATAAAAATGACTAAATGCAACTGAAGATAAAATACTTAAAATAGGAGTGAGTCTGTTTTAATCGGGATTGCTGTCACATCACATTAAGAGGGAGGGCCTCCAGGTTTATTCATATCTTAGTTTAAAACAACAACATGCAACTTGTCAGCTAATCTGCTCTCAACAGCTCCTCAGTTATTGGTCATCATGAAATTACAATCCATTAGAAGCAATAAACTTAAGCACAAAGAATCGTCATTTGTTGAATGGTTAGAAGAATGAGCCTTCATAAAAGTTTCTGAAGGAACGATCTGTATAGTCTGGTCTGTAGGCTAGAATAGCGTGGTACTTGGGTAAACCCTCCTTCTTTCTACCAATGTTTCCTTGTAAACTACATCAAAGAAGACTTTTCTCATGGAGACTGACCGTCATTAAAACAACATCGTGTGATTTTATTTAATCCTACGTTGGGGCTTGCAACCTCTTATTTTTGGTTCTCCTACTTGTCACATTGTGTGATCCATGAAGCTTTAAAGCTATGATTTATTTTGTACCTCGTGGGCAAATCCAGTGGTCTGAATTCCAATAAACATCCAAGCTATGCCATTACATGCAGCCCAACAACTCTGTTGATGGAGATTATTCCAAAATCCAACCCTGTGGTCATTTGTGGGGAATGCAACTTTACAGGAAGTGTGCTGAGCGTTGGGCTTGGTGCATGCTAAACCTTGCAAACGCATTAACATCAAAGAAAACTATGCAATGTGCATACATTAAATGTCACCCACTGATCTTCAGTTATCGCTGCTGATTCAATTTGTGCAGAGGGAATGCCACCACACACAGTGGAGAATTACACGGGAAGTAATCTTGAACTCCTTAGAAGCGAATCCGTAATATAGACAATCATGATATGACTCGTTGATGAAGCTTCGGAAGTGGCTCCCCTCCCCTCTCATAATTAAAACAATGCTGCGGTATAGCACAAAGTGCACAGCAATACAACAAAGAGTTAATAGATTGTGAAAATGGCAGACTGGTCAAGTCTGCACATGTGGTTGATGTTGTGCACTTATGCACTACTCTTATGATGAAAGACTTCCTGTTAGAGTGCCCACACAGTGCACCTTTTACAACCTTTTTGTTCACACATTACCTAGTTAAAGGCCCTAAGAGTTGTAGCTTAACAGGTGGACTTTACAGGTGGACTCCTAAATTCAGATTCTAAAAATGTTCTCATAGAATCTACGTCCTTCTATTTAATAGTATGAAGAGATGTACAATTCATTAAGTACTCATTCATCCAAATTACTAATTGTCACAGTTCATGTGCAGGCCATCTGGGATAGGAGCCAAATACAGACACTAAGAGGAGGGGAAAAAAAGACTTATGGTTGGCTGGAATAAGATGCGTAAGTAAGCGGGGACAAGACATTTAAGTGATGAGAGCAAGGACATTTAGGAATAGATGAACTTCTATGGTGAATAAGCAGATTACAGATGATCTGGTAGAGCAGGTCGTGGCTTGTTCCTCTTCACACCAGAATTAAATGATTTTGCTACATGCAAAGTGTTTTTGACTGAGGGTTTAAAAGGCTCTTAAACCTGAGTATGTCGTGGAAAACATGAGTGCTGAACGCTACCAAATTAAGGAATTTTAAATAACTCCCTTTGATGGCAGTTTTAATTAAAACGCCATATATTATCATTACAGCCTACAGTATGTTGGTGGTACAAGCAGAGCTAAATCTAGTGGAACATCCCGATATATCAAATGCTCTGGATGCCATGTACTAATATTTCTCTACATGGGTAAGACATCCAGAGAACAGCCTAAGGCTATGTAGCAGTGATGCTGTGTATGTGCGTGTCTGTTTGTGCGCGCTTCACGTTGTCAGGTTAAGAAGCAGCCGGGGTCTAAAATACTGTTTGTATTGACTAAAGAAAGTCTACAGAGCCTTCATTACAGCCACATTGTAAACAAAGACTGGACACTGTGTGTAAGTCAGACAGGGAGTCCACAGTGACTCGAATTATGAAACAAATATGGCTCGTTGAAGATAGTGTCCATGTCTATTCACACAGGAAATACTCTCTGGTTTCACCAGAGTAAGCACTGGGCCTGTTTCTTTTTGCTTTCAAAACACATTATTAGAGCCAGAGCGTGTATATCTTTTATTGTAATTAAGACAAATCACACTATATATATATATGTATATATATATGTGTATATATATGTTATAGCACACTTTATGTTTATTATTTATGTACACTATATGTTATATATATTGGCCCTGTGCTCTTGTAATGGTTATTTGTCATTGTACAAAAGTTAAATCAAGGCTTCCTCTGTGTTTGCATGGTGAAGCTGCTGCCAGCAGTTGGCTAATGTAGCTTAGCACAAAGACCATGAACTGGAAGACACAACCCAACTCGCCTGACTCCTGTGCACCTGTAACATCACACTGCTTAAACTTTGCGCTGCATCTTTGTTGGTTAGTGCACACCAAATGTCTAATAATGACTTGTTTGCCAAGATTGTGGCCTATATTTATAGGCAAGCCGAGTTGTCAGGCAACCAGCAGAGATAAAAGCTAAAACAATGCCTGGTGCATGACCCCTAGAAAAAAGCAATTGTCGTTATAGACACGAGTCTGCTGCTTGAGATAGGTGGTTGTTGATTCTGTTTGGTCGAAGCTAAGCTAGCTACTTTTCCGGACTAGCTGCTGTTAAGTGCTGAGCAGGTAGTTTCTAATGGCTTTTTGAAAGCTTTTTTGCTGAAACCAGCTGCCTGGAGCGAGGTTAGCATGAGCCAACCAATTTACCAATAACAGTAAATGTACAGACCGGACTACTGAACAATGAACTGCAGATTCCAGCGATAATGTGGTCAATCACTAAGAGGACATACAAGTGACATCTTACATTTTCACAGTCTTTCTTTTATGCATAGCTTTTGTAAAAACATCAATTACTTTACTGTACTTTACAAGGAGCTAGCGCTGGGTGTCTGGCTCAGGGACACACCTGGTAGAAGATGGATTAGGAGTCAGACGGGATTCGAACCCACAACCTCCTGCTTCCTAGTCTGACACCTAACCCACTGGGCTACCAGGCCGTTATAGCCTGGTAGCTCAGTGGGTTAGGCGTCAGACTGGGCCGTTATAGCCACTTTGCCCGAACGGAACGATCAGCCACTCCAACAACCACGCTGTGACTCTTGTGTGGTGCATGAACACAGCACACGTGAAAACACTGTGCCCGTAAAACCACAAAGCAAGTATACAAACAATATATAGATAAAAAAATGTGGTTGTTTTTTTTTTTCATTTTTCCATCTTTCTACTTTCTGCTACTGGTATACTTTTATGTATGCTTTATTTACTCCTTCCTTCAACTAATATGTATTTTTCCTGTGCAGAGATAGTGGTTATTGCCCGGGCATCCCATCGCATCCAGCTCAGTGTGTCTGCCTGCGAGCAACCACTTTTTCATTTCCCCGCTTACAGGTGTCAGAAATGAAAGCAGGGAGTAGACATGGTATCCCCTATCGCTGCTTCTGCATGAGTAATCAGGACTTGGTGTAAATACAGACATCTCATTACCAGTGAGCTGAAGTGTGGTACTGAGGAAGGGCAAGGGCAATGACAAGGATTCACTGAGTAATGGGCTCTAACAGATCAGCAAACCATTAAGTGGACCTGCGGTGCACCTAGTAGCCCTACAGGCCCATTATAAAGCAAAACACAACCAAGTGAGACAACTAAAGCCTTTAATGGCAGCCTCCCTACAATACAATTTCATCTTGTTAAACACAACTTTGTGTGAACCATTGAAGAGTGTTATATTATTGCCAGGCTGAACTGAAGGCAAACAGTGCAGGAGATTCTGAATAAAACATGATTTTGGAGGATTGTATTTGTTGTATATTGTAATTGATTGAATGTGCTAATTTGTGCCAGCCACTCAACAGTGACCTGAAGTAACATGCACGCACTCCTGTAGAGTCGATATGTTAATGCATTTTGCTCAGAAACAATGTCATCATGCTTCCCCATATTTATCCTAAGCTTCCTCTTGTGCTCCTCTCATATTTGATTGTGGACACAGTGGGCTAAAGGGAACGAAGGAGGGCATGGGATTGCAATTAATCATGTGTAGGTTATGGCATCAACATTTCTCGCATCTATCTTTCTTCAGGGCACTGGCAGGCTAATGAGAAAATCTGATCTGAATGGTGGATCTATAGCGGTTCAGTGTAGAGCAGAACAGGAGAAAAATAAGGTTACCCTCTGGTTCACAATGTTTGTTCAGGATTTGCAGTGTTTCCTGTTTCAAACCTGACACATCATAACAGTGACCAGTTTACAATAGTATTTAAAAACTGTGTAAAACTCTCTGTAATTGAATATTCCACATTGGAGCAAAGAAAGTCGACCATCCCATCCAACTGCACATAATTGAATATTTCCATGTGTCCCTTTCTGTGGAGCCAGTCACTGTAGCTCACAAATTGCAATCAAGGCCAGGAAAAGTGCTCAGGGAGCTGGGTGGCTGTTGACTGCAGGATTTAGGAACTCGCCTGTGCTTTCCCACTGCTGCTGGCAAGAGATTTTTTGCCAGGCGTTGGTGTGCAGAACAAGAATTAATCTGGAGTGGTCTGTCGCAGCTAAAAGGAACTGGCCCTGAAGTCATGCATTATGGGAAAAGTGGGGATCATTTCTCCCACTAATTTCTATAATTTTCTACCATAGACCAGTGCAGAACATTTATACTGAATATTGGATTTTCATCAAAGGTAGGGTTTTTTTAACACCTATCGCTGCTCAAATCTCTTAATATTTTCATTATTAAACTGCCTCACATTGCAATTATTATGATAAGCAGGGAAACTGTTTATATCTGTGTAGATCCGCACTGCACACAGTAACACACACATATTGTTCATTTAAAGGTTTAAACCTTTATTTGCATGAAACTGTTGTTTCCAAGGCGGCACTGGGTAGCTAATGAGCTGAAGATAAGCTGTCTTGTTAATAATACAGCCTGAATTTCTTGGGGGAGAAGGTTGGGTGTGGGTGGGGACAACAAAATGTTTGACTTTAACTCAGGAGATTATAGTTTAATTCACATTTCATAGTGACATTTAACATGGATTTCTTTTAACCTTTCCCAGCCTTAACCAAGTGGTTATTACTGTAGCCATGACGATGAAGCCTTAGGCCACCTTCAAACAGAGTTTAACCATGTGTGAAAAAATGCATCCAATCTCATTCATTTCAGCAGGGGATTGCATCTAACACTGCAGGGACCAGCACCACAGGGGGCGCAAAAATGAAATTAGGTTTAGTTTTCTGCAATGTCGCCTCGTCCAGCAAGGGTCCACGCTGGCCAATCACATGCACGCAACAATGTGTTGGTTTTGGCGTCCAGTAATTAAACTTCCCTCCAACTGGACGTCCTCTATCGTACTTTATGCTTAACTGTCTGTGTTCACTGCTGTTCGCTTCCCTTGTGCACTGATGCTCCCCATCATTGATGCAGGTGATAACGTTCTTGATGGCCAGTTTCAGATAATCTGATTTCAGACCACAGAACACCTTTCCACTGTCTTTTGGTTCATCTCACTTTAGCTGGCACAGAGAAGAAAGGCTTTCTTCTTGCACTCGACATTTTCAGGCTGCATTTCTGTATGAAGCAGCAGACTTCCAGTGTATTATTGTGCTTACATTCATCATGATAGATTTATTTTTTTATGTAATGGTGCTCGAGCTTTCAAATGTGCATTTAACAGTGGTTTCCACCTATGGCCTTGATTTCACCCCCAGTTTCCCTGGTGTCGCAGTATTTTATCACAATATTATGGAGTGTAAATGGTCCTTATGTAATATTCTTTTTGAACTGTCAGTTCTCACAAAGCGGTGAGACAAATCCCATCTTTGTTTGCAGACCCTAACCTTTTACCAACTTACTGATCATTGTTGAATCATCCAGATGTTACTTGAATATTTCATAAACCTTGCAGTCTTATCTTGCTGCCAAGTTCCAGGCATTAAACACTAAGTTTGCAATAAAATGCAGGTGGAAACACCCAAAATAATAGTATATATATTTAGTTTTTGGACAATGGGCAGATAGTAAAAACTGACAAATAGCCTATTTGTATTATTTGTTACAGGATAAGAAGATATTATTTAAGGCTTAAGAAATTGGAAAGATTCATACAGCATTTTTTTTTCTAATGTCCATTCCAAGCTGCAGCTACAGCAGTTCAAGTGTGATGTTCTAGCTGCTAGTTTAACATTAACATATGGTATTTCAGCTAAACTTCCTGCTGACTGTAGACAGTTTGTTTGGTATGGCCTGAAACACAAACAATTATCATATTTTATGGTGCAAATTATAGCTAAATTACAATCTTCCCCTGTGAAAATAGACTTCAGCTGAGCACTGTCTGACAAATCTGTCAATTACTCAGCAGAACCAGAGCCCAAGGAAGAGCAACGTGCCATATTTTAGAAATGTTTCATGTCTGTGACTAAATGATTAGCAACTGTAGCTGAACTCAGCCACTGAACCAGGAAATTAAGATGATAAAACGAATGCGTCAATGATGACATTGGTAACAGCTGATGGCAAAACGATCAACAAAATTATCATCAGTTCATTTGAAAATCACATTTATGACTTTGCTGTAGCTTTATTTCGTGAAATGATTAAAAAGTCTTGGGTGATATGATCATCGTGCCCGATGAAGAAAATGTCTTAATAATTGAAAGAAGCTGAATAGCTGTAGCTATTCTTTTATATCACTGTTGCCAAAGACCAAAACACTGCCTGAGTTATAACAGGTGTATAAGTGATATGGATCCATTATCCTATCAAGTCATTCAAATTAATTCTGCTTGTCAATAAGGACAAATTATTCAAAATGTCACTTGAAGACATTGTTTTGTGTGTGTTATTATAACCTTTGCTGGAAACGAAGATTAATTTGATATCTTGTCAAATGAGTCTCCTTTATGAGGAACTCTCCTACTGGGATGGAAAAGATTATTTGCTTCATTGTTTATGTTGTAAATCTTGTAAATTAACCAGAGTGCCAGTGGAAGTCATCTCTGATTAGTGTCAACAGGCCTCTAATGAAGATGTTCAACCTGTAGGCGTGTTACAGCTCTCCTGCACTGAGACAGTTTACTTACAGCACGGTGGATTTACACAACAGCATTTGGACTGACAAAAACTCCAGAATGAAAACTTCCAAAGCCTGCAAGAAAATAGTTTTACAGAAAGACACATGTGGCAGAAATTACAGAGTCTTAAAAGAATGGGAAGCTTGTTATAGGATCACAGACAGGAAGAATCAGCAGTTTCGAAAACAGGATTGTGTTGAGAGTGTGAAGAATGGATCTGCTGTTGTTTTGGAGATCATCACAGTGTGGTCAGCACAGCAAGGCCACACAGACGGCCCCCCGATGAACAGATGGAGAGCCAGGAGGAGAAAGCGAAGGAGGTGGTGCGCAATGTGGACTCTCCGTGATCGTGAAGCAGTGATAAGGAACAACAGTAGAATGGATATCTAAAACCCGTCCAACACACCGTGAAAACCGCTCTGTCTGTCTGCCTGTCCGTCTGTCTCCACTGCTGGATGCCTGTGAATTTCAGCACTGACGTATGTTCTGGCTTTAGCTCAGCGTGAAAGGAAAAGGAAGAGAAGCCGACAGAGGAGCATAATTGAAAAAGAGGAGATGGTGGATGTGACAGTAAACACATCCTGAACGATTTTCTGGGTTAAAGAGTAACAGTATCAGGTTTTGCAACACATTAGGATACAAAGGTAAAAGTAACAGCGATGTCAGTCACTGACTTGTTCTGTTTATTGGAGCTTATCCAGCCATTGCATCAAACTGAGTCGGTGTTGGTTTCTGGGAGAAAGTTTTTTATGAGGAAGGTGCTGAATACAAACTTGTGTCATTAAAAACAGACAATCCAGCAGGTATCTCTGGGTTGGAAAATGTCTACATAGCCCTCTGTCTGATACTGGCATTTTTTGGAGCTGCTAGAAAATGTTTCTTTCCTTCTAGGTCATCCTTTCCTCCCAGGCAACACACAAACCCCACCTCCAGTCTATGTGCAGAAACCTAACCCCATAGGTTGTCAGTCAGTGTGTGAAGAGGAGCATGTATTTAAAACGCCTTAATATACTGTTTAAAAGCAGCACAGAGCTGTAATACCTGCAGGGTACCTGAAGCCAAACACTAAATATGGAAATAAAATCCTGCAAAACCGGGATCAAAAAGTGCAAATGTGCTCTGGTGAAGGCCACGCATAAGAGAAGAGTATGTTTGCAGTTCTGGAGTTAGCAGGTAAAAAAAAAGTTGCATTATAACATGCGTCACTTTGTAAATATGAACCAAAAACACGGATCCTTTTCACTGCAGCTAATTTGGTAAGAAGCTGACTTGATACCAGACACATAATAAGGTGCTGTGAAGCCTGAGGAAACATGTTTTCTCCAAGATAATCACACTGGTCGTGATTTACACTCCAGACAGTGTGATATACAATAGCTCAACGGGTACAGACTATGTGGAGAAATAGTGCTGCACAGACTCTGTGAGCCTGTTCTCACTGCGATGAATAACTACAGAAAAGGAAATGTGTTGTGGGACTGAAAGGTTCTGATTGGTATTTCAAAGCACTAGTTTCATTCCTTCAAACGATCCATTTGCCTGGTTTTCCAAAAAATCAAAAAATTCTAATTAAATATTTAGTGTGAAACATTTCTGTTTGGTTTTCAAGGAGTGTTTGGGGACAACCTGATTGGTCTTTAAGGAGCAAGCATTTAAGAGTTTAGAGTCTCTCTGCGGTGGGTTGTTATCCTTCCCTGCTATTTGTTGTTTTCTTCATCAAGCCGAGTCGGACGGTATCACCTCAAATTGAACCATTTTCACTAATGGAGATCCAGTGAGGTGTTTAAACAGGTTTGGATGTTGGGACTCGGGAGACGTTTAAAGGGTGATAAAGTACAACTTAACAAACCTGCAGCAAAAACACAAGCTGCTGCAAAAAAAGGAAAGAGAAAGCAGGAATAGAGGAATCCTCAGCACCTCTTTCTGGTGCAAAAGCCTTGAACCCGTATACCTCATATCCTTCTGCATAAATAAAGTGTACAAACAGATTTGCTCTCCTTTAATACAGAGGAGGAATAATGGCACAGCCCCATGCAGCCTTAAAAGCAGCACAAATGTGAACAGCAATTAAAGCTTTCTCTGACAGTGATGCGTAATTGAGGGAGGCGTCACCAAAACATATGACCCTCCGGGGCGTCGTGGCTCACTTCAAAATGAGCAAATGCGAAGATGGAGCCCCAATGTTTCATGCAAACCATGCACCAGGCAAAAGCGCACATGTCTCAGTGCGTCCAAACGACGCGCAGCGAAGCCTACACCCGCTGTTTCAAGTGAATTGCATTAGTTTGAGAAGACCGTGTTCACCATGCACACTCATCACCCAAATACACTTCTCGGATCTGCTACTGTGGCGAACTACAGCAAGTGGAGCGGAAAGAAGCGAGGGGCTCGCAGAGGGGGCTTCCATAGATGGAGCTGATGAAGGGGTTCATTGTATCAAGTCTCCTCCCATCGGCTCCCAGGGAAACGTCAGTCTCCGTTCTGCTCCAAAAGCCTTTCAGCAAAGGTGATTCATCTGTTGAGCCTGTGATCGAAGAGGGCCCAGAGGCCCCCTGAATCTGAAATAAACATTTCCGTACGCATACACTCCAGTGCTCACACGGAGCGGCTTTGGAAAGTGAGTGTGTGTGACTGCGCTCAACCAAACGCGCCACCAGAAGACACGCAACCCCGCGAACGCTCACACTTTTAGCTGTGATAATAACAAGCTATCAACGCAAACCAACGCGCTTCCAAGTATGGTAATAGACAAAATGGCAAATTTGTGCAGCACACTCTCACACACAAGCCACAACACAGCTGCGTAATGCGCGATGCATGGCTGTACCACTCCTAAACCCCGCCGTCAGTGTGACAGCGTAGAAGAAAAGAAGCGCGCTTACCTTGATATAAACGAGCCCAAAGAGGTGGAAATGAACTTCTACGATCTGTGATGAGGTCCAGTGTTTAATCTTCCTGTGTGTTTTGTCGGGCAGCGCCAGCTCCACTCAGCTCTGGACTCGCTCGCTGTTTGAACGCTTCTCGCCAAAAACCCGCCACACAGCTCAAATTCAAAAAGAACAAGAAGAAGAAGACAGATGCGGTGGTGGGGGGAGTCAAAATGCCAGAACGTTTTATTCTTTTAAAGTTGTGAGGAAATAAAGCGTCCTGTGCACGCTGTGCTGTTACTCCCACACTCGACGCGTGAACGAATCTCCCGTTTCTCGAGCAACTCCGCTGCTCAGACGCTGTCCAGCAGCGAGTGGTGCTGAACGAGACTCCAGGGGCTGCAGCGATTTTCTTACTTTTCTTCCTCTGCTTCTCCTTCCTCTCCTGCTTCTTCTGTTTGACTGCACAAATCTTCCCTCCCACCGGCGCAAGATTGGAAATTATATCTGCTTCTTTTATTAAGCGCCTACAAATCCCATCCTCGCCAAAGCCACGCTTTGTCTCGCACTGACACTGCTGGCAGCGCATTCCACAACAACAAAAACGCACAGGAGCCGACTGCGTAAAGTCGATGCGTATGAAATCACACCGAAATCAGCCGCATTTTAACAGCAGATCAATAAGTTGACGCTGACTCTACGACAAAAGAAACGGAGAGTTTGTGGCGTGGACGCTGCTTGGAATCAGTTCACAGGTCGTTTCTAGAGTTTGGTCGTTTAACAAAGCCAGAAGAGGAGGAAGCTGGTGTGAGTGTTTGGAGTCAGAGATGCTGCAGAGATCACAGCCTGCAGTAGTGGAAGTGCAGGTGACAAACTGACCCCCCTCTTGTCTGCCTGCTGGCCCCCACCTCAGCATTGCAACCACACACTGCATATACTACATGGAGATGCGCGGACAGGTGATTATGACAGTGAGGCAGAGACGCATCTGTTTCTCTCTGAGGGGTCTAAATATCTTTGCCTTCCTGTTCTGAGATCATGTCTGTTTGACCCTGTGTTATGGATCTGAATGTTATCAGTCGAGGTGGAGGTGGGGTGTCGTCCAGGTGTGCGCCAGGCTCAGTCTGAGTGCAGCGCGGTCCTAACACTCATTCTCAAGGCGCCGACTAGCGCATCTCTCCGTCCACTGCCGCCGCTCCTCCCCGCCGTCTCCCTGCTCGTGCGACTACTTCAGGAGCCTTTCAAAGTCTCTCTCTCTCTCTCTCTCTCTCTTCCTTGCTTGTCGTCCCGCGGGGGTTATTTTCAACATGTTCATTCATTTTTTTCTTTATGTGTTTACCATTAGCGCGCTGATTGCAGTTATTGATTCATCAGTCTCATCGGCGGCTCCGCGCACTCGCACTGATGAATGAACGGATGCCGATGCAGCTGCTTCCAGCCGAGGATGCACTTTAATTCTGTTGCAGCACCGGAGACTTCAGAGCTGGAAACACTGGGATAGTAGGATAGTTTGTGGGTTAGCAGGCTGCAAACGTTTCTGTGAGGTCACGACGCGTTATAAATAAACTGTTAAGTCAAGAATTCAGTAAGCAGGATAACTTTTGGGTTGCCAGGTTGGGAGAAACGGCTCAGAGCGGTCCTCCACTGTTGTTGTCTCCTCTCTGTCTCTTTGTGGTCATTTTGTCTTTTATCTAACTTTCAAACAAATAAGTCCCCTGGGTCTGTGCCCAGTGTGCTCGTTCAGAAATCCATTCATGGACACAAACACTTTCTTTGTCGTTTTAGCTCTTTTCTTAATCGATCTGGAAAACTCGTTCCAGGCCTTAAGTATGTTTTACTGCAGAATCTGTGGTTTATTTGTTTATTAGAAATCATGTTTGTTTTTTATTCCTTGCTCTAGTAAATGGCTTCCGAACATTTAGAATAGCAGACAACTTCTGCCAGCTAAAGTAAATTAAGCATAAATAATATTATAATATTATCATTAAAGATGAGAGAAACCAAGAAACATATGTAACAAATTACTATAATGTATAACTCACGAAAATGCTTCTTACCCCACATTTCCTGGCCTGGTAGCTCAGTGGTTAAAGCAGAGGGCTGGGATGCGGGAATAGCAGGATCGATTCCCAGCTGAGCCACCCAGCATCATACCAGGTGTGTCCCCGAGCGCTGCCTGTGGCTGCTCACTGCTCCCCCCAAGGGGGATGGGACAAATGCAGAGAATACATTTCGTTGTAAAATGTATTAATGATGAAATAAAGTGGATTCTTCTTCCGTCGTGACTGTGTCTAAGATCAACAAGCACTTTGATCATTAATAAGTCATGAAGCTATTCTCATAAACACAAACAGTGGCCCTTTGTACCAACATGTCTGAGGTGATGAGTTATACCTGGATGCTTGTAGAGACTGAAGCTGCTGGTGCAGATTCTTTGCAATGTGGAGCAATCAACTAACACGTGAGGCCCCGACTGTCTTTATTCTGATGTTCACTGCACCATAGTCCTTTGAGGACGCGGCAGCTCAACCTACCATGCTGCCCTTTCATCCATCCCAGGAAAATTAGTCCCAGTTCAGACATCCAACAGCTTGGCCACAATTAACGACGGACTCCTTTAATGGGTGCAGGAGGAACTGCCAAGGGTGGAGCTGTTACATCTACAAACCCCCTCCCCTGACTTTGTTTCACATTCAAGTGAGGTGTGAGGTAAAACCGACCTGGAGGATAAATTGGTGGCCGCTCACCAACTTACCTCAGATTGAAAAAGTTCTGTGGATGCAGAACAAAACATCTTTAGCTCAAGAAAGAAGTTCAGTTGCCATGATTACCCTTCTGACACCTTCACCTGGATGAGTGAGTGAATAAGTTAAGAGTCAGGCTGGTATTCAGAAGGTCGCAGAATCGAAACCCCGTCTGACTCCTAGTCCATCAACCACCAGGTGTGTCACTGAGCCAGACACCAGCTATAGCTCCCTGTAAGACGCTTTGGATAAAAGTGTCTGTCAAGCAAAGTAAAGTGTCATGAAGTATAGTGAATGAGGTTTGGTCCAATTACTCTTTGATTATATCTCTTCTGTTCACAGAATCAATGAGTTATACAAGAACACATTCTGTAAACTGTAAGTAAACTGTTTGTACATGTGTATCTCAGGCTATTCGAGCGCAAACATCCCATCGCGTAAAGCATGTAGTTACAGTAGTATCTCTATGGGTATCATTTGATAAACAAGTTTACATAGCCTTTTTTTTAATTCTCTGCTTGTTAGTGGACAATTCATGAGAAAGTGTCAAATGCAAAGAGCGTGTCAGCAGTTAGTTAAATCACTGAAATAGCTGTTGCTCACATGGTAGCGCGGTTTTGCTGTTCCCATGCCTGGTGTGAGTTCATTTTCATATTGTTCTATACCTCATAACACATAGTTAATATATATAATCAACACACAGAGATGAAATCACAGATTCACAAAACATCGTGACTAAACACTGAAGGCCAGGCCTTTAATAATGTAGGTGTTATGTCTGAGTATATTTTTTTCTCACCTTTTGACTGCCACAGTTACTGGCTTGATGTATTTGTTTTCCCCTCAGGGGACTCTCACTTTGAAAAACAGTGAATGGCGCAATGAGAACTTGAGTCTGGAAGAAATTGCAGCGTTTATTAGAACAGTTTCATACATTTCAAAACACAACATGTAACTAAGCGTAATAAGTGATTGTGCCACTAATTATTGAATTGATAAAGGCCACAGCAGTGTTCACAAATAACCTGAGCTGTATTAAAAGTCTCTCTGTTTATTCTCACCTTGGAAAGTCACATGAGCTTGGGGGTCTGTGAATTGTTCTGCACCTCTCTAACAATGATCCATCCAAATGGGAGGGCAGCAGGATTTGATTAGCTCTCTTGTAGTACTGCAGTGGTAAGGCAGCATCCAGATATTCATTCAGCCTCTGTAAATGCAGAGTCACGCCCCTCGTTTGAAAGCCGACTAACAAATCAAAATGAATTGGGCTCTGGTATGTCTATGGAATAAAACAGGTAATTAATGGCTGGGGTGTAATGTTGTTCACAGTGGCTAGAAACTCTTACCGAGCAGCCGAGGTGCTGTGATTTGTAGGCATTCAGTATTCCTGCTGGTATTTATGGCTATATCCTGCCAGGACGGTGATGCAGTGCAGGCTGAGGGAACCAGGCTGCTAACAGGGCTCCTAATGAAAGCACCGAGATCTGCAAGTCAGCATAACAAAACAAATATGTCCTCAGCGGAGCCTCATCAGTTTCCCATGTATTTGACAAGCGTTTCACGGTTCTCAGAACGAGAGCTACGTGAGAATTTTCAATAAATCATATATATTCAAAGCACAGGTGAAAACGAGGAACAGGTCGCACAACATGTTCTTATGATTTATAAATCAGAGTCTGTCATTTCATTTTAATGCTTTATCATGCATTTGGGGTTTCATTATAAAGGCTACTGTGAGTCAAACCACAGCACTGCAAATCATTTCTGAATGAGAACTTTTACATGATGAGCACTTTTCCTAAGCTTGCATACATGTAACATACATGCACGTGCTATCTTTGTGAGTGCGTTCACGCTCGCTGCACTGCGCTTTAAAAGGAAGGTGCAAGTAACACATGCAGGACTGGGAAAAAAAAGACACCTACAATCTAATTAATCACAGTAAACAAACGACGAAAGTATCCATCTGTGACTGCACCTTACTGTAATCACAGATGGACCAGAAACTGTGCTACATGTTACGCAACTCAAACATTTGTCACTGTAATCAAACGATAAAAATACTTGACAGGTTGTGTTACAGCGTTTATCTGTCTCCATATCACAACTTGTCGCCGCCTGTGCTTTTTGAAGCGGTGGGAGAGGCTACATTAGCAGCAGGTTGGGACGGGCACTTTGAGCTCTGGGACCTGGCAGCAGAGTTCTGGGCAGTGGGCCATGGATCTGTCTGGCCCACTGTCCTGCCTGGCAACACTGCAGCTCTCCACAGATGTGAACGTACCTGCAGGTGGCCTTAACAGTGCCTTGCTCCGCGGTGCAATACCCTCTCTGGTCTCATAGACTTTTATTAGTGTTGATGTGTGTCTTTGCTTTTTCATTCTACCACAGTGCTTTTCTAATAGTTATTGTTTCAGCATGAACAACTGAAACTCATTATTCCATTATTGTTCATACCTATTGACAAATTCCAGTAGAGTGTATGCTGCAAAATCCATTCAACCCTTACAAATATCGCTTGGCCTCACAAGTGAAGTGTTGCATTAATGTGATTGTCAAACTGTGGACCTGGCTGCAAATAACACTTCTTAATGGTTCACAGTTTTTCAGGTCTGTCTACAAAAGGCAGGTGTTAAACTTAACTTAAAATTATCTTACTTGATGTAAGATAATTTACATCGCATTGTGTTTCACCTGGCAGTGTTTTCACACGGACATCCACTGCAGGGCTAGAAATACATACATATCATACAGCTTCATACTCAACCAATGTAACAAATGAAGTCAGATAAATTTGAGTTAACATGTTTGAATGTCTTTACACGCAATGATGGCGCACACAGTTTAGAAAGATTTTATTGTTATGCGGAAGAGGCCGGCACTTGTGCATGCAAGATCACTGTTCATAACTCCTTTTAAACCATTGGTTATATTAACTAGAACCATGTCATAACCTCAATGGTGTGTTTGTTATATGTTTATTCATGGCAGGCATGGCCCTCTAGCTTTATTAAACAACCTAATTGATGCACAGTGTGTCACAGACTTCATTAGACTCATCTCACACAGTGTAACATGCAACAGACGCAGTACAATTGTTGTTATCACACAGTTTGTAGGCAACATTATCTCTGCAACAGTTGGTTTCTGAAAGCTGGCAAGTTATGCAGCATAAATTATACATAGCTACAACCTTTTGACTTTAAATATTTTTGCATCAACAATGGGATTATTTCAAAAATACTACCTCTAATGCTCGTTGTGATGGCTGCATATGCTGCCACACAGCTCATGGACTGTTGGTAAACCCCATGCACTGAACACCCTTAGTTTGGTTGGTATAGTCAATATTAATTTAATCGGATATATTTTAAACACCCAAGTACAGACGGAACAAAC
>JAUMTR010000025.1:15988893-16034113 GCA_032270685.1 Microctenopoma stevenorrisi | reverse complement strand
CTTTAGGCTAAATAAAAAGCCACTTATTTTTGAAAGATTCACCTGTGTCCTCGTGCCTACTTGCTCGGTCCCTCACACTCGTGCAGGTCTATTTATGTTTTATTTATTACTAGATAATTAATTTAGAAATCACATTATTCCCCCAGTCTGCAACAAAGGACGTTAGCTTTCTGACATTCATTACAAGAACAGAATGTCTGAAAAGATTTTTTTACAGCGCCCAAGCCTACCTGTCAAGTAAACAAACTCAACGCTTTGTGAAACACAAAAGACCAGTGCACAAAGATAAGGCGAGAAGAGTTGGAATAACACCTATGGGCTGTGTAAAACACGCTAAAACCTTTAAATTCATGGTATAGAACAAATACACCCTATTTAACTTCAGAAATTCACAGTTACATTCTGTATACTGGCAGACTCCTTCGGAGCAAGATGTATCTCGACAAATGCTTCTTCTAATAATGGCTGAATACCAAGCACCAAAGATCTAACACAGAATATTTCATCTGAAGGTGATAACGGCGTTATTGTAAGGAAAATACTTAATATGACTCAAATACTTGTGTGTCTTGTTGAGGTACTGCTGCACACATAATGCGTTTGTATGAGTTCAACTGTTCGAGCTGATGTGAGATAAAAATTGGTTTTAAAAAACATTTTGCACCTTGCACATGATCTTAATTCTACGAAGGGAATGCTCATCAATAGGTATCAAAAATGACACTGTGCAGTAAATGTCTTTGGAAAGTTTCTTTGCCAAGGGGAAAAGGCCCAGCCAGAAGACAGAAGAGGAGCCTTCGACTTCCAAGAAAAAGAAAGCTACATTTAATAGACAGTATCAGTCCTACTTAAAATACAGATTTATCCCAACGGGAGATTCCCACGCACCAAGCCCACCAAGCTGGGTTTTACAGTGACTGCAACCAAAACAAAATTACGAAGTAGACTGGACACTTCGGGTGTCATTGTCTCCTATCATCCTGGAGGGGACCGCCTGGTTGCAGAAAAACAAGCTCAGGGCTCCCACTGATTCAGCATTGTGGTGAGTCGGATCTTTCATGCACTTTGTATTTGCGGTGTATCTTATTTTGAAGGCATGTTTAAACGTTACCAGAGTGACCAGAGAGTGTTGCGGGCAGAGAGGATGTTGCTCATGTCATATTTTGTGTTTATGTTTAGAAAATACCACAGTTTTCATGCAGGTCATATCATATTATTTTGTTGTATTTATCCGCCACACCTTAAAGGCCGGTCCGTGAAAATATTGTCTGACATTAAACCGGTCCGTGGGGCAAACAAGGTTAGGGACCGCTGGTCTAAATGACCAGCTTGATACACAGTAAATTGGTTGCAGAGGAACTACATTCAAAGTCATGATAATAATAAGTACTTTATTGATCCCCTTGGGGAAATTGTTGTTTGGACAGCTGCTATACCCGTGTCTGTGACTTGTCCAAGGACCAGAGGCGCTGCTAGCGGACAGGCAAGGCAGGCAACTGCCTAGGGCCCCCAGGTCAAGGGGGCCCCAGAGGACCAACACAGTTTGGACCGCATCAGAACAACAGTAGGGAGACTGAAAACATGTCATTGATAGCAGCACTGTCAGCAGCTCTCACAAACCCCCTTTACCGGGGGTATTAAATATATTGTGTTGTTTTTTTTTTTGTTACAAATAAAGATTTCATAAAGTAAAATTATGTGTTTCTAGCAGTTCTTTATCGGCTTTCACTTCAATTTTAAAATATGATTACAATGTTGTCAGTGTTGGATGCTATAGGCTACGTATGATGAAACCTAGTTTAAGGGCCCCCATGGAATTTTTTGCCTGGGGCCCCAAGACATCCTTGCAGCACCTCTGCCAAGGACACCTCGACATGTAGCTTTGTGGAGACGGAGAATCAAACCATTGACCCCTTAGGTTGGAAGAAGACTGCTCTACCCACTGAACTATCATCCCACCTAAATATATAGTTTATATTCTGACGGATTTTTGCTGTTTTAAAAATAAGTTACAGCTATAAATCTAACATAACCTGTATATTTGCTCATGAAGAGACTCTGCACATCTGGGTTTTTTAAACAGTGTGACACACATGTTAGTGATCTGTCTGCTCCTCTGCTGGCTGACACAGGCTCCATTCATCCATTATCTGCAGCTCAACCTGGGGCAGGTCAGGGTGGCAGCAGGCTCAGCAAGGTAGTCCAGACCAGCAGCGTTTCCCAGCTCCTCTTGTGGGATCCCCAGACATTTTCAGGCAAGATAAGATATATAATCCTTCCAGTGCGTTAAGTCTGAGTCTGCTCCGTGGTCTCCTACAAGCTGGAAGCACCCGGTACACGTCTAATTGGAGGGGTCCAGGAATCATTCTGATAAGATGCCTGAACCATGTCAGTTGCCTTCTTTAAATTTTTACCAGGTTTCCAAACCGAATCTCTAAATGCATGTCAAACATCTTATATTATATATTTTATATTTAGTATAATATATATATATATATATATTCAGTATTATAGTCAATATTCATAATATTCATTTAACAATCTTAAAAACATTCTCTTCTCGCAGCCACAGTGTTCATGAAGTCCACATTTGTGACCAGATTGCACTGAATTAACAGCAAATCTGCACTCAGTGAACAGGCAGATTTTGTTTTTGGCACTGTGTGTGAACATTTTCCAATCGTCTGTGATTTGTGCAGTTTCAGACACACAGACAAAAAATGTTCCTGCTCATTTCCCCATAATCATGTATCTAATCAATTTTCTTTCACCACACAGAAAAGGTCTGGCCGGCTGCAGGATTTGAACCCACATTTTTCTCACTGCGAGGTGGGAATGTTAACTACATCCATATCATCCATCCCTTCCACGTACACAATTCACTCCATCTCTCTGCACATGTCTCCATGTTGATGTCACTCAGAAACCTGTCTATTAGCAACTGCACACCCAACTCGCACTGCCTGCTTATAGCAGATTGACTGATGCTGATATGCTACAGGTGACGTGTCATGAAATCGAAGCACTAATGACAGAAGTAAAATATTTATACACAGCAAATAATAATTAACGTATAGAAGCTAAATTACAAATTTAAATAAAGCAGAGATATGAGCTATAAAATATTCTCAAAGATGCACTCTCTGATTTCTCTCTATTTTCTTTGTAAATTTTGATGAACAGACTGGTAAGCAATTAAAAAATTGTATTCAAAGATTTTATCAATTTCAGGCTTAGTCATTATTTTTGGTTTGTTCAACAGTTAACCCAGTTCTGTCTTAAGGTGACAAGACACATATCTAAAGTGGCCTCCTGTTGCCTGACTCCACGCTGAGCTAAGCTAACTAGCTGCTGGCTATAGCTCCACATTTAACAGCCAAAGATGGAAAAAAAAGAGTTCCCTCTAAAAGTGTGGCAAGAAATGGCAAGAATTATTTTTAATGAGCCGATTCCATACTCGGTATACACTGCACTCACTAAAACAGTGGACTTTCCCTTTTATTTTAATGACTTTTACCTTTCAGTATGTGCTTCTTCCTCATCCTTCATCCATTGTCATAGTTTATCTAGCATGAGAATGCGGCCTCCCATACGCTGTGTGACTGTAATCCATTTCAGAGAAATGTTGGCAACTGCAGCCAAGTGTCATTGTTGTACTGTACATTGAGACACCCTATCTGGGAAAAGCCACCGAACCGCCTTTACAATCGCAGCGGGCAGGATAAGTCATGTTTGGTTTTAATCCCCTGAAGCCGGCTGCAGTCACAACACAGCTACAATGCATTTTACAGCAGACGAACCTGTGTCGTGTGGGAGAGAAGAGGAACCCGTAAAAATATTTACACATAAAAATGATGTTTATTCAACAGGATTATCAATGGCTAGCTACAGAAAAGAGCCTTTGAGGTTATATTAGTAAAATATACAACAATTTAGCTACTGTCAAAATGCAAATGTGTGTGCAGGAGCTCGTGCAAAGATGTACCCTCATGGACAAAGCAAATTTTTTAAATAGAGCCACGGTTTGATCTGAACATTCAGAAAGTATACTGAGCATTTCGGCTTATCTTAATTGCTTTTGCTCGCGATAATTCTCGACAGTCCATCAAAACATAACCAGCCTTTGCTGTTGCAGCGTTGAGGATAACCCAGTTTGTCTTCTGCTGCTTTATTAAAAACTGCTAAAATCTGTTGTGATAAACTGCCCAAAACAGAAAAAAGGGTCAAGATATTTACTCAGGAAAATCTCTATACTAATCTATGAAGAATCTGAATCAGCACAAAGAAGACTTGATTCTGACTTCTGTTGATCCCCTACAGCATGTAACAGGCTGTATGCTTAGCGATCAGACGAAGAAATTAAACACATCCATTGATTAATTTTCTGAAAAAATGTCTGACAGACTCTCTCAGATCACCATATGTCTTGAAATTTTGATATTTGTGCTGTTGGATTTATTATGTGTGTCTTTTGTTTCAGGCTAGTGGGTGTTTTCAAACTCCAATTAGCGCAGCTGTTCTTTTGTTTAGTATAAATAGAAGCTGAGATTTGTTGCATCTGCAGCTTGTGTTCAGCTATAATTATGAATAGTAAAAAAGAGGCCAGCTTCACTGTAGAGCAGGCTTTAATGTTAACTTTATGATCATGTGTTCATACTAATTTCCATTTATAGCATTAGAGGACTGTCCAATAATGCCCACTTCTCTTTTTGTTTCACCTTCTCTGTTATTCAAATTAAACGTCCTACGTTTGCGATTAGTTAGCTTTCTAGCTAACGAAGTGAGGAAATAGTTCAAGACAAAGCCTAAAAACCAAAAGGTTAATAAAGATGATATTGTTCCAGCATATCGTCACAGCTTTTCAAAGCACGAAACAAAACAATGCTGACAAGTGTGGTGAGACTGAACTGTACGTTTAAAACCACATCAAAGTGCTGAAAGATGCTCAAACACCTGGTGGAGCTAAGGAGAGCTGAGAGAGAAATTATTGACTAGAGAAATCTAATCCACTCTGGACACAAAATACTGAATAGATTTGATTCTGTGGCATTACTTTAAATGGATTTCAAATCAAATGCACATACAATACAATAGGTAAGTGGAAACACCACACGTTTTAATAAATATCTTCCAAATAAGAGAATGTTTCACATATTTTAACTCTGAATATGACATTTATACAGACGTTAGTTGAAAATGTCACATTGGTTGAAGTAAAACAAGCTACTGTACACGTTCAGGAAATAGAAAGAGCAGGTTGGCGATCTTCTGCACTATATTGAATGAAGATAGAAGTAAACAGTGACTTGGCAGTCTCTCTCCAATTGAAGAAACCCTCCTCCAATTATTTCCTTGTCTCTCCTTTCCTCTATTCTCATTTGTTACACCCTCTGTGACCTTTCAATTGGATGTGGCAGCAGTCAAACGTCAGTGTGAGCACTTCATTGATAGAAAGATGGAGGTCATTACCAGCAGTTGTCCTGCAGAGGACTTTAATCCCAGAGAAAGCTAAGGCCAGAATCCAGCCACTGGAGTTGGCTTGATTACTGACCGCTCCTAATTGGCTCCTTGTATGGGCTGTGATGCAAGCAGGATGTGACACAAAAGGCTAGACTTCTTCTGCTGTCTGCCCTTTGTGTCAGTCCCATTAACCTTTCCCTTCTACCTTCTCCTCTGCCTTTTTGTGTTCAATTAAAGCCACTCTTAAAATGAGCCGGAGCAGTAAGACAAAGAGCTGTGTCATGGACCATGTAAAAGGAAATAATTGCACCTTGAATTGCTATTCCAGGCAGACTTGACATGCAAAAGGTGAAAATCTTTTGATAATTGTATTTAGTTAGTTACAGTTTAGCTGTGGTGCATGGATTATCTGTGCCTGGCATATGTGCATGAATGCATGTTTGTTTGTCTGTGAGCATGTGAGTTTTCTTAATTAGATGCTGCATTCCAGCAAAATACTAAACAAAACAAAAATTCCAATAATATTTTACATTTAGCGGGAACAATCTGATAAAATCAGCTATGTAAATCCATGCTTGGTGTTCATCCTTTGGGATATTGTGTGCTTTTGTGTGTGTATTGTTGCTACTGTGCAATTAATCATAGCACCTAACTGCGTTCACACAGTTCCCTTCGGTTAATTGCGCTGCAACTTCAGAACGGACCGAGCGATGATTTATTCAGCAGGCAGGTGGACTGCCACTCCGCTCCTCCGTCCTTCTAGTTACAAAGGATGAATGGCTCACTCCTGCGCCCAGCTACTCTCTGTGCTCTTCCATCCCTCAGGCCAATCGACTCTGAGGCCACATTTACAAGACAGGCCTTAGGGTGACAAAATGAAAGGTATAGTGGAATCAATTTCACACCTTTTCTCCGTATTCAAGACTTAAACTGGTAAGAGCCAGAGAACAGATAAAGCTATTGACCATCTGTAGAAAGTTTAACAAGTGAACTTCCCCACAGTGCCTGCTGGCAAAAAGAAACAAATACCAGAGCCAGCGAAAGGTGAGACCATATAGACATTTCCTGCCCTCCTCACTTCAGGGGTCTCTGTCTCATTTAGTGGCTGTGTTGTGCCGCGTCGTCGGGCAGACCGGTGGTGGCTGCATCATGTTCAAGCCACTGTAGCGACGTTTTATCTTAAGCTGGGAGTTGGGAGAACACAGAAAAGATGTGGTCAAATACTGTACAGGTAGAGTAACCAGCTGTGAATAGTCTTAATTAAACCTATAAGTAAATCAAATGAGCCAACAGCACTTTACATCAGACTAACTCTAACCCGAATTAAATGTAGATGCAGCACTCCCTGTGTGAGAAATGTGCAGTATATGCTCAAATGTGCTAACTATTGTTTCTTTAAGGTCAGACATCTATCACATGCTGTAATTAGTTGCCTATAGTGACGTCTTTTCATTTATGTCCATGTTCAAAGCATATGTGACGTTTCATAGACAATCAGTCAGACTGGAGAATGGAGCCTCTAATCTACAGGAGCAAGGTCCATACATCAACATTAGGATTATACCTCCTCTTGCAGCAGTTTGTCTCAGTGCTGCTGGCGTGCCATTACCCTGAGATAACCACACTTTAATAGTTAATGCAGCTGTGAGGGCCCCTCTGCATTACAAATGGGCCCATTCGTCTCACCTAGACCCCCGCGGGTGGCAGCACACCAGTCTATCCTCAGCAACTCTAATCATTCATCAATAGACGAGATATCTGACACCAGCTTGCATAAGATACCGAACACTGTGATGTGGTCAAGGCCAGAGACGGACATCCTGGTGTCAGAGAGAGGATATGTCAACCGATATTACTCCAGACACTGCTATGTGACTTCTAAGCTACAAAGGGTGGATTGCAGGCTCCACGTATAATCTTTATATCTAAAAGCTACTGTCTAGACACTGAACAGAGACGAATGAGCGTGTTATTTATGTGATGTTATACATCATACTTTATGTATATTTTGAGCAGTATTATATCATAAAAAGCCTATATATCATAATGTTGTCACTTAATGTGCTCGTGGGTTGAGTTGCATTGTGGGTAATGTAGGCATTAGGTAAATAGGGTATGGGTGTATGAAATAAAATGAATTCTGGTTCTCCTGTGTAAGATCCAAACTATCTTATGTGAGTACATCTTTAGGTTTTAAACTTAATTTCACCAATTATGCCAACAATGCTCAACATAACTCATGAAACTGTTCAACTCTTTGAAACAATGGTGTTGGGTGCTCTTTCTAGACCCAACCCATCTCTTATGAGTTCTCAGACTAATGCAATTCTAGCGCAAAGATAATGTATAAAACAAGACGACGCGAGCATCTTTGTTGTTATCCTTAAAATGTCACTGTCTACCCACTTTCTTATACAAATTGTGTTTACTCTGGTGGAAAGGCAAGAGTGCCCTCTTTCCAATTTGCCTGACAGGGGAATGCCAGTCACAAAGCAATAAGGCAGATGCTGAAGGGACCTAACTCTGCAGCTGAGCCTGTTTTGTAGGCGAGTTTGTAAACCTTTTATTTCCAACTGTAAAGTCAAGCTTGTATTTGTGTGTGGTGGTCATCACATCAGCACTCCGCAGAGAGAATCCGCTCTCTCCCATTGGAAATAAAATAACCGTGATAAAACTGAGCGCAGATCGCCTCTGTAAGTAACCAGCACAGATGTAGCCCAGGCCGGCCGGGCTCTCCGTGGACACCCGTTGCTGCAGAGGGATTTGACAGGCCCAAAATGGGCAGGCGGGTCCCTTCTCTTTTGATCAATCAGGTAAGACATGGAGCAGTAGCGTGAATTCTAAAACTCCAGATGCACCGTCACCAAGGTGACTCCCATCTATTATCCCTCCCAACTGCTGTGAACATACGCGCATCTGTCAGGGTGACAGAGCTCCTTTGCTTTCTCGACTTTGGTTGAATCCATACCTGATGAGGGCTGAATTAAGTGGTGGTTTAATTCAGCCTTTCCTGAACTTAGATATTCTTCATTTTATGGATATGAATGAAGAAATGCAGTGCTACCTACAAAATATGTACCTACAAAACCATGTCCCCTGGAGTAGCCTTAATTTGAAAATCACACATAAAGAAACAGCAAATTCTGTGGACAAATATTTCATGCATAACTACAGAACTGATACGGGTTTACTGTGTTCCTCTGTGACAGCAGACAGACTAAGACTCAGATTCAGGTAAGGTGTTACTGCTGAATGGATTTTCACAGCACTGTTCATTTACAAGCATGCCCACAAGATGGCGTCATTTCTCAAAGATGTCACTTAGCATTGGCCTCAGTATTATTTCACTAAAGCTGATCTCTGTCTGCCACCTATTGGTAAAGAAAGACAACTGACCGCTATCAACCACAATGGAAGGTCCTGTACATCTATGAATAGTTACAGTTAAGTCTTTGGCCCATGTAAAATGAATGGCTACAACGTGTGGAAAAGTTTAATTGAGTGCAGTGTATGGTAGAGATATTCAAATGAATTATTAAAATGTTGGACTGTGGCTGACTCCGACCTCTGATCTCCCTGCAGTGGCACCGAGCTGTAGGAGTTTGCCTCCAGGGACGAACAGATTTGAAGTGAACTATAATGAAGCTGATGTGATGTGTGTTGTGAGCTCCACTGTATGCAGGATTCTTAGCGACCGTGTGTTAAAACTGAATAGGCTGGATGTCGTTAAAAGGATGAAATGAATCACGAGAAGAAACGGTGTTTCTTTCTGCTCTTGGCTTTCATATTTTATTCCGAGTATTTGGAGTCTTTGAGAACAACAAATGAAAAATAACACATACAAAGAGAAGTAGATTGACGTGTTGAGGCTGCTGCTGCCAAAGGAAGTTTCAAATATGGTTTTCACCCTTAGAAATTTCACAGGCTTGAGTCACGGTATGACTGATGCAGCGGCTGGACCCCTTTCTAAAAAATCTCAGGATGTGGACATGAAACTATTTGAAAGGGAGAGTGGAGCGTTGACTCAGTGACCAGTGAATGGAGGTGAAATGAGGCAGTGTAAGGACTCCTATTACACCCTTCCTATAGGAGTATTACATAAATACAGTGCTGTGTTCACTAAACAAGGAGTATGCACTGCTTCCTGTGTTTGTGTGAGTCAGTTACTACTCATAAGCTGACTGAATCAGCTGGGCCCCATCCCCCGCCCCCTAACCTCCATCCGCCCCCTCGCAGAAGTATAAAAGACACCCACACACATATTCCCATCTCCGCCCACCATCCGCCTTTCAACTGCTCCCACACTTTTCCCTCCCGGTGGATTTTCTCTCTCTGCCATTTTTTTTTCTCTCCGTAGAGGATGTGAGTGGCGTGTGTGTATGTGTGCGTTAGTCATGTTCAGGCTCATCCAGGGCCAACAGCAGCACAAGCAGGGGGAAACCCAGGCGCAAGCAGGAATAGGATGTTTTGTCCACATCTGTTAGTTGGTTTGGCTGCAGCACGTTTGCGGTTTTACGCAGCGACTAAAAGTGGATTTTAGAATTAGTGTGTGCTGGAGAGCAAGACAGATTAGCATATAAGAGGAGGGAAATATATGTGTGTGCGTGTGTGTGTGTGTATGGGGGCGGGGGGTCATGTCAAAGTGGGCCAAGACCCCCCCAGTGGTTAATAGGATTGTGTCTGCCCTGAGCTTCTGCAGAGTTCACGAGCCGGGAGACAACTCTAAGGAGAGTGTCTGATGTGGAAGTTCATTACAATTCAAACTGACTCACAGGTTGGTTTCAGGCATTTTTTTGGTGCCACAGGTACAGAAAGAATTGAAGTTTTAGGTGAGGCATACCCTGACCTAGATCTGCAAACTTACCCACTAACGTTAATCTAAATCTTCGTTGATCCTGAACACATCTTTTATTCCATAATATTAACGCACCTCTGTGAACAAATGAATAAAATGAAATGAATTCTACCAAAGTTTTATTTTATGAGATGCTTACATTGTTGCACTAGAGAAGTTCAAGTAACTTGTTTAAAAGATGATCAGTGTATGAACATCATATAGATAAAACGCATGTGGATTGAATTTTCTCACACTATTATGTATCAGTACAGGGATAATAGCTAGTAAAGCTATGGTGGAAGCTGCTGGTTAATCCTCAAATTTACTGTTATTGCTGTCAATTAAGAGTCCAGTTTATTATTTACACCTAGCAAAAACTAATGAACTTCAGTTTCACAATGAGTTCAAATTTCCTGAAAATTTGTTCAATTCTTTTCAATTTTGTTTTCACACCATGGAAAATCAAAGTAGCGAATATTGATCAGATAAGAGAATCACCTCTCTGTTCAATGCAGCACACAATAGATAATAAACTTGTCTCAGCAGTTTTCTAAAGGACATATTTAACAATGGTCAACTTCATTATGACGGCCAGTTAATTGCAGGACTGTTGTATTTGTTTTAGAAACTGAATCAGAATGAAAATTCCTTTTCACACAAAAGGAATTTGTTTTGGCAAGTTTGTGCACAAGTTGCGATGCACTGAGAAAGCCACGGACAAACAAGCTGAAGTCGTGCACAGACAAAACTTTACTCCTGGGGACCTGTCAGATATAGATGTGCTGTAACTATTGTAAGCAACTCTTTTGCCTAAACACTATGATGACATTTGTTGGATATCATCACTGTTCGGTCACATTGTCCAGTCCCCTCGTCGGTCTCCAGGTGGTGTCAGTGGTTGAGATGGACAAGATTCCTCACACACACACACACACACACACTCACACAGAGTGTGGACCTATTTCCCTGTCTCCCTCTACATGCTGAGTGGTCGGGTATGGCAGAGATGTGTGAGGGTGTGGGGGGGATGGGACCAAAGTAGTTGTGGAAGACAGAGAGGAAGGAAGTGAATAGAGTGAGAAATGAGGAGGGAAAGGGTGGCACGCAAGGCAAGCACATGCTGAGCAGAACATTGACTCACTGAGAAAGGCGCTCTCTCCATTTATACTCTGTCCAATCCCCTTTTCACCAAACATCCACTCTGCCCACAATGCACCCGCAGAACATGGATATCTGTATCAAATCTGCAGCCGACAGATGTTTTGAGATGCCAAAGCGTTTCGGTGTGTTTATTTGCAGTTAGTTGTTTGTGTCCCGTCAAAGCAGACAGAGAGGTGTGATGTGCTCAGACGGCTGCAAACGGTCCGTTTCAACCACTTTCAGGCCACTCTACTCTCAGTATCTGTTTCCAATTGCACAGCAGAGGACCCATCAACTGCAGATGGGTAGTTCATTTGCATCAGAAACCCTTGTGTGAAAGTACCAGTAGGTGGTTTGATTAGAGCACAGTTTGGAGTGACTCTCCGCCGTCCTCTTTATCCACCACGCCCATGCAATAGTCATCTGATGTTGAGCATTTAGATGCAAAACTGGTCACACCAACACCCTGAGGACGGCATCCTGGAGGGATCCCCTGTGTCTATGTGAGTGAAAGAGTTGAATCAACGTTTACTGAGACTGTGTCCTGCAGCTAAAACCACAGCCACTACAGACGTATTGTACATGACATGAGTTATTGCCTTCTTCTTTTGCTTTAGTGGTGTTCATTTTTTTCTTAAAGAACTACATTTTGCTTAAATGTTGTGTTAAAATGTTATTATACTACTGTTGCTATAATACTTCCATAAAGCAGTAACTATCCCTGAGTACAGTAGTACTTTAACACTTTTTATGTATATGGTTGACAGCAATGCACCAAGGGGTCATAAGAATTAGGATAAGGCAGAGAAACAAATTATTTTCAATTTGTAGTATTCCTGATATTGATTTAAAAATATTTCAGTGTCAAATAAATACCTTTGTTGGTTCACGTGTTAAGATTTAACAGACAAACGCAGTAATGTTCAAAGGTGTTGCAAGTACAGCACAGACTCTGCAGTAATAATGTAAATACAGAAAGAGAGCACGTTTAATTCTGTTAAAAGGTAAAATGAAATATTTCAAAAGTAAAAACAGATACAGTTTTAAAACAGCAAATACTAGTAAGACCCTATAAAGTACTAATTACTACTGTAATTGAAAGATCATCGGATTTCATATATACAATTCTAAATTCTGCACAGAAAACATCTGATTAGTCAGAATGCAGCAACACGGAAACCGCTCATAATAACATAACTCTCACTCAGGCATTCTGTTGCATTCCTCTCTAATATTTCTTTCTGACTTTGATCAGGCTCGTGTTTGCTCTGGATGAGGTCATCGCCTTCACACTACGCAACTTTTAGTCACGTTTTCAAACCTGGGGAATAAAACAGAAAGGACTCAGTGGGATGGGGGGTGTCTCCCCTCTCATACCGAGGGTGGCCCGTTTCTCACATCCCCGCCCTCGGCTCTTTAAATGCCCCACACTGCTCCTGCCCGGCGCCTTCTCCTTCATCACGCACGGGCCGTTTGCTGGACTCTGTCGGAATAAACTCCTCAGCCTGCTGGTAAAACATTTCAAACCATTTTCTCTCTCTCTCTCTCTCTCTCTCTCTCTTTTTTGTTTTTTCTTTTAAACCATGCTCCTCGGCTAGTTCACACGTGTTTGCCAGCGCTGCCTCTGCATGAGCTGGGCTTTTAAAGGGGCGGGCTGTGTGTTGGCTGACGAATAAAAGCTGCAGCCTATCGCTCGCTGCGAGCCTCTTTAACCGGGCACAGCCAGCCAGGCTTAAAGGAAACATTTCGTCCTGCGTTTGAGCAGAGGTTAAAGCCGAGCGACAAAGGTGAGTGCAAATAACCCCAAACGTTTTGCATGCTCGACAAGACGCAGACGCGCGCGCTTCGTCTGCGGCTCCGGCGGGAGGAGGCTGCACGCGGAGCCCGTCTTTTGTTGCTGTGGCCCGGGCGCGCGGCCGCCGCCGAACCCGCTCACCTCGCTCGCGCTTTCACTTAGTTTGTTTAAAAAAAAAAAAGCACACAAAATGTGGGTTAATGCCAGCGACGGCTTCAGTCTGCACACACACACGCAGCAGACATTGTGTCTGGGGGAGCACGGCTCTCCGGGCTCCGGCGTGCAGTCACGCCGTCAGAGACTCCGCGGCGCAGGCCCGAGTCTTCGGCCACTAACAGCCACAGCGACGGGCCTGCGACATGGTCGCGTCGGGCTCAGCGGTGCTCAGCGGGTCTGTGCGGCCTCGGACCGCGTACTGAGCCCCGGCAATGTCTTGTGGTGTCAATCCCCTGTTAGTGTGACACAGTGGTGTGTAATAAAGCGCAGAGGAGACCGAAATAGACCCGGATTATTGAGTTACACGCGTTGCCAGTGAGCTCAGACTATGGTTTTTGTCTCGTTGCTGATGATTATCACGAGTATTTTCTGTGCAACAAGCCTGACCAGTGCGATTCATCTGCTAGGTCTGCAAAGCTAAGCAAACATGAGCGACAAGGGGACAGTCTCGCCGAAAGAGAAGGAGGCTACAGAGAAGAGGGGGCGTGGAAGACCCCGCAAGCAGCCCCAGGTAAAGACCTCTGACGTAAGTAATGCCACACTTCTTCCTACACTTGTTTTGGTTGTTATCAGATTTGCATGTCACAGGATGCCACTGACTAGACTAACAAAACACACCGGTGCCTGACATCTGCTCCAGCGGATGCACAAGTAGATGTTATTGCTTGGAGGGTGTTCGTGCATATCCATGTCATAAGCTCACGTTGAGCCCTCGGTGAAATCAAGAATCAAGATATGGCTGCAAAGAGCCCTTGTGACCACTTGTTCACCCCCATATCCGTGCAAATGTCTACAACAAACAACCGCTTTGTAAGCAACCTGTAACCTAACCTCTTTAAACTGATAACCCCCCCCTTCTCCGTCACAGCACCACTTCACCCCGTCACGTAATGGATGGAGTCAAAGCGCAGACGAGCTTGTGTAGCTGCTGGTGTGTTTGTAGTATTGAGTTGCTTGGTTGCTCCGGGCTGCAGTTGTAAACACGCTGCGAGTGTAGTAGGAAGTGACGCTGCAGTGACACAAGTGATCTCGTGTATGGAACTGAAATTTGCTATGGTTGTTGGGGTGTTTCACTGTGACCGTAGTGTTTCTACGCCCGGTCAACTGTCTTCCTCGTGGCAAGCTGACTCTATCTCGCCTGTCTCGATTGTCAGGAACCAAGTGGGTCCCCTACTCCAAAGAGGCCCAGAGGACGACCGAAGGGCAGCAAAAACAAGGCCACGGGCAAGAGCAAAGTAAGTCGCTGCCTGCACGTGTTTATTTCAGTTGCAGCTAATATGTTCGGCTCCACAGCAGACGCGGCTTCACGGTGACACATGGCACTCTTCATCCACTCTTGTCTCGCAAGCCTTTCCGTCTCCAACCGCTTCTTCTTCGACGGTAGCTAACCTCATCCTCTTAAAAGGATGTCCTGCTCTTACTTGTGATATATTGGCTGCAATGTAGCTGCTTCCCCTGATGGTGTCGGAAATAGCATGGCTAGGGTTTCCCATTGTGCAGTCCTTGGCGTGCTGCTTTTTTTCTTTTTTATTATTTCTTATTTTTCAAGAGATGCTCAGTCTGTACTTCCTGTCCTCCAGCTTCCTGCAGCTTGTCATGCACAGTGTGGTGCAGGTGCAGAGGCAGAGGCCGCAAGACTGTTTCCAAGCTGACACTAAGCACCCCTCCGCCCCCACCCAACACACAGCCCTAGTTCTTCTCTGCCTGTCGTCTCCATAGCAACAACTGATTTTTCTCCCTCGCCCCATCCCTTCAGCTCCCCCTTGCGCGCTGTCTTCGCCGCTGTGTATGGGAAGGCAGAGTACAGCACACATACATGTGGGATATAGGTTTAGCAACGAGGGCCGAGCTGCCTCGGGTTTATGTCTCTGCTCAGTTCCACCAGCTGTCTCTGATCCTCAGACCAGGTGGCCAGCGAACTGGAGTGCCCTGTGTGCAGTTCCTGTTGGCCTTCCAGATAATAGCCAATGAACCCAATGCCCCCTTTCCATCCGTCTAATTGCAGAGGTAGTGCTGCCATCTGCAGGCTGCTGGAGGCAGAGTACTATGGATCGTTGACAGCTTTGGTTTAAGCACTGAAAAGTCGTCGCTTTAAGATCAGCAAGTGGCTGAGCAAAAATGTGACGGTCCGTACGCTTTTCTTTCACAGAAGGTAACGGCAGCCCCATCTGCAGGAGTGAAAGGAAGAGGAAGACCTAAGAAGGAGGTAAGAGTGCATGGACTTGCAGGGCAGGATCCGAGCCCATGATTGTTAAATCATTCCTCTCGCAATTGAATTATGATTGGTATGACTGGCTGCAGGGTAAAATCGCATTTTTCCAATTCCCTTGCCGCTCTCCTTACATTTTAAATCATCTATTTTGGTTCTTATGTGTTAATTTGAGAGCAGCTGCTTGGTCTCGTCGTGCTGAAAGACAAATTGTACCATGCATGATGATTTTCTCCCTCAACGTTCTTATGTTGAGTAACTGACCGCTCCGGAGAAGAAGTTGTGGTCTCGTAGTAGCATTCTGTCACGTGCGGGAGTGGTTTGGGCATGCTCTGAGAAAAGGTCCGGATGGCATTAGTCACAGAAAGGAATGACCCATAGTCACCCTCCTAACAACGAGCACTCATTTTTATGAATGAACATGTTGGGCAGCAGCAGCAGCAGTGAGTGAGGGAGTGAAGAGGAAATGCAGGGGAGCAAAAAGTTGGATGCCTCATTGTGACTCACCGCTCTTATGAATCACCTTTCACTACCGATGGCTCACCCTTCCCCTGGGGATTCTTCATGCCGCAGTGGTTTATCAAAGAGATTTATAATAACATTTATTTTTTCATGTTGGTACTCGGGGTTGTTTAAAGTAAAAACAGTCGCGTTGAGACATGAATCACAGGCAACAATTGTTGCTAAGGATTGACGACATTTTCCTTTGTGGGTGTAGTCATATTTTTTTTCTTTTCTGCTGCAGGAGAAGGAAGAGAAGGTACCCCAGGAATCATCTGAAGAAGAAGACGAGGAGGAGGAGGAGGAGGAAGAGGAGGACCAGTAAATCACAACGCATGCTACCTCACTCAACATACTGACTTACTGTTAACCAGAACTGGGCTTTATCTCAAAACACCAGTGCCACCACATGACCACTGTTCACGACAAGGCCCTCTTTGCCAAAACGAGGGTCAACACCGTACATATATCATGCAACAGCACTGGATAGAACGATGGACCTTGCTCAAGCATAGATCTAAGAATTACATGAACGGTAACAGCCCTTTTCTCTACATGTCATAGTATCACAAGTCTCTTATACTGGACAAATGTGTGCTCTAAGCGCAGCGGAGGTCTGGAGGTTTCAGTTTTCCCTGGTGGTTTGGACATTTTCTTTGCTTAATGTTATTTGTTGTACCCGCATCTGAGATGGTAGGGCATATAGAGTTTTCTCCATGTTTGTACTGGACAAAGGTGAATTTTACTTGCAGGTGTGTGTGTGTGTGTGTGTGCGCGAGAGAGAGAGAGAGAGAAGTAGTTGACCTATTCTTAGGATGAGAATAGGTAACTGATGGTTGTCGTTTTCCCCCTCCCACCTATGTCTAATCTTCCTAACTGATTTCATCCCGTCTCTAACCATTGGAGCAGAATCAACCTTCACAACCTTCCCTCTCCCCCGTGTAGGACTAGATATAGTTGTGCGTCGTGCTAGAACTTCTTTCTCAGTCCTCGGCGTGTAGTGGGGAAATGTAAAGTGTATCGTTTCGTAATCAGAGTAGTCTGATTTGACTTACTGTTTTGTTCCTTCGGGTTACATACATTTAAAAAAAACATGAGTGTGCTGCTTTTCATGTTGTAATAAACTCAACTTTGTTTTTGGTATAATGTGTGTTTTTAAAGATAGGTTTGGCAGAATTCTAGGCTGAGAGCATCAGTGTTGTTTCTTCAGGGAGCTTTTTACAAATGCTGTTACAATGCCGTCGGTCTCTCATACGGTTCTCAGTTTCCAAGCGCTTGCTCAATCACTCGTAAGGCGAACTGCAATTGGTCAAACGGTAAGTTTGATTGTAATAGAGGATGGTTGGTGGCACTACTGTCCAACAGGGCTGTGCCGTTTCCCCCTCCCCTTCATTCCATCTAGCTCTCACAACTTCATCTAGCTTAGGGCCTTCTTTTATCTACTTACTACAGTAATGTTTTTTTTAATGGAAGTTGAATGACGTCTGCTACAGGAAAAAAAATGTTTCTGTATTCTGTAAGTGTCAGGGAACCTATGGTCACAGTCCACTTAACTGGGTTTTTCCACACACCTAAGCTGCTACAACCTCAGTTACGAAACCCGGAAAACTGCAAACGGGCAATACAAGGCCTGGAATTTCATACCTCACTCAGCCGCTTACTTTACCGTGTAATTGCATTAAACTGGTTTTCGGTTTTTAAAAATGTAACCTCTGTATGAGTTGGAAAGATGTGTTTTTTTTTTTTTGTTGTTGTCCGACTGTAATAAGGTATATAAGGTGTCAAGTGTGTGTTTGTGTGCATCCGCAACACGTCTTGGCTCGTTCATAACCGGAGCTTGGAGACAGGTTTTTTTTTTTTAAATGTGTGAAGCAAGTCAGGGAGACCTGTCAGCTTGACAACTGTGTTCGCTGACTGTGGTAGTTTAGCAGGTGTGTTTTTATCCTTTAAAGAAATTCTTCTGGTGCACTGAAATGTTGGTTCAGATTTTCATGGACGTGTGTGTGTGTGTGTGTGTGTGTGTGTGTGTGTGTGTGTGTGCTAGACTGGGCGCTCTTTCCACTATATGTTCTGTTGGCTACTGTGTGTCTGGTACTACCACACACAGCCACTCTCCACATGGCTCATGCAGTGGACACTTCATGTCTCTTTCAACATCCCTCGACCATATCAGTGTCATTCTACATAACATTTTCATCCATTCATTTATATACTGTAAACTCAATAGGATGGGATCATTCTTTTTAATGTACACCGTATATAAATGTACAATGTCTATATTTCTATGGTGCCCTACAACAATTTGTATCAGAAATGGTGAATAAAGATACCTTTCTTTGTCATTTACCTGTTACGTTGTGTGTCACGTGCACATAGGCTGCAGAAAATCACAGGAGCACGAAGACGATTCACATTTTAATTTTCAATCAACATTACAACAGACTGAAAACAAACAGAATGCCGACGAAGCATTTCCATCAGTAGTTCTTCGATTCTTCCAGTGCAACCTTAAATCGATCAGACGATCAGTGTAAATCAATGCATAAATTGTAATGGCAGAGAATAAATTAGAGTAATGCACAGAAACCCAGGAGATGTAAAAATGACTGGGGGGAAGCGCTGAAGAGCATGTTGCAGGATAAAAATGTTTCCAGCCTCGAAACAAACCACATGTATAAAAGATCACTTTCATTCCTGATACCTCAAATAGTGAGTGCATTCGAAGGCAGCTAACAGTTGTGTTGTTCTGAGTTTGCGTTCACAATACAAAGGCAAATAAAGGTCAGGGGAAAAAAGGAGTAAGGTTTCCTGAGTACTTCAGACAGTCAGCTCTATGGCATTCATGTGAACAGATTCTTCAGTTGGAGGTATATTGGTGCTGGTGCCATGTCTCGCAGACAGGACATATTTAGTGAACTAGTCACAACTTATTTGGGGGATGAGAGGAGGGAGGTTGGTGTTATTTACTTCCATATCTGCCCTTCATGCCACTGATAAGAGTCACAGGATTTGGCTAAACCACAAATTAAAACCAAAAGAGGGTGTGTTCAACCTTTGCCATCAAAATGAAACTGAAGTTACATTTACCTCACCCAGTGTACATTTACCACTTTAAACTCTGTGGGGGAGTCTTAAGTTTCGATGTGATCAACTACTTAAAACTAAGCATTTCTTTAAAAGAGCCATATTTGTTTTTAATGTACTGCAAACCAACCAAACCAAAACACAACCAGTCCAGGTACTGATCAACCAACCCTCTTACAGCAGGATTGATGATATTTAACTAGTGCAGAACATTCAAAGTCTTACCACAGCCCCTAAATTACAGTCTGTACACATGCCTACTGCAACCCACAGGAACATAACTGCTTGCCTCACGGCGCCCACAACAACAGTACAAATGTAAACTAAAGTAAACTTACAGGAACCTGTACCTTTCAATATAGCCCAGTCACTGAATACTAGTAAAACTATTCCAATAAATATTTTCAAATAAATAAGTGTTTAGGCACAAGCGATTGGCATCATAACCTCATAAATGAGGAAAGAAAATTTAAATGTGAATAAAAAGGGAAAAGGAAAAATGCTGACTGTTGTCCTAAGTATTCAAATTTAACGGAACCCAAAAAAAAGTTATGTGCATGACTTTGAACAGGACTGATCTCGAAGCATGTCTGCACACTGACAATGTTTGAACTCTTGGTTCAGTTCTATTATGCATCGACATCTTTGGTCAGGAGAGGGCGTTGCTGTTGATAACTGCTGACCCAACCTTGTACAATCTGCAAAATGCAAGAAAAAAAAAGGTGTGAGCACATTCTCACATTTTTAAAAATAATGTTTAGAGTCACAGGAAAACCCTCACTTCTTTTTCTTTAACTTTATCCTCTAACCATGAGATTTTCAGAAGTTTCTGCTGTAATTGAACAGTAGTAAAAATCTTACAAAAGCTCAATCAATACCTGGTATTATGTGTGTACATTTGCCCGTTATTGGCAGCATCATTAACCAATATAGAACCTAAAAAATGGAATTGTTGGATCATTTTTACAATAATGAGCAACTGTGCCCATGGTCAGTACTGCCATCTAGTGTTTGCCATTGCTTAGCGCATGTTTTTTTTACTGGAATCAACCATGTCAGTCCTGTCCAGTGACTTCTAAACTAGAACATTTGTACCATCTGGGGAATCAGGTGAGCATCGGAGGCAGATCAGACATTTTGGCTCAAGTGGTAAATTACAAAAAAACAGCGTATGGAGGGTTAGGTGTGAAAAATGTTCCCACAGCTAGCTACTAACTGCCATCGGAAGTGATTTGACGCTTACACATACAGTAAGCAGTGCGACTATTCTATTGTACTACAACTATTTTTACTATCTGCAGCAATGTTTCTGTGTAGATAAGGAAGTAACTAACCAATGGAGGAACTGCAGTTGGTACAGTGAATTGTGCAACCACAAAGTAAAACATAGTAAAGTGTGAGAAAGGAAGGCCTAATGCTCGTCCTATGTGGAGAGTGTGGTCATTTATATCAAGTTTTTTAGGGAATATTCTAACCTTAACAACAACCATCTACAAATAGAAATATCACATATGTTGTATAGATGTTGAACATAACATTAACATAATAATACTTTCTAAATTGTGATTTAAATATGTCTACCCGATTTTACTTTAAGAAGTTCCTGCCAACAAAACTCTTGCAACATACCCGTGTGTCCTCTTCTCTCCACATTTCATGTTCAGCTTCAATAAGCTCCTCAGAAGGATCATATGAGTAAACTGGCAATAGCTGATGCCGTAGTCTGTCAATCCTGAGGGACAAAACAAGATAACTAAAATAGTCATTTAAGGAGACACAGAGAGAATGACCATAACTATTGCAATGACGTAATGCTATGAAATCAATGTATAAATATAAGGCTTTACCTCCTTTTCCTACGAATATACATGACCTGAAATAGACAAGAGAGCATGACACCGTGCATAACAAAGACGCTATGTACATTTAAATTCCTGCCGTTAGTTAGTATGCCAATTAAGCCAACCCAAATAGCAACTTACCACAGCTGCAGCTATTCCAGTAACTGTGATAAGGAGAAAGGGCACCAACACATAGCTGACTGCCACATCTCCATCCAACGGAGGATGAGGGGTGGGCTGAGTAGTACTGTTCATTGCATATATTCAAAAAACAGGAGGGCACAGGGGGCTGCTTGTCGTTACAAGCAGCAAACCCCCTCCCTATGAAAGACACTGTGCAGCAGATCTCTCTTCAAACTACCCCCTTGTTGTTTATGCCTCATCCTTGACGTTCATGTGACTTGCACATGGTATCACTGCCCTCTCTAATCAGCGAGAAATCTGTGGGAACAAGAGATGAAAAAATGCACAGTTGGAGGCTGATGTGTGGTCACCTATTGGTAGATTAGTTACTAACTTATGTGCTAGTTCTGTTCAACTGGCAAACATTGAAATGGGTCGACACAATAAACCCTAAAGCTAGTAAACGTCACTGTCTTAACAAATACGACTACAAACAAAAAGTACATGTAGATATTTGTTAAAACTCCTTGCTGCACTAGCCACCTAAACAACATATAACACAACGTCTGTTGCCAATAAACTTTTCTTCTAAAAGCTCCACGCAGACATAAAGTATATGGACTATTAGCTAGTGTTGACATAAATGCAGCTAACGTTACGTTACCGTTAGCTGGCGCTAGTTGGTAGATTACACTGGTACTGACCACCTGTTTTAATGCTGGGGAAATGTATCTGCATCGAAGCCAAGTCTACGTCCAACGATCTACCTGTTTTGTTTTTTGATCAATGTATGAATATTTTTTTACTTACTGAACACAGACACTAACGTTACGCGTCGTCCACAAACAGCTTCCGCTTCCTAGAAGTAGCAACAACAACACTTCCGGATCTGAATCCTTCAGAATAAAAGCGGCCTGACAACATTTTTCTTTTTTAAAAATACATAAAAGAATCCAAAGTTTTGATCAAGACTTCTGTTTTGCGATCGTACGTGCTATTGGATAAAACTTTTTTAAGATCGTACGTGTTGTCTATGTACTATGTACTTAAGTACAAATTCAACTTCATTCAGTATTTTATTTTTTTGTAACTTTATACTTCTTCTCCACTAAATTTCAATGACAGCTTCAGTTACTTTTCAGATAATTATTCTTTCTAACCTTCTGAAGGTCAACAGCCAGTTACCAAGCCAAACACAGGGCAGTATTTCTTAGCCTATTTTTCCCTTTTATAAATACTGTGTGCATTTGTTGGATAAAGAAACACTAATATGTTTATTAACAGCAGTTGTTATTAATGCATAATGCTTAATGCATTTGCATTAGTAAAAACTGATAAGAATCAGGAGCGCTTCAAATCACAAGACCTTTACTTGCAACAGAGTATTTCGACAATGTGGTATTGGTACTCTTACTTAAATAAAATATCTCAATACTTCTTCCAGACTTGGTTAAATGAGAAGTCATCTGAGAGACTGTAGCAATCGATTTTACTTGAAGAACGTTATTAGTGCAATGCTGGTAGGTTGATGTGACCAATTTCTGCTGTTTCTCACATGCTGTGAGGCTATTATCATCCTTGAGTGTATGCTAGCCTTTAAAACTGACTTCTAAAATTTTTCATTTGTATTTAGAAGCCTACTAAGTTGCATTCTTTTGAAATAAGAGACATATATGACAAGTATGAGTAAGGTAAGTTACAGAGAAAAGTAACAAAGATTATAGTACTACATAAGAAACTATTAGTCCTCTGCTTGTTAAATAAGCAAGACCACAAGATTAATCATGTTTTAAGTAAAATCTTAAGTTTTCAAGTAGCACAATATAACATAAAATAGAAATTCTCACGTAAAGATTGACATAATTTCTTATTAATTAACAATGGTTTACTCTAAATCCTGACTGAAAATCTTTATACAAATTGTTCCTGCGCAAGTGGTCACATAATTGCTTTGCCACAACTTTGTCAGTGATTTGAGCAAAAAAGGACACTGTACAGTAAAAAAAAAAAAGCAAGTACCTCAAATTTAAATTCGTGTACAGCACATGAACAAAAAGGACATTTAGGCAACACTCATACATTTTGTAACTAGGTAAGGTGATATGCAATCAGGTGATAGAATAAACCACAATTTCATAGGTACTGGTTAGGTGGTGATATTCATGCATTTTCTTTCATCATGACATGATCTACCCTGTATTTAGATTATTGTTATCTCAGTACTGCACGTTGTTACAGTTTCTGCACTGCCCACCTTTTCCACTAGAGGTCACTAAACATCTGTGACTTAACTACAAAAACGCATCGACATGTGTCACTTCACATGCTCATTTTCAGGTTTCTGTACTCGGTTAAAACAAATGCATTATGTTAAATTAAACTTGTTATTTGTCTGCTATGGTGAATTAGTAGATCCACTATAACTACTGTACTTGTAGTGTTATGCTCCTTCCTAAAAGCTTCAGCTGTGCTTGCATGAACACAGGAAGATTTCAAAATATAAGACTAAACATAATTATTTCTTATATAAAGATTTCAACAAATTTCTATCGCTCACCTACCGGTTGCTTGGTAACACATCTTTTGTTCTGTAGTTTTTATACTTAATTTTATGAGAGAGCTTTGAACTTAACTGTACTAGGCTATAAAAACCAGCAGGTGTACAGACCTCCCTCGTATGAATATTGCTCTAAAGGTATGAATAAAGCTCTGTCAGGTAGCATGAGGGCAAAAAACACCCCAAACAATCCTCACGTCTCCTACACCTGCAGTGTAGTGTAAAGTGGGCGTGGCAAGATTTCAAAGTAACGCCCCTTCTCACTCTCCGCTATCCTTATTGGTGGGAAAGTGGAAGTCACACTTGGGGCTTTCCATATCACGGGAAACGTTCGTAATATTGTAGAAATATTATATTATGTATAATGAAAATACAATATGCTGTACTTGGTTAAATATGATCTACACACAACGTCCCTGTTAATGAAACTTAAAAAAATGCAAGTGAGCCACTCTTATCTGAAGATGGCAACACATCCAGCAAATGTCTCCGGGACTCATGGGGCCAATGTTATCGGGCATATTTGAAAAGTGACAAACGGGGTTAGATTCTCTCACTCCTTTTCCCTGCAGCCTATTTCTGTCCATCCATTGAAAAGGAGCTGCTGGGCCATCCCCCCGACGCTCGCCTGTGCCGTGGAGCTCCCCCTTGCTGCGTACATCGTGATCTAGCGGCTGCAGAGTCTTGCAGAGAACGCAGGGTCACCTTCTGTCACTGCAAGGGGAAATACTGACTTATTTGCAGCAGAGGCGATCGGGTAGTGGTCCACCTCGGCAGCGGCGGGGTCTCTGGTAAGTCCGCGTGTGTCTGCTTGGTGTTGTTGCCTCGTTGCAGCAAAGCGAAGCGAAGCAGAGCATCCTTTTAGAAAGAGGGCGACGCGGGGATGAAGGAATCTGGCACCATTTAACCATCGTTTGGATGATGTCTCATCCCCTCTCCGCTGCGATACAGACCAAACACTAAATCATCAGTAACAGCACAGCTGTAGCAATGTTTACCGATGCATACGTCATTTTATATGATGTATTGTGGTTTGCATACGCCAACGGTGGAGAACACTATTTGGCATTATTGCAGGCGAAACTATATTACTAAGCTGTTTGGTTGGGTTACGGTGTTTTTTTCACAGTCTGCCTAAATGTCTTACTTCCTTTTGTATTGTAGACTGATGCCGAGGTGTTGTTTTTATTCTGCAGCTCTCCCTCTTGCCCTGCCGCGAAGAGCAAATTTCACCAGTTGTTGTGTCCTGTCGTATTCGTAACGTGTTTATATGCTTCGGTTGCACAGAAGTTGCCAATACGACGTGTTATAACGCCAGTGCATCGTAGTATGAGGAGGTGGTGGCCGAGGCTGTGTTGGGCTTGCCATTTTATGTCCCCCTCCATGCGCCAAACGCGTAAACAAGAGTGGGGATTATACGACGCGTCGACCAAAGACGTTGTTGTTGTTGTTTATTGTTCGCACATGATGCATTTTATCGGTATGAAGAGTCAGGAATTGCCCTGCTCCGTGTTTAAGGAGTTCTTGGTGAAATGGATGCGAATATTAATGAGCGCACTCCGCTCAGATGTTATGTAATTGGTTGTCACAGTACAGCGAGAAGCGTCATTGTTGCCCCCCCACCCCGCACCACCACCACCTCCTGACAAACCACCAGCACCACCGAGGAGGAGCATCCTGTTTTCTACATGGGATTAGGTGCGTGTTGCCTTTTAATCATTCATCAGACCTGCTCCCGGGCGTACAGCTGACCTGCGCGTCTCCTCATCGCGTTTCTGCGCGCAGCAGCAGCAGGAAGCCGTGATGCTCGTGTTGTGTTCGAGGGGCTGCGTTAACGCTAGATCTTCCACCGAAACACGCAGTCATGCGTGAAGTCGCAACGCATGACCGAGCTCGCGGCTCCTGCGCGTTTTTAACATCCCAACCCCGCAGCTCGTCCTCCGCGCGATGACGTAGCGAGCGACAGACAGCTCGCGTCGGAGCTGTCCGTAGTGCTGAATTCACCGTGTGTGCGAGTGAGCGCGTGTCAGCGGCCAAGGTGCCCCGCGAGAGGCTGACACGCGGCTGCAGGGAGGAGATGATGATGATACTGTCGGGGTAATTCAATTGTGATGCGGGAAGAGGAATTCAAGAGCACCTGCTATTTATTAGCAGGCTCCTCAACGTGGAGCCAAGTCGGAAGTGTCTCCCTAGGAACTCCTCCTCTATCCTATCTATCATATTTATCTGTTTAGTCTATATATCTGGGTCTGTAGCACCAAGCTCACACTGATGTGTGGACAGATTTGTAATCTAAAAAATATGTCTGCAATTCCCAAATGTCAGTATTATTGGAGCAGATGTTTCACAGGTCCAAACAGTATCCATCCATGCTGTTCAGTGATCTCACACGTTCATGTATCCTGGTTAGAATTCTGCATATTCCGATATTATCTGTATCTGCTGGGACTTTGCAGAACTCAGTGCTTTGTGCTCACCTTAGTACCTGTAGTCTTCCACAGAGGCGCTCCGCATGTAACAACTTAGCTGTTAACATCCCTTCACGCTTTGTGGTTTGTTTTAAAATGTTGAACAGGCCCAGCTGACTCTGATTTTGGATCACGACCATAATGTGAAAAGATATGTGACTTTAACAGAGGAGAGCGACCTCTTCCTGGATGGCAGCACTCTCACCCACAGGGCGTTGGAGGGGATTCAAAGTGGTTTAATGAGTTTATCACATGTGTATTATACTCCATGGCTGTGACAGTCACCATATCTCAACTGTGTTGGACACTTTTAGACACCAGCATCATTAACACAAAATGAGAGAATATCTTTCCAGCAGACTTGTATCTATTCCTCCAGTGGAGTCCAAAGTGCACAGATGCTGTTCTGGCAGCACGTGGTGACACTACACCATATTAAATCCCTTTACTGTCTGTAAATCTCAGATACTTCTTTCAACTTTTACAATTGGGTGTTTAATTCTGAAGAACTATGTACTTTTACTTCAATTTCTTTGCTTTTTTCTGCTTTGGCAGCCTCTGAGGAGCTAATGAAATTTGTTGCCAACATTGAATTATGACGTGCATTCATGCAGCCACTACCTTTTCTGTGGTTCTCTTTATTTTAAAAAAAGTTGCTTATGTGCCACAGTGATAGTGTATTAATTTGAAGCAGCATTTTTAGTAGTGTTTAATCCATCTTCTCTTCTTCAGTTTGACTCCTTTTTGCCTGTGTCCATAATAACTGACAGAGGATTACCAGGAGCGTGGGATTTGTGGGAAGCGTTACAGTTCAAGCTGTTGTCACTTGGTTGTTTGTTCTTACATGTAATTTGAGAAATCCAAATAAAACAATGTTTTTATAAATGCACAGAATCGCTGATTTGAGCTTTTAATCCAAATTACACGCAGAACTTTATCTTACAGTTTGTGTGCAGTGATGTGGACGCTTCTGAGATGCTAGAGGGAGAGAGGACAACGTGCGAAGTAGTAAAGTTTTTTTTAACCCTCTTTAATGTGGCTGCTGAGGAAAGGGTTAAAGGCTGTTGTTCATTTGTTAACGGAGGACAGAGTTGTGTCTGAAGAGATGCGTAAAAAGACGCAATGTTAGAAGGGAGAGTCTGAAGGGCAGTCGGAGTGCCTCATTTCTCTTAGTGCAGAGCAGAACACACACGGAGGGGAAGACTGTATCCTTTGGAGGAGATTCTTCACATTGTAGAGGTTAAAAAACATTCACAGCGCCTTTCATATCACTGAAAGAGTCTCTGCTTCACAGACTGCTAAACGCATAGAGAAACAAAAAATGATACTACAAATATTGTCCAGATGAAATAGGCATGGAATAATCAGTTTACTAGATGCACTAAGGAAAGTCTTTCTGCTCACACGTTCCTCTTCGTAGAACACTGTCAATGAAGATTATGTTACCTGGCGCCGTTTATGCAGTGTCACTGCAACATGTCAGTGTCTGCATACTCTGAATCATCATGTGGCTATGGCTCGACCCTCAGGCACAGCACTGACTCAGTATGAGCTTTTGGGCAATTTAAAATGGAGTCCCACTACGGCAGCCACGTGTATTCATCATGCATCATGAGCTGTTAAACATATTAATCAGTGGGTTTCTTTATATATTATTATGGGCGACTGATGTGTACCTGTGAATGCAGTAGTTTCAGGTCGCTGCTTTGAACACTAGAGGGTGTGTTCCCCATGGACATATTCAAAGTGTATGTTGAGAGACATTTTCCTTTGGCTCATTGATTGGCTGGTATGTTTCTAGTAAAGTGGTACATCACAGTCTGTTTATGCGTGTTGCTAGGGCTGCAACAAACCATTATTTTCACTATCATGTACCCACTGCTATCTTTTAATGAATTGTTTCATCTTTACTGCCCATTTTACAGGTCGCGGGGTGATGTGTTCAAGTGACCAACAGTCTGAAACATAAAAAATCCAAATTTATTACTATAAAAGAAGCAAAGAATCTCATTTGCAAAGCTTAAATAAAAAAAGCTTTTGTCACATCTTCTCAGATCCACATTTTTGCTTATTAACTTTCTATCTATCAGAAATTGATTATTAATGCTCGTAAAAATATGGATAATCGTTCTTGTGATTTCTTCATTAAGAGGCTGGGCTTTATAAACAGGCACGAATGGGAAACACATGAAAATGAGCATAAAAGCAGCATTAAATGATCATGACTCAGCAAGAAAACATGACTTTGTGCCTGATTCACCAGGATGTGGCTGTTTGCTGACCACCCATATAGTCGTCAAATGGTGTCCACATCTCAGGTTGCTTCATGTGATGGCTGGACTACTTCGCCCCGAGTCTGCCTCAGTCCATCCATCCATTATCTGAAGTGCTCACCCTGTGCATTTGGATGCAGCAGCACATTCTAGCATGCACACCGAAAGAAAGGCTGCACCCGGAAAAAGGTTCGGTCACGCCGCGTGGATGACTAAAGCGCACGCTTATTCACATACAAATGACGCCTTAACTCTCCTAACCTCATCAACATCGAGGCTGAGTGTCAAAGTTCAGTGTAGAAGACAAGACAAAATGGCCGTATGATGATATGAATATGACATGCACGCAACAGCTGCAGCTAATGATTGTTTTCTTCATTATGCCCATCGCATCTTTCCTGGGCCCAAACTGACATCTTCATACTTGTTGTAATTTCCTTTCAGAAGTCATACAAATAAGCAAATAAAATAAAAAACACGGACATTTCTTTTTGATAAATAAAAAAATGATTCAAGTCTCTCTTGAGCTATTGTTTTGGCAGAGAATGAAGCTTTGTTTCTTCACTTTTATATTATGTAAATTCATAAAAAACACCAGAATTATTCATACAGAAAAGGAAAACTGTGATCCTTTCAATTTGTCCACACATAACTGCAGAAACAATCATGGAATCAACGTGTTGCAAGATGGAAATATTGTCCTGAAGGACATGGTAACTATGCAGACAGAGAAGACGAAACCAACAACATGGAATTGCATTCTTACACAAATTTTAAGCTGGGTTAAGACAGTCTGAATTAGCATTTTGTCTGTGTGTGAATGGAGGATTCAGTCATGCATTTGTATTGTAAAAATTTGACTAGTCGTGCAATAAATAGACCACCACCATTCTCATGTCTGTTCTCCGTCACATTCGTTATAATAGTTATGGTGACACTGTTTTGGATTATATAGTATAAGACCTAACTAAGATACTGTACCTCAAACTATGTGGCTTTTTGAAGTTTTGCTTTGTGGTGTGGGAGAACAGTACAGTATGTGTTGAATTTTGTGACATGTGTGGGCTGCGCACTGTTAAAATATACGTTAGCGACATAAAAGCTTCCACGTTTTTATTAAAATGATGCATGCATAGTGTTGGTGACTGCATGTCTTACATCAGTGCAGTATGTTGTCTGATGCCACACATTCTCACCAAAGATGTGAATTTTGATTGTGAGTGGACTATATATCATCATTTTTAAAATTGACCCCTTTTATGGTAATTGATCAACAGTTCGTCTGTTCAAAGGACTGATCTGCACGTCCGATGTTTGTCTTTCCACAGGTGTTCTCCTGCAGGGGACCAACAGCTCTCTCTCAGGTTTATGGAAACCTGACCTCCCACTGGTGGAGAAGGTGAGTTGTCCCTCTCCTCCAAAATGTCATTGTATCAGCCTGGGCTGACTGGAATAATGGTCCAGCTTGTTGCTTATTGGTTGCTTCTCTACTGAATTTGTCTTAAAGAAAATGACTGTGTATGCTAAAGCATATAGTGCACAATATACATCATATACTAATAATATAGATAAGGATTACAGTGCTATAAGGCTGCATTCTCTGGTTGATCATACCAAATCTGCAGTCTCTCGTGTGTCAATATCACTTTTACACGCTCTTATAAAGTCATATTTTCTGCTTTTAGGGGAGATTATCTCGGAATCGGCTTTTACTATCTCCTTTAAAGTAGCTCTTGCTGTCTCACGGGGAAGACGGATGACACAGGAGTGGTTATTGATTTCCATGTTTGATCTCTTTGTTAGTGAGCATTATGACAGAACCACGCTGCAGCGAGGCTCGCGAGCAGCTTGATGAGCACAGACTGTTGGGTGTTTGTATATGCAAGAACATGATGGTCCAGTTCAGTTGGGTTTCTCCAGGGATCCTTACAATTTAGGCTAAGAGAGGAAGCTAGGTCAGACAAATATAGCTTGTGTATTTACTGATGAATCTAGTATGCTTGAAAGCTTGACAGGAACTTAGGACCCCACTTGGACATACACCAAAATGGATCATCAGATCAAAGTGTACATATACATATGTATATATGTGTCATGTGGGAATCAGAAAACATTGCACATGTTGCAGCAGTCTGCAACACTGAAACTAAAAAGCTAAAACTAAAATGAGTTAGTTTATTTACTGAACTGAGCCTTACTCATTGTGGCTTATATAGGTCGTCTAAGCTTGGCTGATGTCTTCAAGCTAGTTAGCCAGTACCTCCATAGAAATATTTACACTTATTGATTTGCTTACAGTCTTTATTTGACAACCACCAGTGTTAGTTTGGCTCAGGATTATTAATCCCTCACTCTGCAAGCCAAATTGGCAATTTCAGTTGTCAAGGCTGCTATAAATAAATAAATACTATTTGTGCCACTTCAGATGGACACAAATTCAAAGTTTTTTTTCATAATGAGCTGTTGCAGTGTTACTAGATACAATCAAATCAGGTCTTCAGTTTTCCCCTCTTAGTCCTGCAAGTCCTAGCGTTTTGCAGCATAAATGTGATTTGAGTCTACTGCTCGGGTAGGGGGTGCATAGTGGAATCGGTAAATCTCTTCCTAAGCGGCATTGTGGGTATTCACTTGGTGAAATTCTGAGCAGACTAGTATTATTATAGCTGAAATTTTGAGCTTGTGGTTGCCAGGCTATCTGTCTTTACATGGTGCTCTGGCTACTCTTCTAACACCACTGTGAACAACTTGCCATTGAATTTGGTGTGACAAAAATATTCAGGGTGTCCCTAGTGCTGTTCTTTTTTGTCATTGAATGGCCCAATCTCCCCAATGCTTTATAGCACCAAATGCCTGCAAAACCAATGAGAGTCGCACCAGATTCAGTGGAACATTGCAGCATTAGTGTGTGGGCATTATCGTTTAGCTCAAACAGCTGTTGTGCCAATGTGCAGCTTCCTTTTTTTTTGTCTTTTTGAAATGCAAAGAATGAATGCAGCCAGTTGTGAAAGACATGTACATGTGCAAACAAAAGCAAAGATACATTTTTATGACCAGGAACACTGAGTTTCTCAGTGATTTCCATCAGTAACATTTTCCTTACAAAGTGAACTGAGATGTTACTGATGAGGAAGTGCATCTATAGAGGCAGCGACATAGTCTGAAAATATATTTTCTAAATCAAAATACTAGTTGATTTTATTTTCACATATTGTGATACATCATGTATGCTTTTTTTATTTTTATTATTTTTGTCGCTTTTAGTTCAAGTATTTGTTGCAGCCTTGCTCTTTCTGTCATTCGACCTTCCTTTCCTTCCACACACACACACACACACACACACACGTGCAGGCAATGCATTTCATGCCCATCAGTATTCAGTGCAGCATCCGGCAGCAAGTCAGTAAGAAGGCAGAAAGCTGGTGTGTTTGAAGAGCACATTCTCAGACTGGTTCATTTGCTGCCTCCCTCCCTTCCTCCACTCCCAGTGTCTGCCTGGACATGAGGAAAAGCTGGACTGGAACCTCCATCGTCTACGCTCCATCTCACAGCCACTCCTGCATGTCTGCAGTTCATTCCACCACCCGTCACGATATCTCCGTCCCCCCCTTCCTCTACTTTGCTGTGCCTCTCGGCTGTTCCTCTCTCTCACTCGCTGCCCTCCCCCAGCCATTTCCCCACCCGTCTTCATCACACTGTCACTAGGAGGCTTGTGGCAAGAGGTTTGATCGTTACGTAATCACTGCAGCAGAACTCGGGACACTGCTAAATCACTACTCGGCCTCAAGTGTGTTTGTCTCTGTGTGTTTGGATGCTGCCCATTGTCTAATGTATGTTTCCACTTAACAGCCAAGTTTGCGGATGAGTAAAACTACTGAATGGAGCGCGTCTCTCTCGCTATCTCTCTCTCTCTCTCTCTCTTTCTGTGTCCATCTGTTTGCTTCCAGCTGTCCAGAATCTCTCACAGCTTATTCCATCTTGATGAAAGAGGATAGGGCTTTGTGAACATATACTAGATGGTTCAGCAGGGTGCGTGTACATAAGCGGACAGAGCAGTATAAGCTTTGCTGTAAATTGCCATGCTGGTTTGAATTTTGGTGATTTTTGAGTTGAGTGGATCTAAGCAACACTGTAGTGTACATACTCAACATGCGAGTAGCTCTGTGAGGCTAATACAATGCTAATGTCAGTATGCTAACTTGTTCATGCTAACAATGCTGTTTAGCCTTCACCATTTATTTCTGATTCAGATTCAGATTTTATTTGTCACGTGCACAATCATACATAGTACAATATGCAGTGAAATGCTTCTGATGTTATATCTGAGGCTAGTGCTTTTTGGTTCATAAGCCAAAATACATAATACTAATAATAATACGTGAAATGAAATTTGTTGCAATACATCCTGGAGGTTTCTTCCTCTTAAAGGGAGTTTTTCCTCTCCACTGTCGCCTCGATGCGTGCTCAAGTGAGACTGTTGGGTTTTCTCAATGTCTCTGTATATATTGATATGATGTGTAAGGTCTTAAACCTTACACTGTCAAGAGCCTTGAGATAACTTATGTTGTGAATTGGCACTATGTAATTAAAGCTGAACTGAAAATTGAATTGAATCCACTGTTAGTGCTGTCATTCAATCACCACCTCCGATATATTCTAATAATATAATATATTAATATAATATGATTTTCTTCTATCCCAAAGTAGATGTTATACACTGGATAATGGTGCTAGAGAAAAAAAAACATGTGATTCTAAAAGTCATCAGAATTCATCCTCTGGATCCCATGAATGTCTTACTGGATTTTAAGGCAATCCATCAGATGTCAGTGCTCTGAGTGTGGAACAGTCTCTTGTCAAATAAATCGTAAGTACAAACAAAAATAAGACTTTTATATATATACAGATATATACTGTATATGCTAGATCTCACTTTCACTGTGATATGGACCTTTATGAGATCGGATTAAGCAGGTAAACCCGGTGAGCTGTGGTATTTGCCTCTGACAGCAGCTTTGAAAATGTCACATTTCTCATGTGAACTGAAAATACCTCTCGTTGTGTCCCCACAGCCTAGTGTTTAGTAATGTCATACACACGAGTTGAGCATTGTCTGCTACTCATATCCCTATTCCGAATGATATATTCATTTTCTGTTTAAAGAATGTACGGTAATAACCTCCAACTCTAAAACTTTCACGTGCAAGGCGAGACGCTATGTTGGATTCAAGTGACATAACAGAGAAAAGGACTGGAGCAGTTAACGTGAACCAAGTTTCCGAGGAGGACAGTGTCCTCCATGTAAAATGTAAAATTTAAGATATACTTTGGTTCAGTTTTATTACTTTTAGATTATATAGTATTGACAATGAAGACAGAAGCAGCAGCCAACAGATTTAAACAAGGTCTGTTATGATAGCATACTTCTGTGGTTTAGTAAGTATAATGATTCTTTCTGTGTTTTCTCAATGTCACTTTTATTCCTTGTAAGAGTTTTGCTAATAACACAGAAAATAAATGAATTCCGGCCACTTGAAGCTCAGATAAGACATTTTTTTAAAAAGTCCTCAGACTCCTGACCAAGTCTCATCACCTTTCATTTTGTGCCAACTTTACTTTGCGTGGCAGAGGCTTTTATCCAAAGCGACTTACAAGGAGCTAGCACTGGGTGTCTGGCTCAAGGACACACCTGGTAGGGATGAACTAGGAGTCAGACAGGGTTTCGAACTTGCGACCTTATGCATCCCAGTCTGACGCTTAACCCATTGAGCTACCAAGCCACACAGGTAATCAATGCAAGTGCAGGACAGCTAAAACACAACCCACTTAGACGACGCATGGTTGGAGATACCTACGTAACGTATTGTGCTTTGTTTTGTTCCTCTGTGTGTCATGCGATTTTTATGGCATGTGTGCACAGTGCACGGTGTCTGTGAAACACTGCAGGACAAAAGGAATCATGACAACTGTCAGGATGTTCCTCTGAAGCATATTGTACCGCATCATCCTGTTTTGTATGTCATTTATCGGTGTGTTACATATTCTCAAGTATATTTTCTGACTACTTCCAGTCGTTTTGTTGTTATTTTAGTCTTTCAGTGAACATTTTTGTGGCATTACCTCGCTGCTCAGGTGACATTGAAAAGTCCTCGTATAAAACCAGATCATGAACCAGTGGACTGTTTTTATAGGTCGCCATATGAGAGGCAGCATGATGTGTCAGCATCTACTCTGCTCTTTCCCTACCAGCTCTGAGTGACCTGTTGCTGACCATGATCTCTGACCTCTCTGTGCAGTTGGGGAAACAGAAAGAACATCAAAGAAGCAAAACGTTGATGCTGCTGCTGTTTAGTTATTTCAACCATAGTGCTAATTATTTTATTGTGCGGTCTGCTGTTCTGGGTGTTGAGCAGTGACACACCTGGCTGACTCATGCAGTTACACGAAATAGTTATTGATTACACATGGGCGATGGGGAAGGACCCCCTCCCACCCACCGCCGCCCCCACACACACGCACAATAAACAAATGATGCAGAAACTTGCTTCTGGTGCAGCAGCCCGGAGCCCCTCTGGGGGCTTTCATGATCAGATAGCTGAGTCATCCTGCACTTGTCTGCTTGAAAATCATGACCCGCAGAGTCAGCCTGCACAGGCAAAGGCCTTACGTTCTCTATCTACGATGCAATCAAAAAGACAGAGAAAATATCCCAGCTCCATCACCAAGTAGAGGCACTACATATTTGAATGAGATGTTTGAGCAGTAGCTGTTGTTTTGTTATTAAGAAGAAGGTATTTTCAGAATGTCTGATGATTGTGGTTGATTGATTGAAAGTGACATATTGATGCTGCAGGTCATAAGAGACAGGTGTGCTTTGACCACAGTGTAACCGTGATGTCGAGCGTCACCCTTGTCAATTTTTGTTTACAGATCAGTTTGTCGCTCGCTGACATTTTGTATTTATATTTTTTTTTTGCTTTCTAGTTAGACTTGTTCAACAGTGTTGTGTGTCCACCTTTCTGGTCTAATCATCAACTATTAGGGGAACGTAACACCCCGACACAAACAGAGTAATGTACTGTAGTATATGTAGTCCAATGCATTGAGGAATGTACAAATCTGTAAATAGGAAAAACCAAGCAGAAGCTCCATAAACGCATGGCTCAACACAGAAGAGGCACCGCATCAGGACAGGACTCAGCAGTTCACCTACACCTGAAAAACAAAGGCCACTCGTTTTAGGACAATAAAGTTAGAATCCTAGACCGGGAAGCTGATTGGTTCAAACAAGGTGTGAGAGAAGCAGTTTACTGCAAGAACGACCCTCATTTAACAAGGGCGGTGGACTCAGGCATATTGTATCACCCACTTACAAGCCGTTCCTTCAACTGTACCCAGGAGGTTTTACAGTTGTTCACGCTCTGGCTCAGGTGGTCACATTACCATACATGAAAGCCAGGGGGAAGGACAACCCACAGCAGACCACTGATCACCAACTTGAGGTTTCTACAGGGTTTATAAATCTGCAACCTCTGAAGTGGAAGCGTGAAACATCGTCAAAGAACTAAAAAATCCAGGAGCTATTGCAAATATTACTGTGAAAATGGTTAACAACACTAGTGATATTTGTATCTGTAGCTAAATATCTCTGAAGGTTCTCAGTCATCCAGGTCATGGTTATCTCAAAAAGGTTTTATCCAAAGCAACTGGACTTGTTTGGTTTCTTGACGACGTTCCACCCTTCCATTCCAGAGGGCTTTCTCAAGTCTGTTGTACTCGTAGCACACATACGACAAAGCGCCTTTGGTAAAATCATGACCTGTGAGAAAAAGCAGTGGAACTGATATTTTAAAGTAAATTTCAGTCAATACAATTTATTTATTGCTTGAAAATCCGTTCAGTCAATTACAAGGTTTTGTTAAATTATTGGTTCCTTCTTCTGTTTTGTGTCTCCATGTTTTTACTGCAGCTACCTCCAGGTAGTGGTGGTTTTGGTGTCGTGTTCAGTTGGATTAAGGTTTAGTGATTGATTCGGCCAGTCGAAAACTCTCACATTCAGCCAGTCTAAAACTCACAGGACAAAAAGTCAAACCTCTCAGTCACATGTTACAATAAAAATATTTTTGCTCACTTAATATTGGTTGTAGTATGACTTTTTCTGAACTTCTAGACTTTACCAGTTATCTACTTTTTTACCTGAACAAATGGAGAAGATTCGCTCTTTTGTACAGACCTTCCTCTGTAGGCTTCACTAGCAGTGAGTTGATGAAGGAGAGAGAAAAGATGAGAAGTTATTTTTCTGTTTCTAAATTCTGTTCCCATCTGAGCCAACCTGTCAGTTCAGATTTGACTGTCCCATGTTAGTACATTTCATGCCCAGGCGAACAGGGAAGAGAGCTCACAGGCATGACATTACACATTCAGCTGTAGACCACCATCACCACCATCACCTTCCTCCCCACACATTTCCGTCATTTTCTTTGCTACTCTTTGTAGTAGCACTGATAACTTTTTTGTGATTATTCTTTCATTTGGTTCGCTACAATGAGCACGCTGAAGACCATATTGGTAGCCTTGCGCTTTCTCGGAGAGAGCCAGCCTTCTTGTTCTTGTCTCAAACATCAGTCACATGTCCGGCGTCATGACGTCCTTGACTGTTATAGCGTGTGTTAAGTCTGTACAAGGCAGTTCTGTCTCCTGGCAACGTCCAGCAACCAGTGTGCTTATATTGTTCTGTGCCGTGAGATGAATCACATCTCTGTCCTGATGTGTTCAGCTGGAACTTTGACTCGTCCGTTGCACTCAGGAACAGTCCAGCTGTCTGACCAAGTCCACATTACATCCTGAGCTTGCTGAGTCTTCTCCCAGCCTTCTCCTCCCTCTTGTCACACTTGTCCCTGCCTCCATCTCAATCTTAATCTTGCCTTCTCCTCCCAGCCACCGTTGTTTTCGCTCTGTCACTTTCTCCAGTGTATTTCTTTAAAAGAACTCCCCCTGTGTCTCTCTTTGTGTTTCTTTTTCACTCAGTCAGTAGAAGAAAGTGCTATGCTGGGCTCATAAGACAGAACATACAGACAGCCAGAAGCCATCGTAAACTAACTGAACATCAAAATCCCAGAGTTACTTCTCATAACCTTTGAAAAGTCATATAAGATACAACTGGCTGTTTTTGTTACCAGAGAGGAGAAAAATCTACCAGGTTTTGCTCAGCTACTTTGTCTTTAAAATGTTGTTGTCAGCGATCAGTGAACTTGATAATGTGCTGGAGTAAAGGTAGTTCATCTCCCTGAAATCTTCTTAGTGAAACAAGCTTACAGGTTTGTTGTGGTTCCTACGCTTGTCAGCGCTGGGCCATCTGACTTTGTCACCAGCACGTTCTCGGGTACCTGCAGTATGTTGCTGTGAGCTCAGTCAGTAGCATTTGTACTGTTTATAGAAGTAACTAACTTCATAATTAAAGCCTAAAGTTACCAACAAACCCTTGTTCCTACTCGTCTCTCTGTCCCTATCTTCCTATCTGCTTCTTTGCTCTTCTGCCCAGTCGGCACCCTCCCCCTATAAAGCTACTCAAGTGGCACACTGCGGGATTATCCCTCAGCTTCTGAGACATGCCGATTTGGTCAGACTCACAGTCCTCACTGGGTTCACTTTGGCCACAGAGGTCAAGGCTGCAGAAATAATTGTTATTATTATTAAGTACCAACTATAAAGGACATATTTGGATTAGAAGATCGTACAGCGAGGAGTGTGGTTTTTAGGAAGTTTCTGTTTCTGGGTTTTTTCTTTTACCACGATGGAGACATCTATGGTAAGTGAACGTTTAGTTCGTTCATTAGTGTGCAAATCTTTGAATTGCTGTGTTTTGTTCGCTTCAGATAGAAATATCCTCTCCGCACATCACAACAGACTAACAAATGAATTGATTCACCAGCAGTAACAAGTGTTTCAGTTGGTGAGGGCGTTGTTAGCAGTTGCAAACTCAAAGATCAGCCACACATTAGTATTGTAACCTATTTTCAGTATGAACAGGTGTATGTCTTCACTGTCACCTCCCTCGCCAGTTAATACACTAGGGAATGTGAGGTGCGTTCACACTCGCTGAAGTGGATTGACCTCAATAACTGCCGAATAAGCCCCTCTCCGGGAAGCTTACCATTCCCACCCCCAACTGTTACCTATCACACAGGACACGACTCTCTCCCACAGAGTGCACAAACTGTCACTTTTTCTACTGCGGTAACAGAACAAATGACATTTTTGTCCACACCCTTTGCAGAAATAAACAAATCAAGATGTCAGTGATATTTCGTCTTTGCACAATCTGAGGGTTTCCTCAGTTTTCAGCTGTTGTGTTTTCATGGCCATGGGCATGCCACAGAACCATTTGATTGCAGTTTTGCTTGAGATTATCCATTGAAAGTGCAGTGCACTATCCAGGAATGAGTTAGTCTTTGTCAAGATTTCTCGACAAAGACTTAGAGTCACTGGAATTGGGTTCAAATCTATAGCTTATGTATTTTCTTGCAGCAAGGAGACAAGTCTGCCCGAACACACAGCTTCAGTGCAGGGTTGTCTGATTCTGAGTATGAGTACAGGTCTTTTATAGGCAGTAGTGTAAAAGGAAACAATATTAAGAAGCAAGATAAGTTGATTACTCACTAGATAATTATTTATGACCATTTCCTCACATGGTCATTAGAGGGTTAAATAGATAAATAGCACTGCTCTGCTCTGTTCTTATTTCCCCCAAACACAGCTGCATCCTACAGAATAACCAAGACATACATTATGACTTTACAACGCAAGTGGAGGAAGGATCTACTTATTCCAACTACAATATGAACACGATATATGTTAAAGTCGATAGGACAAATGAGAGGTAACATACAAAAACAGTCACCCAAAATACTTTGTTTTTTACATCAGATGCTGGATTTAGTGAATGAGTTTTGGTTAAAGTGGATGCTGGACACGTTGGTTATGTTACGCACTGGGATTCTGTGCAGGAGCTTACCTGGGTTTGATGTCACCAGGTGTTGTAAACACAGACGGAGAAGCTTATTGGACAACTGAACAATTGCGTGTTGCTACTTTAGGGGAGCTTAAGCATCTAGTTGCACAAGTTAGTTAGTTACAGCTCAGATGGAGAATGTGATGAGCACATAGAAAACATTGCTTATTTACTCTCAAAGTGTTAGTGACTTCTTAGGAGGGGGATTTTTGAGAGAAATACTTTGTTGCTGACCCCAGTGCAAACTGCCAAATGGTTCTTGCAGATGTGAACCACCTGTTATGAGCCCCACAGACTGATGCAGTGACCAGTAAGCGTTCGATACATTTCTGCACAATGTGTCAGGTCTATGTAGAAACACAGGCTGAGTTGCTCTTAAATTGCTTGTTCTGCAGCTGAAACCAGAACCAGTCACACTGGATACAAATATACCCCAGATAAAAATTTGATGACTATAAATGCGCAGAGCACGCTGCAGAAACTACTACTGAAAATACTTTCATGAGATGACCTTGTAGTTTCAGGACTCCTTTTTTCTCGCAAAGACAATTACATCGTTATGTACCAGGAAAATGAGGTCAGGCCGTTTCAAATGAAGCCTGACACTGGATGTGACTGTTCATGACTCATTCCAGAGATGAAGGATGTTGCAGGAATTAAGTTGCACTTGACTGCACGAGGAGGTTAAAGGAGGAAGCGCGGAGGACGCTGGTAATATTTGAACGAAATATTGCCTGTGATGCAGCAGACTCTAGAGTGCCAACTCAGCTTATAATCTCGAATGGCCCCGAGTCATCCCTCATCTGCACAGGCCTGCACCAACACTTCATTTAGACTTTGCATACTAAGAATCAATCAGTCACACTGTGCCCTTCATAGCATGTTACAAGAGTCTTTATCATTTTAATTAAAATCTCTAATAAAGTTTCATATAGCACCACGTGGAGAAGCAGATAATAACCACAATCAATTGCATTTAATTAAAGACCAAGAAACCACGTCACGGGAGGAGCATTATCAACAAAGCCTTGTTATTATTAGGCATATACAATTTGTTGTACGGTCACATTGGTTGTTACAGTGCAACGCAGAGCTCCCTGTCAGGGGAAAAGCACTAGTCATGTGAGCAGGAATCCAACAAAATGGATTAGGCGACAGTTCAATACCAATAGAGCATCTAGCAGCCTCCTCTGTTTTAACCTAGGTGGTAAGATATCGACCACATGTCAACCAAATAAATATAAATCACCCTAAATGGTGGAGGAAGTCCAGTGAGAACTATATTCAGTAGGCTTCGCAAAGTAGCCACACCCTTTTAGATGTATAAATAAACAGGCCTATTGTGTTATATTGTGTGCTTTTTTATCCTATATTTGCAATTACACGACACTATGCTGCTAAATGTAGCATGTGTGTTGTTGAGCTATTTCTTTGCACTACAGAGCTTAAGGGTCAGCGCTGTGTGATTGTGTGGCCTCTCCGGTGTCTTTTTTTAGGACACGCTGACATAAGATGCAAACAATGGGGTCATGACGTTGTATGCACGGCTGAGAAAACTATATTTATCTCATTAATATAAATGTCTCAAATAGAAACGGTTACACTGAGGGTTTGCTCTAGTTGCCAGGAAGATTGTCATGTTAGTGTACATCACTATCACACAGAGACCAGCTCAGCCATGTTTTCTCCTAATGTCTGCTCAAACACACAAACGCTGTGTTGTTTCTGTATTTGTGTAACGTGGTCGTCGTTCTTCTTGTCTCTTTCAGTGCATGAGGAACCCAGCTCTGCTGCAGAGGACAAGTTCAGTCTTTAGAGTGCTTTGCCACATCCAGGAAAATGTCTGGCTCCTACGATGAAAGTGTTGGTTCTGACGAAACCATGGACAGCTTCTGGGAGGTAAAGACCCCCCCGTCATGTCCATTCTGATGAGTTTTTAACTTGCAACACAAACTATTGCAAATGAGGAGTCATTTCAGAAATTCACATTCTCTGTGTTGTTTGTTTTGGACAGATGTGTTTATAAAAAATATTATATTACATTTATATATGAGTATTTATTTTGATGCATTATTCTCATTTTCATTTCATGTTTTCTAAGAATGTATTTGTATTTTTTAAGTTAAAAGTTTTCCATATAGTCCGTAAGATAACCTTTGTTGAATAGTGTAACAAACCGGCAGTTCTCTCAGGTGACGTTGCATACCCCCACCCTCACCCATGGAATTCATAAACACCCTCCAGTTACATTATCAAACCAACTCCAGCCTAAAACACAGTTAGAGTTAGGAAGTTTAGTTTTAACCAAGTGAGAGTGAGCGCTGCGGCCGCTACAACCACCAACACTATCTGCAGACTCATGTTAGTGAGCTGCTGTAGATGACGCCACAACAACAGAACACATGTGCATATTAGCAAGTTAGCTGAATGCTCGTGGTAAGCAGAGTTGCTGTTTCCGACCTGTTCAGCAGGCAGAGAGCACTTTGCTCTTGCTGTAGGTCTAACGTGGGCCCTGGAAACAACTCTGATGTCAATGGGTTCTCACTCTATGCCCATATAAGAGCACTTCATGTGCTCATTAGCTCACATTCTTACTAAAAACAAGTTAAAATAGGATTCCTAAAACATTTATGGTGGACTTCATCACAACAACTGCTTATATTTAAGAGAATGTTTGTTTGTTGTGTGCATTTTAAATCAGATTTGCTGTAGTTTGACTCATTATAGGCCACGAACATCATACAAGATCTATCCATCTTCGCTTGTTCTGAAATGTGTGTGTGTGCACTTTAAACTCACCAAATTAGCGTTAATGAATTCCCTCAGTACAGAGAGTCCTTTGTAACATGGCTCTTAGCCTCAGAGACAAAGACAAAGAGCTTCAGTCATCGGCTGCTCTGAGGCGGCCTTTCACCACATGCACCTGCCTATAGCAGCTGTAAACTAGCGCAGCTCAGATCAGAAAATGACATTTGTGATCAGAAACATCAACATTTCTGTGGAAATATGGTGCAAATACAAAGAGCTCAGGTGTGTTTTCATACATAGAAACAGTCCACCAGTGTGTTGTTGTTGGTGTGACTTGGCAGTCTGTCACAAAGGCCACAACTCATACCGTCACACACCTGTCTCACTAGCTCCTGCTGCTCTCTCATCTCAACCAGTAACCACACATGCATGCTGCACATGTCGGAGCCAATCACAGTGCAGCGCTGCGTCCAGCAAACACATCAGATATGTTCTTCGTGAGCTGCGCCTGAATGATGATGTATATGACTGCGTGTATTTAGGATGTATGTGCTGTATATAGTTATATAAGCAGACGAACATGTTGTTTCTATGTATTTCTGTTGCTATTTCACCGTCTATCCCCGAGAATTTATCTGCCTGCATTACACCACTCAAGAGGATTAAAGCAGCCACAGTTAGTGCACACACACAAATAGATATGCACAGTCTCACACACACACAAACACACACGTTGTGTTATTGCATAACTACACATGCACAGGCACGAGCAGCCCCCCAACCCCCCTTTATCATGCACCATGAGCTCACGCCTCCTGCAGGCACTAAACAGGCGGAGCTACACAGCCTGGAAAGGCTTTTTTTTAAGGACGTCTTCTCTTTAAAGGATGCCTTGTTTAAAGAGCTCTTAAAGAAAAATTGTTACAAATTTTTCCTGAAAAATATAAAAAATAGAACTTAGAACTTCGATATCAGAACATGAAGCTGACTGCTTTGGATTTTGGATTTCAAATGTGCATGCATAGATGTTTTAGTCGAATAATATAAAGTATAATACAGAGGACCTGCAATAAATAAAGGTATAATATTTTTCCACAATTTTAATCCTTTCCTGTATCCGTTAAAATATATATATCTCGAAGCTACAATACATCATGATGTGTCACTGAAGTCAAATATCCGTATTTTGTGTTTGTGATATGCAATCACGGCTACTAATGTCTCTCTGTTCTCAGGTGGGGAACTACAAACGTGCTGTCAAGAGATTTGATGATGGCCACCGGCTCTGCAATGACCTTATGGGCTGCCTGCAGGAGCGTGCCAAGATAGAAAAAAGCTACGGTGATCAGCTAACTGCCTGGTCCAAAAGATGGAGACAACTCATTGAAAAAGGTCAGTGTCGGAGGAGAGTTAATAATAACAATAGACTTGCACTGTCTTTGAGTTTACCAGAGATCAGTTAACACAGTTTAAGTTTGTTTTCTAGCTACGTTTAATTCAGCCCCCAATGTTTTATTTCCAATTAATCATTTGCCCGACTCCCAGGCCCACAGTACGGCTCTGTGGAGAGAGCCTGGTTGGCTGTGATGACCGAGGCAGAGAAGGTGAGTGAGCTGCACCAAGACGTCAAGAACAACCTGATGAACGATGACGTTGAGAAAGTGAAGAACTGGCAGAAGGAAGCGTATCACAAGCAAATGATCGGAGGATTCAAGGAGGCCAAAGAGGCAGAGGAAGGATTCAAGAAGGCTCAGAAACCATGGGCCAAAAAGCTCAAGGAGGTGGGGGGCCATCAGAATGAAGCTGCTTGACCTTATTTCCTGGATCATACAGTATATATATGACAATCTGTGTGTTTGGACATACAGATGGAGACAGCTAAGAAGGCGTACCACATGGCTTGCAAGGAGGAGAAGCTGGCTGCAACCAGAGAGGCCAACGGCAAGACTGAGGCTTCTGTCACAGCTGACCAGCAGAAGAAACTCCACGAGAAAGTGGACAAGTGCAAACAAGATATGCAGAAGGTGACAGGAGGACTTTCGGTCTTTTAGTTTTCTTGAGTTTGAGTTTAGTGTAATTTGAGAAAAAAGCTAAAGAGTGAGGGGAAATAAATGACTTGAGAAGACCTTTGCTAGGATGCTAATGCTTAGAAGATTGTCTTCTGCTAATACACAGACAAATACAGTTACATACATGTTTATCTAGCGGTGTTTGTCCACACACGGCGTAATCTTGGTTTATCTTGCCGATCCTATTAGAGATGACTTGTAGTATGTCTGGGCATATGTATTTAGGATCAGTTTACTGATCCGTATCAAGTTCTAAATGAACAAGCAAGCAATTAAAACAAAACAAAGGAAATCACGGGTTCTCTCTGGCTGGTTGATGTCTCCATCGCTTTTCTGCCTTTTGTCTCAGGCTAAAGAGAAGTACGAGAAGTCTCTGGAAGAACTGAACAAATGCACTCCGCAGTACATGGAGTGCATGGAGCAGGTGTTTGACCAGTGCCAGCAGCATGAAGTCAAGAGGCTGACCTTCCTCAAGGAGGCCTTGCTGGACATCAAACGCCATCTTAACCTCACCGAGAACCAAAGGTTTGTCAAGCTACGTTTTTTTGGGATTGTTGAGAGTGTAATCATGATCCATGATATCGAAATGCACAATAAATAACTACAGCTTCCGTGTTTGTCCACGTGTGTTGTCGTAGTATTCACAGGCAGAAACAGAGGACAGCACGGATATTGCATCATTGATAGGCGACAATGAACAGAGACGGTTCATTATTTAAATCTGGAATTTCTTTGAATTTACAAATCCTACAGAACTTTTGAGATAATGTAAGTACACAACTGCATGAAATATATAACACAGCGCAAGTGTTTTTTGGATATTTTATTTTAAAAAATCCTACATATTGTGCCTTTAAAAATGGAAAATGTGATACAGTGCAGTTCGGACGT
>JAUMTR010000025.1:15972873-15988793 GCA_032270685.1 Microctenopoma stevenorrisi | reverse complement strand
AATAGAACTGACTTTACACTAAGACAAATAAATATGCTGTATACAATTTGAATACTGGAAGACACAACCTCATTTTGACTTCTTGAGCAGTTTATATACAAATCTCTGGATACCACTAGAAATGCTCTGAGGAAATAGTTTTTCTCTTGTTTTCAATTCTTTACTTTTCATCAGTTTTTATTCATTTTATTTCAGCTTGCCTATGATAAGCAGACCTATCTTTATCATAATGTACATCCTTCAGTTTATCTGACCTACTAACCTATTTATAGTTTATCTGACCTACTGACCTATTTATAGTTTATCTGACCTTCTGACCTATTTATAGTTTATCTGACCTACTAACCTATTTACAGCTAATGGAGGAGGCAGCATTGAAACTCGTTGGTGAGCATGACTTTAGAAACCTGTGTAAGATGGATGTTGCTAACGGCGTCACTAACTTTGTACGAAAGATCCATTCTGCAGAATTGTCTTTGATGGATGAGGCAGAGAGTGGATATTCCATGTATGAATTGACAATAGTGGGTTCTTCCTTCCTGTGGCACCAGATACGCTGTATTGTAACAGTTCTGTTCCTGGTTGGGCAAGGGAATGAAAAACCTGAGGTAAGAAGAATGTGGAAATTTTTTGAGTTGCCATGAATAACTAACAACAGACAGTCAGTAGGGATCAGAAATTCATGACTGTGATAAAACTTTTGCATGCATGAAGTCCAGCTAGACAGATAGGATCAATGGTTCAACCCAGGGGCATCTTGTATCCTCCTCCTCAATCAAATGATAGTTTGATTTGTTAAGTCACATTCAGTACAAGTCTCTTCAGTTCAATTAGTCTCCACACACTTCTCAACCAGGCGTGCATTTTTCATTAGTGCTCAGGCTTGCAGCACTAATTAATTGATGATTCAGTCAATGACGTTTCTGCCAAACTGAATTTTGTTCAAAGTCAACACTTGTCATACTCTGGACTATTATTAATCTGCAGGTTACAACAATCCTCTGTGCCCCACAGCAACAAACGGCGCTTTCTGGTGATGACGTGATAGATGCATTTGAAGATAATAGAGAACAGATTCAGACAGATGTAAATATTATAAATTTGTGAACTCACTTTTAAGCATAAAATTATTTGAGATTTTCAAAATAGGGGGATTCCATATTTTTTTGACTCATTTTTATGATGTCGTTATAGTATGCATATCTTAGCTTTTTGTCTTTTTTTTGTTAAGAAACCTAGACATAGTTGTGTATCCTGTAGTTCAGGTAATACAACCACGAGGTGAAAGTGCTTTTCTAAAATCTACTAGACTTTTTAATTATGTATGAAAACTGTAGCAACATAATAACTTTTCCAAATCCAGGATTTTAGGAACCAGATTCTTCGGCTGTGGATAGTTTCAGTTTGAGCAGAAAACGCACAAAGACGTTTCAGTCTTGTCACGACCCAGTGGATCTCTCTCAACCCAGAATTTACACTGTGGGCTCTGGTGCCAAATTGGCAGCATCCCCCAGGTCCCTCCTGGCACTCTCATTCTCACAATTTGTCCCATTTTCCTTTCCTCAGCTATTCCACAATATACAGAGAACTGGAGCGCACAATCCTGGCTGCAAACACACAGGAGGACCTCAAATGGTTCAGCAACAACCATGGGCCAGGGATGCATATGAACTGGCCTGCATTTGAGGTACAACATAATACCTTCATAAGACGATCGTTTACTTACGTACTGCTCTTCTTTATGCAGCTTGAATGCTGTTTTCTATCATTTTCCTCACCAGGAATACAACCCAGACCAGGCCAGTGCTCCTCCGAAGAAGAAGAAACCAGACGGAGCCCCACCCACTCCGAGCACTGACCACGTGGCTCCACCTGGTGACCGTAGTAGGTTAGTTCAAGGAGTTACATAGAATCGCACTCAGGAAATAACATTTTAATTAAATCTTGCCTTTCAATTGTAAAATATGCAAAATGTTGATTTTAATGTAGATGACATCTATATTTGTGTTTTTATGAATGAATACCCCCATTGTGTTATTTTTTAATTCTGTCCTGTGCATATCACTCACTCCCAATACCACTGGCTCCAGCTTACGACACACAGCTTTAAAAATATAACACAAAGAAAGACCATGATATTAAAAAAGGAACGAATGATGAAATAAAACATCTGGACCCTGCAGTTTTAGTGAATGTTAATATTATAATAAGTTATGTGAGATGTTTTTAAATAAACATCTCACACTTACGATCACACAGACTCAGTATCAGAACCAGCTAATTGTGGGTTTTTATCTTTTCATTGAATTTGTTAACTGTTACACAAACATCTTTCTTGACATCAAACCTTACTCTGCATTTTGTCCTTACATCAGCGTGAGCAGCTACGATAAGAACCAAGCGTACTCGACTGAGTGGTCTGATGACGAGCAGCCTGCTGCGTACTCCGGCAACGAAAATGGTGGGAATGGGAACTCATTCGAAGATGATTCCAGCACTGGGAAAGGGGTCCGTGTGCGCGCGCTCTATGACTATGACGGCCAGGAACAAGATGAGCTCTCCTTCAAAGCAGGTAATTGTTAGAGACCAGATGACACAGGAGATATGGGTTAGTCCTACATCATGCAGATAAGCTCACACGCGCTCATTTGCTGGCTGCAGATTTAGCAGAAGATGACAGTATGACACGGGTGGTTTGAAATGACAGACTCTGGCCTGATTTCTGTTCTAACGCTTCCTTCCTCCATGGAAGACAGCAGTGATTAGTCCACAATAGCTATATAGAAAACAAATTGCAGCCACTTGTCACCAATTAACACGAGCTCTTTAGGGGGTGGACTGAAGTGCTTTAGAGTCCCACACAGCAATTTAAAGACAGACAAGATTTCAATATGTTCTAAAGAAGCTCCAGCTGTAGCATATACGCATGTTATTTTTTACCAACACAGTTTAAGATGAGGTGTTTTTAACCAGTCTCATGTTATCTGGCAAATGAGTCACTGAAGAAAAACTGCAACTAGCATTTAAAATAAAGTCTGCTTAAATAAACTAATTAGCATTTTTGCATCTGCGGGACTGTAGGTGGAAAAATGTATTTGTATCTTTCATGAACATAAGAGAGTGAAATAAACATAAATATGAAGCAAAGAGCAGGCATCCTTAAGGCTCGCTAAATAAATCTTTATGTCCTGTTTGTTTCATCCACGTTAAAACCAAAGTGTCTGACAGTTTGCAGGAGTAAACATGTTAACAACGGAGCTTTATTCAAGATTCAAAAAGCTCAACAGTTCCAAAGGGGATGAAAGGAAAGAACCATAAGCAAGAGATCAACGCCAGCACAAAATGTACAGGATACACAGTGGATACAAACAGGTCATTGTCAGACCAGGGTGTCGCGTAGTGAATTCATAACATAACAAAATAAATAATCCATTAACTACTAACATAGGTGGAGTTGCTTAGATGTCATTTACATAGTATTTTTATTCTACTTGATTACGCTTGTGATAACTATCCGACACAGAACAGGAGGCTGACTATGAGTGGGGTCTCGTTCACAGGTGACGAACTGACCAAGACCGAAGATGAAGATGAGCAAGGCTGGTGTAGAGGTCGTTTGGACAGTGGCCGAGAGGGACTGTACCCAGCCAATTACGTTGAGCCAATCTAGTCACATTACTGGACAAGGACATGCTATTGGAGGCAGCGTGAACTGTCCCATCCAATTGCACCGCACATAGCCAGAGACTTAAGAGCAACAAATCCCCTGCCCAACAGATGCGCCAAGCAGTCTTGCCTAAACAAAACCTTAGTAACCTAAAAGACGATATATCAGTATAATCTATTTTATCCAGCATTTGGGGTGGGCGGACTTACACATTTCAAAAGAGGAGCAGCAATTATTCCAGTATATACACAGTCAACTATACCGTCAAGTACGGGAACACATTGCTTCTCTGTGTAGCTGTGTTTAACATAATGCAGCTTATTTAAACTTGCAGTATACTGCAGCCTGTTCAGTTGAAAATGGGAAGACAATATAATCAGTTACGCCCATTCGACAACGATGAGCTTCTCTAACCTGCATTGTGTATATACAGTGTTATGCCATTTTTGTGTAGCATTTCTAATGCTGTGTGTGGTTAGTCGTCATTCTTGCATCGGGGGAATGCTGTGTAGTGTTACACAGAATTCGCCTAGACACCACAAACAGTATAATCTCTTTTTATTTGTCTCATTCTTTTCGTTTTTCTTTGTGATTTGGTCCAGCCCCTTCTCTATCGTGTGCAGTGCTATGTGTTTTTAACTGTTTCAGAACTTGCATAGCAGCATGCGCTATGCAACAACTTGCATTCCCCGAATCCTGCAGCCTTGTGTAGGCTACAACTTGATGCAACACCTGTACTACAAATGCAGAGTTCACACTTGAGCGTCACATGCTTCTGGACATGCACATGCTTCCGTTTCCATGAGAAGAAGCCTGTTGGTGAACTGACTTTATGTGAGTTTGTTTTTAACATTGATTTTTCTTTTCTTTCTCAGCATCACAAATGCTTTGATGATATCATCTTCATGAATCTCATGGTAAAGAATACACAGCTTCTGCCGAAGCTTTCATTCTTGGTTCAGTAATTCAGGTTGCATTTGAATCCATCCACTACTGTTAGCGAGAGACTTAAGTGACACATTCCCTCAGTCAGACCAAGGCATCAGCATGGTTGCTGCCACTTCAGTATAAAAGGAGGGTTTTGAACAATGCCTGTGCAGGGCACTTTTCTTCCAGAGAGAGGGGCCAATGGAGACATGTCAGTGAGTTACTGTGCTACAGACTGGTGTCTGAAGATGGAAGCCTCTCCAACAGGACATGAATGTAGTAGTATTTGGGCTTGAATGAGGGCATGTTGTTTAACCATGGCACCCTTTTGTCATGCAAAGCGCTATCTAGCAAAAAGCACTAGTTGGTTCCAGTTTATGGCCCGTTTCCCTGCTGAGCCAAAGAATGACCCAATACCATCAACTATCTGTTTTATATCCATGGAGTTACATCACATATCACACCTGAAACAGCTTCAGTGAAGATCAAGTTGTAGCTGGCTCTCAATACACAAAACCTTAATTTGTCTGAAAAACACTGTGCAATGACACGGGGAAACATTTGTCACTAGCACATTAAAATGACTCATACACACTACATTACATGGTTGTTTTGAAATCTCGCTCCATAGAAATTACGTTATGAGCAGGGACTGCGTGTTTCCGATGTCGATTAGCGAGTGAGTGATCTTGCTCCGCCTACGTTTCTGATGGGAGAGGATTAAGGCCTTTTATAACTTTGTTGTCCTGAAGTTTTTAAATTTCACCAGACCAACAGTTAGATGTGTTTAGCTCTGTGTCTGGAACAGGATTTGACAGGTTTGGGTCTCACACATGAGGAGAAACACATCACCAGCTCACAAGTTGTGTCTTAGGGTAAAGCTGTCCAGCATAGCAAAAAGGACTCCTCGTCAGACTGTCCCATGATGCACAGACACACACACACACACACACACACACACACACACACACACACAGAAACACACACGCATTAAATGCCTGATATACATAAAACACACAAATTACGACACATTCATCGACATTACCAGGTCAATATTCTGGGAAAAACATATTCATCATCCAGCGTGTATGAGTTGTGTAAATGTAAAAGAAAAGAAAATGTAAAAAAAATGCAAGTGATTGACTATTAAGACAAACTGTAGTGTTATACATGTAAATGTGTTTCATTAAAATAACAGCAGTGGAAAACATATTATGTAATAGGTACCATATTGTATGAATTTCATTGCAATGGAATTGTCAGTGTACCATAAAAGCGTGACGTTATCCCACGCTGTCAGATTTGTATATGATGATGTAATTTAAAGATTATATTCTATTGTAACTGTACAACTGTGTTGAGTTGAAAACGAGACCTAACCATGTTGAGGCAGTAAAAAGGTGTAAATGTAAATGCTTTTTTATGTTGATGATCTCTTCCTTATGCACACAGGGGACAGCAGCTCATGTTGTGGAAACCCTATACTAGCGGTCTAGAAGATGTATGTTCATAGTTAGTGATGTACTTTTATCTCCTAACTGGTGTAGTGCCTGTTCATCTTGATGTAACAAGAAGTTAATTTAAATATGCATAAAGATGATTATGATCACAGATAATAATGACCATAGTGATGAAAACCTGGATCAAATTTGTTGTGATGGTGTCAATATTGCAATACTGGTTTGAAAGGGAAACAAGTTTGTTGGAAAAAAAAAAACAAACAACGGTAGCGTCTGCGTGTTTCTTATGCATGCACAGCGAATGTGAGTCTGAGTGACAGTAGTTAGGCGTGTTAGACGTCACAAGACAAGTCAATTTTATTTCTTTATTAATCCAAAAAAGGCATATAATTAGTAATTATCAAGGCACAAAATGGTTTAATATTGCTCTGCAATAATCTTAACCTGAGAAGAGCAGGTGTCGTCGGTAAAAAAGAAAAAAAGAGACAGAATCAGCTTTCATGCTTTCTGTTAATTGAAAAAAGCAGCTTTGCATAAAGAGTGGAAACAGAGAAACTTGCCTGACCCCATCCAAAGATGAAGGAATTGGTCTAGAAGCACCAGAAGCCACATTTCAAAACAGGATGCTGTGGAAAATAGTAAAGTGTTTCTCTGAGCAGAACCACAAGACCATTTTTATGCTAAGCCAAGTGAACGTGTGCCAGTAGTTAATGTACAAACATTAAAATGGTCTGCAAGTCATGTTTCCATTTTCTTTGAAATGTTTCAGAAAATGAACCAAGATGAGAAACAACCAGGAAACTAACACAGTACATGAAATTAAAAGGGACAGTGAAATGATGCTAGGCATGTGCATGTTTTGGTAGGCAGACTCTACATTTAAAAAGAAATATTAAATACAATGAACGATCTTCAGAATTCATGTTCCTTCCACTGTATGTCCAGCATATGTTTAGTTCCTCCTTGAGTCATTCTCCTCAAGACAGCTGATCCTTTTCATAATACAGGGTTTACAAACTGGTACACCAGCCTACGGGACACATCGGGCTTTCGAATGATGCCCTTCTTGTAGTACTGACGTATAGAGCGACTCAGTTTGTCATAGTTCATAGCAGGCCGGTTCTTCCTGATGCCCCATAGCCTGGCTACGCGGGCTGAGTCTTCTATTTTGAAAATTCCTTTGGACAGAAGAAACAGAGATTCTACTGAGTTCGGTGAGAGGTGATTGAAAGGATCTGAAGCACGTCATGATGTAATGTCAGCATCATGGGGGCATTTGGGGAACAGACATTGTTCAGTCAAAAGAGGTAGGATACATTATCTGGAGTATGAATTTGGCACAAAAGGAATTTTTTACAGGATGACACATTATATTTCTATAAAAAATATTATATTGAATCTATTTAGTTGCATGCATGCACAATGCTGTCCCCTTGCTTTCAGGTTTGGGTGACCATACCTTTTTCTTTGTTGAGCCAGCGGATGCAGCGGCTGTAATTGTGCGGCTTGAGGAGCAGCTCGCGCAGGAACTGCCACAGGTGGATGGGCTGACTGGGGTAGTTAGACATCACATCTGACCAGGAGTCGTCATCTGCTGCTGACATTTCCAGAAACCAGAGCGTGACGATTTATTTCAGTTGTCCGTGCTCTCAGTGCAGTTTGATTATACGTACAAACAAGTGCACCTAGTTTTTGTGACCGATACTTACCGGACTTCACCTCTTCTAGGGGACAGCGCTCCATCATGGCTGCAGCTAAAGAAATAAACAGGAGATAAAGATTCAGACTGTGTTTTCTTTTGGTCACACTGCATTTGCTACACAAGCAGCTATGATCTGGGTTCATTCCCCAGGTTCTTACTAGATCTCCATATGTCCAGATGAGCGTACAGCATGTCTCCGAACTGCGAAGAGTGTTGTCTGAAGTCTGCTTCCGTCATGGAGCACAGGTCTCTGCCGGTCAACTCCTGGAACATCATGCTGACCTGGGGCAGCCTGTACAGGTGCTCGGTCCAGAGCAGCCACTTCTGAACATGCACACAGCTCCAGTCCAAGGGGTCTGAAGATGAAAACAAGAGAGACACTGTGTTTGTCCTTTGTCCCCTTTTCCATGTCCTGGCCAGTGAAACTCAACAGGGCAGTCTGATTTGCTGAGAATGTTCCAGTTGGTGTGTGTGAGTGTTTTACCTGAAGACATCTAAAGACGTTGGTGTCATGCAACTTAACTGTATTAGTTAGATGCTCAGGTGTCTTTAGTTCCTACTGCTTGATGAGTAAATATCATCTGTAAATACCAAATCTGACAGATTTTATTTTTCTCTTGCCAATTTGTTTCTGTTTCATCTGCAGCCCAAAGTGTCATTGGCCTCAACAGACAAACCCACCAGTAACGCCTGAGGCCAGGGAGCGCCCAACCACCCAGATCTTTTGGCAACTGAAAGATCTTGAATCTAACCCACGAACGCCCACCGTTGCCAAATAGACTGAGAGATTAAATGGTTCAAAGTTGCAAATGCTGTGTGGCTGTATTTTCTAATATTAATAATTTTCAGTATGTTTTTTTTAGCGATGCAAACACGACAACGTCAGTTCAGTAGGTTAGTAGAACACATTTGTTCTGACAGATATTCAGATCAACTTATGTTGTTGATGATCACTAACAAGGTATTAGCCACACTAGGAACTGAAAACTGTAACATCTTGTGTTTTGACTGTGCTTTTAAAAATATGTCAACTTGTTTCTTTTTTTCCTGAGAACTGTCAGGAAGCATTTGTGAAACACCGACAGACCAGAAGATAAATAAGATGAAAGTTTAACATAAATTATTCAGACAAACTGAATAAAAGTTTGAGTAAATCTTAATTTAGACAAAATCTTAAATTGGATGTAGTTTGAAGCGTGTTTAAACATGTCCACAGAAAGGCAAACAAGACTCGGTTCATACGAAGTGAAGATGATCTTCTGTCAACATATTTTGCAACGTGTGCAACGTGGGCAGGGCCTCAGATGCTCCCTAAGTGTCAGTTGTGTCACTGTAGACAGTGTATTAGGCTACAATTTCTCCAGACGTGTTTTTCAGTTGTATGTTCTATTTAGATGTTTTTGTGTCTCTCTCTATGTGATAAAATGACCTCAAGCGGTTGTGTTCTTTCGTACCTGGTGCGATATTGAGCAGCTTGCAGGCTGTGTCAATATCTTTCAGCACCTCTCCCACCACCATTGTCTGGACTTGCTCTAGAGAGCACTCCTCTGCCTGATCCTCCATTTCTGCCGAGGCCTGGTTGGTTGCAGGTGGACTCGGCTCCGGGCTCCTGGAGGGAGGAGTACTGGAAGCGGGGGCCTCTGCCAAGCTCAGCGCGCAGGGGCGCTCCTCTACAGCTAATTTGTCGTAGCGCGGGAGGTAGACCCTTGGCCAGCTGAGCTCAGTGAGCCCCAACAAGCTGCGGGGCGGTTTGATGTCCTCCACCTCGTCCTGCCAGGCCTTCCTGGCATCAGCGTGAGGATAACCGATGTAGAGAGGCAAGTGTGAGGTGCAGCCCACGTGTTCACAACTTGGACTCCCCATGCTCAGGATCCTGCAACACTAGAAGAAGAAAGAACTGTTTTCACAAAATGTTGTCATCAGTGTCATAACAGATTTACTGCGTACCTGACATTTTCAACAGTGACATTGTCTTGGGAGACAGAGCAGCATTGATGCTGAACTGAAACCATTCCCAAATGCCCAATATTTAAACAGCAGCAAACCTAAAGTAAACGTGACATTTGTTCTATGGTATTTACTTTTCTGGGACTTACTTTGAAATAAGGCATGAGGCTATTCTGATAAACCAAATACAGCCTACGTGAGAGTTAAAACAACAGAAGCTATTGTTTGTGTTTCTGTACTGTATGTTTTAAAGCATTGCAGAACTTCTTTTTAATGCAGAATCTGTGGACACTGTTACGGATTTGCTCATTAATCTACATGACTGGAATATGCGGGATAAACAGGGTCAGACCGGGAGAAATTCTGACCTTTCCTTCTGCTGTTGTCAACATCATTCAATAAAATGGAAATGCAATCTGCTCCACCTTTTAGATGTAAATAGAGATAACAAAAGGACGATCAAAGCCTTGTTTGGAAGTCTATAACTAAGAACGAATGTGTTTGTTGGTTTTACTGAGAAAGGAGTTGTGTGACTGCTATCACCATGTAACACCCAGCACTTCTTTAATACACCAAGTGCAGCAGGTCATCAATATAGGTCAGACATTATTAGCTAAGGTAGGTTTGATAGGAGCATAAAGGGCGGGCCAGTAGCTGGAACGTATTCATCATCGTATGAGTAAGTGAACAGCTCAGCAGGCTGGGAGCGGTGCCTTATGATTGATTTTTGGTCTAATCTGAGTTAATTGTGTTTTACACACCTATGAAAAATAACATTCCATTGCTGCTCTGAGATCTGCATTCAGAATTCGACCTGATCAGGTGAACTGCCCTCAGTTCAAAACAACAGCACATGGCGTGAGGTGGCACAAGGCAGACACAAGACACAAGGCAGGTGTTAAAACCACAAAGCCCGAGGTACAACCAGCCAACCAAACACAAAAACGTGGTACCTGGGTGCATTTAATCCAAAATACACCTCAGCACGGGGAGAAAAATGCAAAGATGTGAACTGAATGAAAGGAAATACCTCATTCAGTTGGTTGAAAAAAAAGCTCTTAATAGATGATGATGAGTAAAATGATTGAAGCATGTTTGAAGGAGCAAATATGAGGCAAACACAACAGCAGTAACAGTAGTAGCTGCTATAATTCATATATCCTAATATTTCACTTTTAATTTATTTGTTCGATTGCGTAATCATCGGTGGAGTGATGAAAATGATCCATTAATAATACCAGTACTATTACAGTATAGCTAAAGAGCAGAGGAACAAATGTAAGCACTTACTGTGTGTACAGGGACCATGTTTAAATACATGATTTATGTCTCTGCTGTTAGTTCTCACACCTAGGTAATAGTTTACATATTTAGCAGTGGAAAATTAATCTTTTCTATGTGTGTTTTGCACTGCTGAAATGAAAGCAGAAGACCCACGGAAACATGCCTGTTATTTGTAGACTTATATTTAGTGCTGTGTTTAACACGTTGTTCGACTGCAGCCAAAACTGATATCAGAGGCATTAGTTGATATGAAAATCTCTGGTCATTCACTGCACCTTGCATTGCAGGGCTCTTTAGACAAAAAGATAGGTTCACGATAACACACCTTTATGAGCTGTTCTACGTCTGTCCCTGCTAAATGTGTGTGTGTGTGTGTGTTTGTGTTGCTACCACTTACCCACTGAACTTAAAAGACAGAATTTAAAATAATATCTGTTGCTTTTTATATTATAGAAAAAGTATATTCAGTGTTTGAATCATCACTAGATGAAGAACAAGGATAAGGCTGTCACTGAAAGTGTAACAGTAGTAGTGCTGGTAAACAGTACTGCCACAGTACTGGGCTGTAAGGACGTAGTGATGGGGCAGCAAAAGTCAGAGTAGGCAGTAATCTGGCACCATGTTCCTTCTAGCCAGGGACACAGTGCCTCCTGTCCACCGTAACATAATGTGATAAAAGTAGTTTAAATTGGAGACACAAAAAAATATTTTCGTAATAATTGTATTTATGTTCTTATTGTCACATTACAGATGACCTGTTTACTTAAGTGTAAAACTTCAAAGTGTTTCAGCATCAGTGAATCAATAATAATATACAACATAAGCTGGATGTTTGTTTTGTAAGAGGCCTCTTCACTGCAAATATATTGACACCATGACAGAAAAAACACACGTGATACGGGATCGGGATGTCTTCCAGTAAACCATCACACTGTCACAGTTTGTGCAACCACACCAGGAACACCAGGAACCTGCTGTTGCACACCGTTTGTGGTGCACACTTCGAACTTACAACGGTTGAATTCCATTGAGGAATTTAAGTAAGTTTGATCATTTACGCCTGTGTTTTTTTCTACTGTAACATTTAAAAATCATTTCAATAGAGGTCTAGTAAGATATTTAATTTGTTTAATGCTTATATGTAACGGAGAGCGTATGTATATATAGCTAATGTTACATACCATCGAAATGATACCCTGTGCTTACTTGTAATTTGTGCGGCTTAGGAAATGTGTTACATCTGTCAAAATATAGATTTACAAAGAGCACCTAACAGTCCCTACAGTACTGCTTAGGTAAAGAAACTGCACACGCCTTCCACTACAGGTACAGTGGTAGCAGTGGTAGTAGCAGGTAGTTTTACGTCATTACATGAAAGTGTTAACTACAAGTGTTTTGAATGTGTAGTTTGCACAGTCTTACCTTGTCAGTGTTTGAGTTCACACGGCTGAGCTTATGCTGAACTTTTCCTTCTGTTATAGTTTACGTCGGGAAACTTGTCTCTCAGGTGTATGATGTGCTGTTCCAAGATTTTGTCTCCAACTGGATCACTCCTGAGACCTTGTGTTCGCTCCTAGGCCCGGCAGCATGACTTTGACTCATTTGGGACACAGTACCTTTGTGACATATCAATTCTGAAAGAAAGGGTGTGTCTTAGTGAGGGAGGGTGCTCAAAGTACCTACTTAATAATGACTTGGGGCAGTATTCACATGGAGAGTTTCTTAAGTAAACAAAACTAAAGTCTTAATAGCCTGGGGAGAAGCTATAGTTGTTATCATGGTTTCAAGAATAGCACTTTTTTTGATAATAGTCAAACTGTGGGAAATTAAAACACAAAATCGCTGAAGCTAAAAATTAAATTAAAGTTAAATCCATTTCTTATCTAATCAGATCCACTACAATAATCAAAATTCACTATTCTGTGCAGGAAATAATTCAGGCGCCTAGTTTTGTATATATTTACAGCCAATCTGTAGAAAAGGAACAAATAATCATAACTTTATTCAACCAAGAGTTACATGTGACTAAAACAAGTCAGTTGTTCCATTCTACGAGGTTCAACACATTCGTACCAAGTTGTCTTCCATCATGTAAACCTGAGGACAGAAATGTATTTTCATGGTGCCGAGCACCTTATAAAGTGACTTTGATATATGTATAATATACATAGAGAGATTAACATTTGTCATTTGTCAGCATCATCTAAAAACAGATGTCATAATTAAAATCTTGTGTGGTTAGTTTCATTTGTACGGCTGACTCCAGCTTAAACTCATATGACACACTGGCTAACATGATATTCGGGGTGTAGAGAATAATTCTAATAAAATTAATAAATAAAAATATTCCAGGGCAAATGAAGGGCTACAGTTGTAATAAGACAGTCAAGTAGGAGATGAAAACTGTTACTGGAGAAGTTGAATAACTGGTATATGGAGAGAATACACAAGTTAGAGAGAGGGAAAAGAAAGTGTGTGTAAATGTTTGCTTAAACTAAACAGTAATGTTTGTGCTGTTGTGTTGAAATATTCTAGAAAAGAGCTGCTGTCTGTGTATCCACCCATCACAGAAAATCATCTTGAAAGTTCCTTTTTTTGAAGCGGTAGAGTTGCAGCTTCAGCAGCTTGGCTTGGCCTGAGGAAGTTCACATGACCCAGTCAAGCTGCGAGGTGTTACTGCCTGAAAAACATCCACTGCATCAATTTCATTTAGTGTACAGTGAGTCATCCGGCCCCTAGCTTTGCATTTACTGGCTCACCTCCATGTTTATTTTGTGCTTTGCTGTGACACATTTACATGAAACAGTCAAACTGTGTGGATGACAAGTGGTTTGGTTGTGTAGACTGCAGCTAGACAGACACAGTAGACCCTAAGAAAAATGGGCAGGCAAGCGGCGTGGAGAAGCTGCAAGCGCCATTTGACCAGTAACCTCCAGGCTACATGTAATCTACCACCACCTAAAAAAATTAACTCCTCAGCTGAGCCGGTTTATTTCAGATTTAAATCGTATCTCTCTCCGTTGAGGCCAGAATGCACGTTAGAATGTTAATTCTTTGCTAATCTAAATGTTGTTTTCCTAAAAATGCACTGTCAGAGTAAAAAAATTGGAGCCACAGCGTGTGATCCATATTAATAATTAATTCTTGAGTTTGGCCTAGTGGGAGACACCAAGGTAATATGAGGTCAAATGTTTTCAGAGATTGACCAAACCTTTGTAAATATATAATTACTATGAATTAAGTCAGGGGATCAATATAATATTATCAAACTAAATCTAGGTACCTATTCCAGAAAATGCATTGTGGACAAGAACGTTTAGTAAAAACACTTTTACAAATGCACGGTGGGAATATTCTAGAGTAAAAAAAAAGTTTTAATGTTACATAAAATGTCAGCCATAACAAATCAAACTCAACTGGCTGTGACGGAAGGAGAAAACACACATGGAACATACAGAAGTTTATGTTAAAATCTCTGTCTTGATGTTTATTCACATGCACACTGCAAACAAGCACAGACAACACGACACAGAGTCCAAGACCAGTTTTCAGTGATAATTTAATCATATAAACATCCATCAAACATACAGGAACAAAGCTTTCATCTGTTTGCACTTCCTCATGCTCAAATGTGCCGTCTAGTGCCAACTGATCCAGTCTGCAATCTGGCCAGTAGAAACTTTGGAGAGACGTTACACTACAAACAAAACCCACTCCGCACTTGATGAATGGACACTGACAACAGAGAGAAACCTTTATCACTAACATTTTGCACAGGAGACGCACACTATTCTGCGAAACAGCAAAGAGCCCAACAACAGAGAGTATCTGCTGGTATCGTCATGTTGTAAAAGCTCAGCACCCTGGAGCTTACAGTTGGCATCTTAATGAAAACGGTGTTTACCTGGGGGGGTGGTCTCTGAGACTGACTGTGGGTGACCACAGATCCGATGAACCCCTCAGGACTGGACTGTACTTACACAGTTTTTACTGGTGTGGTTAAGTCTGCATCCTACATGATCCGTGTGTTTAAAATGTTTATCAATGTGAACATCTGTAGATCTGAATGTGGAACACCCAAACCACAATTTTACCAAGAGATACAAAAACTCACAACAAGGCGCACGTTAACAAAAACTTTTTGCCAGTTTGATGCAAAAATACAATTTAGAAGATTTGGGTAAATTAATATGTTTCCAAAAACATTATCATCTTCTACATTCATCAAATACATTCTCTTTAATATGATAAAAGCAGGTCCAAGACAGCTTTAAAATAAAAATTTAGAGCAAGGTGACAAAAAAAACATTGTATGAAGGTATGTCTTTACTGCCGTTCATATGGCTTTCTATCAGTGCCTTACGGCATAAGGTCTATGATTTTTGTTTTAAATTTTATTGCAAGCATGTAAAAATAAACAAAGCCTTACATCCAAACAGTGACTAATACATCTACTAGTATTCATTTATTTTATATATGTGCATTTTAAAGGGTCAGAAATTACTACGTTATGTATGAGAATGGATGAAGAATCCTTTACTGCGTCTTTGAGCTTTTATGGTAAATCTGTTTCAATCTTACTTCCAATTACAGCAAATGGATTCAAAAATGTCCTGCGACTACACAAGATGGAATAACATAAGACTGTTCGTCTAAATTCTAGCTTCAAAAATGTTTTCTAGGCAATAACCTAGACTCACTTAAACCTGATCATAAGAGCCTAACTGTAAAAACATAAATCCAAGATGTTATCTTCATTTAGAGTAATGATTGGCTCCCTCCAGTGGAGAGTTCTGAAAACTGTAGCTGCTGTGACTACACGGAATAACGCAAAAGCAATAGTAAACTGACTACTCTTGATTTTCCTTCTCCAAAAATATTTACTAAGAGATTAAAAAGTAAATTATGATATTCAGTGGTTTCTTTACAGAAA
>JAUMTR010000025.1:15935087-15956670 GCA_032270685.1 Microctenopoma stevenorrisi | reverse complement strand
TGTAATGAATCTAAAATATATGACAGTCTAATGTTTATCAGTACATTACAGAAAATAATTAACTTTATCACAATATGATAATTTTTTGAGAAGGACCTGTATATGTACGTGTGTGTGTGTGCGTGTGTGTATATTTGGGTCACACACATTATATATTGTGTTATTTACTTTACATATAGTCGTATGCCATGTGTACAATTACAAAATTGCATCCTTATAGTTTGCAATCACTGTTATGAATTTGCTTTTATGTTATAAATAAGTAAAGTGTAATAGTCATAATACAATTTGACCAGTTTCATGTGATTGATAGTGCTACTTAGTTAATGTTTCACATATTGTGATGCTTTTCACTGTCACCGTGTGGCTCAAAGTGCTATCATACCATCATCACATAATTGTAATTGTATTTGTAAAATTTTTAATCCTTTATTCTTTATTTGTTTTTGCCATTGCTCATAGACCGATACAAATCTTATAAAACATAAAAAAGTAATTTCTAAATCAGTATTACCTCTCCTGCTGTGTGCAGCTGATGGATGTCGACACTGGGAGCGCCACAGTGGAGCCATGGAGGCTCAGGCCCAGTGGGCTGGGAAACTGCTGCACGAGTACCAGAGGAGATCAGAGGCATCTGGGTTCCCAGGGCCAGATACCGAGGAGCACCAGCCAACCAAGGTCTCTCCTGCAAAAACAGTTCAAGGTAGGAATTTTGCCTGTTCACCACCTTCCACATAACAAATAGTGTTGATAATAAAGACTATAACATCAACAAATAACTCAGTAACCGCAGTAACAGCATCTTGTGCATGTGCTATTACTATGAGAAATCATACTGCTGTTTTAGATTGTCGCTAGGATTTTACTCTCTAATGCACATATTCTAGATGGACAGTCAAGTCCCAAGCCAAACCCCCGTGAGAAGGAACAGATGGGCCCTACAAGGTCATCAATGAAGAGTCTACGATCTAGTTGTGTGGTTGTCAGGATCGATGACGTGGACATTCACCAGGCACGTTTTTTATCATCATCTGATTGAATTTACCTGTTTTAACAGACGCTTTAATCTTCAATAAATAGACGCCAGTGAAAGCTATCAGGAAGTACCGCTGTTAATGCTAGAAATCCTAACTAACAGTTTAGTTAAGTGTTACTAACTAACTTTAGTTAAGTGTAACTAAACTGTGGTCTGGTAGCTCCATGGTGTAAGAATCAGGAGGTGGCAGGAATCAAGTCCCAGCCCAGACCCCCAGGGGGTTAAATGGAAGGAAGGATACATTTCACTGCGTGTTGTACACTGTTTAACTATGTATTTGACAAATAAATAATCTTCTTCTATAACACTAATTATACTGTTGTTACACAGTAGTCTCCATTCAATATATGGATATGGTATAGAAATCAGTCACAAAGCCACTGGCCACAGAGAGTCAAGACTGATGAAATTACTGTTACTAAATGAGAATTCATAGTATTTATATTTACTATTTGAAGAAAAAAAATGTAACTCATTTTTTATTGAGGATATTTCTACCACTGTGCTTGATCACTCAGGTGTCTACCAGGGGTCGCCACAAAAAGAAGACACAGTCTTTATTATCCTGTAATCGTAAAACTCTGCATCTGCCAGATAACATACCAGCAATTCACCTACAATTTACTGAATACTACTTTCCTGACAACTCCAGTTTATCAGGTATGATGCAGCTGTTTGTTATACTTATTTCATGTCTTGTTGAAATGTGTAAAATGTCTTTAGAGGTATGCAAAGCACAATCACAACTTTACCCCTTGAAACCTAGAATTTCAACAGACATCCTTATTAAATTCTTTTTATGTTTTAGCAGTAAATGTATCTTAAAATCAGCTGGGAGTATGTGATTGAGTTGTACTACTTTCAACATCTGATAGTGCTTTGGTGTACTGTATGCTGTAAGTGTCCTAACCGGGTGTATTAACAGACGGCAACAAAAAACGAAACGGGTTAAGTGGAGTAAAACTAATCCGTTTATGTGCTTCTGCCTTCTTAAATTTACATGACAAACAATTTAATAGCAAGATAATATCTTTATTCTTTACGTATACAGTATGTGCTGTTGCGATTTTGAAGCATTTACTGTAAAAGTGAAGTGTATTTTTTGCTTTATGTTAATAGTTAGGTTGGTTATATTCAGGTTGTTCTATTATGTCATTGTTGCATCTCGTGTTTGTTTGTTTTTTTTACTTCTTACAGTGCCCACCTCAAATCTGTATGTCCAGTTAAACAGCCTCCAGTTGTTTGTGGACCCAGCCAGTGTTCTGTGGATCAGTCTGTTTTCCAGGGGTCTGCTGCACACTCTAGACCAAGTCAAAGCTTTCTACCATTTGCAAGACAGTAGCAAGGCTGAAGAGCATGTAGACATCCGTATGGATGCTTCTCATCTCAAGGTGAATACACTGTTATATTAACAGTGCCCTGTTTTTTGTTGTTTCTTACATGTAAAGAAGCTAATTCTTTGTCTCTAAATGTCTTGAATTGCGTTTTTCCCCTTTTAAAGCTTATAATTCCCCTGGATTCCTCCATACTGGACCATCCGGAGCGTCCACAGTCCCTGTCTGTTACTGTACCACAGATGGTTCTCAGCAACACTCGCCACTGCCCTCATGGCTCCAGAGCTGACCTCTGCACTATCTATGAGAAATTCTCCAGCTGTTCTTTCTTCCAATCTACATCACCCTGCCCATACCCCAGAGACCGGAGTGCCTTTCACCCCATTCCCTCCTCCTTTCTTCATCACTCCCAAGAGACAGAGCCGCAGCCTCTGGACACAAAGCAGTTACGATCCCAAGATGTCTGGTCTCTCAGTGTTTCCTGTGTAACCCTAGGTTTTGATGGAGCTCGCCAATTCCCCAAAGGCAGAACCCAGCCTTTTGTTGAGCCTTTTGCAATGTCTGTGTGGATGTGTCAGCCTTCTGCCTGTAAAAGTGGTTCGTTGTCTTCCACTTCCAATCCTAGCAAAGTTCACGAGCCTTCTCCAGAACAAGGAGAAGCTTTGCTTGCCTCTGTCCACTTCCTGCTCCATGCCACTACACCTGTGAAGATGTGGCTTAACCATTACCAGTATGTAGCCCTGCTGAGGATGAAGGACTCAATGACTCGACTGGCAGCAGAGATGGGCCGGGATCTGAGAGATGTCAAACACACTCATGGGCAGAAGACAAAATCTGCCACTGTTTGCTTTGCCCTTCTTGTGGACTCAGCAGAACTGGGTATTCTGTTGCCACCAGTCTCCTCAGAGCCAGAGGAAGAGGTTCCCCCCACTCCAGAAACAGACAGCCCTAGCATAACAGACTCTGACATTTCCCCAGCTCATCACTCTGCAGATATGGTCCTGGAGGACGGTGGGTTGGAGAATGGCATCTCCTCCACCCATACAGCTGTCCCCGCGTTTGATCAGGATGAACAAGATGGGGTGGTGGAGGAGGCATGTGAGGCGGTGGAGGAAGGGTTGGTGAGCAATGTTTTGACAACGCAGGAGAACACTGCTGTCCTCTCACCTTCCCTCTCACCTGGACACTCCCCAGTCCTCTCTCGCGAACCGTCCACCTTCAGCCTGGAAGGAGAACTGTCAAGTGCCATTAATGTTACCAAGGACGTGACCAAAGATGCCATTAGTGCCTCACTGGACCTGACCAAAGGGGCGTTTTCAATAACAAAAGATGCCTTCAGCATGCTGAGTCGTGGCTCTGGGATGAGCAAGTTGTTCAGTCCACAGGCAAAGTAAGTGCTAGTGCTCTCCTGCTGAGCTGTTGGCTACATAATATGCTTAGCGTGTCAGGAACCCATACTGTTTTCCGCAAGCTTTTACTGGCTGTTGCTTAACAACTTTTTGTGTGTGTTCACAGGGAACAGGTCCAGCGCTCAGAAGAGTCCTCCCCCTCTGTGGCTGCCAGCCTGCGCTATCAGTCCATGAAGCAGTCGGCTTCCCAGCATTCTTTTGATAGTGCTATTCTCGATGGCAGCCTGCCTGACGAAAACCTCTCTGTTGAGAGTGATGTCAGCGAGAATTTTGTGGTTATCATGGACTCGGGTGCGTGAAATATGACCAGTAATGTCTATGAATTACTGGGGTGACATCCACTGTAAGTTTGTGTTACGCTTTCAGAGTCAGGTGTGGAGTCCATGCGACCCAACAACACAGGCAGCAGAGGCAGTCCAGCCCCAGGGACAGAGGGAGGTTCCTCAGCAGAACTCAGCAGCTCCTTGTCCCAAAGTATGGAAGACATGTCTCAGGATATGGTGAGTTATTACACCATCGAAAGGTTCAATTTATCTGTGTAGTTACATGATTTTCCTAAATTGAATATAAAGATTTATTAAACGCTTGTCCTCAGTAATTTAAACAATGAGATTCTAAATATTTCAAATTTAAATCAACTGTGTCTTTAACTGTTGTTAAAGTCCTCAGTGTTATTACTGATCCTGAGTGGAATGGCCTGTACCATGGAAGTTAAGGGAGAAGGCCAAGTTGTGGCTGCGGAGGCTCAGAATCTGAGCCCTGTACAGATGGGTACTGTCAGGGTATCTGACCTAATGGCTGGCCTTGTACAAGGTAACCCGCTCTGTACTTCATTGGTATCTTGAAATCTAGTTACAATCCCCTCCAGATATATTTAGGACAAAGGTACTAAAAAGATATGTCAAATAATTTGTAAAGTAAACTATCATCAATTTATTATTGTTCTTTTAAATATAGACGTATTTTTCACTGCAAAAATACATGCACAACACATTTAGGTTGAAGAGGTTGCAGTGCAAGCGCTCACATTCTTTACTTTGTTTCTGCAGCTCCAGCTAGACCAGTCGAGAAGCAGGATAAGTTGGATAAACGAGGCCCTGCTGTGGTGTGCATGCGAGCCGAAACAAGTCCATCTGCAGCCCAACACTCTGTTCTGGCTGAGTCTTTGGGCTTCCTGGATATGAGAGTTCAAGACTGCCAAGCAGAGTTGTTAGCCTCCACAGTGGCTAACATCGGGCCTTTCCTTGAAGACGAATTCAGTGTTGATGGTCAACCTATCAAGCTACATATGAGCAACATCAGCATTACTTTGAAGGTTGGTTGTTCATGCTGTCTAGATTTTAAGTAAAACTCATTTTAGTTACACTCAGGTTTAAGATCCCTTCTTGTTTTGTTTTTCTTAGGATGATGGCCCTAGAATCTACCCTACAGCCCCACAGCCTGTTCCAGCCACATTCATTATAGACGGGCTTCTCCTTGAACGCAGTGACGATGGCATCATGAGACTCAAAGGTTGGTTTTCTTGATTTTCCTATAAGTGGGCCACTGCAGATCACTTTGCATTTGATTTTACACCAGTTGCAACCCTCCCCATTTATCTGGGCTTGTGAGGGAGGGACTGGGATGCAAACCACCTACCCAGGGGTTCCTTGACAGTAAGCAGTTGTCAACTGCCCTAACTCTGCACCATTTACTGTATCATAACCAATTTAATGGTATCTCTTTAAAATCTCCAGAATTTACAGATAGAGCATCTGCTGCAACATGCAAAGAAAGATGAACAAAAGGGGAACTTCACCTTTTCCTTTCTCATTGCAGCTGAAGGTAAAAACCCCAAATACTCAGCAGGTGTTCCAGGGACTGACTCAGTCAACACAAATACTTTCTGCTCTGGTGAACAGCAGAGTGAGGTGAGAGAGATCTAACTCAACTGTATACTGCATGTTCCAGCTAATGTATCTGTAGCTATGGCCAGGATTGTATCAATACTATGTTTTATAAAAGTTATTAGGTGCATCTGAATTGTAGTTATTGACTCCTACAGATGTTAATTGTGAAGGCAAGCTAATGCTTACAAACATTTAGTAGCTAAGAACATTGTATAAACCATACGAAACCATGTGTAAAGATCTTTTACTTTCCCTAGGCTTGGGTGTTTGTGTTTTCATACATTTTTGGTGGTCAGACGAAGTGTCTGCTCATGTTAAATTACAGTATAAGCAGTCACCTGCTGCCTTAAACACAGCTGTAGTTCTGGTGTCCTGTTGCTAACCATCGCTTGGGAAGATGTGTCTAAGTATACAAGATTGTGTAATGGTATTGTAATTACACCTGTTTTGTCAGTCAGAATCTGATATCCATCCGCTTGATGTTTAGCACCTAGCCAAAGTGTACTTGAACTGCTTTCGCATTTAGGACTAACCAATAATGCTGCTGTTACAGAGACAGACCCTTGAGTCGCAGCTCTCTGATGCCCAGGCTGCCCTAACCCAGGCCCTCAGTGACAGAGAGCGCCTTCTTCTGGAAGTCAGGAAACATGACCCCACATTTACTCTTTGATCCTCTTCGTCTTTCACTGGCCTGCTGAGGTCTGCCCGCTCACCCAAAGCATATTGTGACACTGGACTTGATCGAAAGGAATCCAAGTTGTGTTTGGATCACTTCCCACTTGCTATGTGACTCTTCATGACATCACAAGAGTCCCCGTGACACTTACTAAAAGGGGAACTAACTTGTAGGTACATTACTGGTACTATTTTTATCGGGGAAACCGATATACTGTAATTATCACTAACACATCACTTTCACTAACACACATTTTCCCATTCAGTGGAGACAGGGAAGTCGATGTGTGGTTTTCATGTGTGGTTTTGTGTGTTTTCCATATAGCATGCAGGGGTAAGTATCAAGACTTTGTCACCGTTTCATTTGTCAATTGGAAATAGTAATTACAAGCACATGCCAAAACCACCTCTTTACGTGAGCTGACACTGCCAGACAGCTGCCAGTCCATCAGTCACTCCTACAAAATAAAAGTTAATGTCAAGCATGCTATGTCAACAGTGCTAATTTATACAAAGCACATATACAGATTGTCATGAAGATCAATAGACTTGTAGTGTAGAACACTTAAGTGTTAAGTGTAAAGTACAATAGATCTGTGTTTCTTTTAACTTCAGAATATTCTGAAATACTATCAGCTGTTACTCATAAAAGAAAAAAAATGCACATTCAAAAAAGGTAAAAAGAAAGCTGAGTACACTGCTTTTATTACGAGACAGATGCATGTCAGTTTTTACCTTAGTTGCTTCATCAACACGGTGAAGTGGTTACACACTCTTATCAATCTCTTTCCGTTCCCAAACAGTGGGCTGACTCATTCTTTAGTGTTAGATTAGTCTTTTTGAGTTGTGAAATGTTGATCATGCTAGTTTTGTTAAAGAAAACGTGCTCTGCAACTGAATGTCCACTCAAAAGATGACACGCCTTTCAGTCTTCGCCATGGCTGCGGAGAGCACTTTGCACAGTACCTACAGTATTGTAGCTGGTTTAGTTGTTTGTGAGATTTGGACTTATACCAGCTAACAGAGAAAAAATACTTGATCTGCTAAACAATGTTATGTAGCTTGCCAGGAAACAACTTGGCCTGCTAGTGTTATACCTCTGTTAAATTTATTATGTTTAGGTGTCGGACATCATGTATGTTTAGTTGTGTTTATTAATTTAAATTCGTCAGTGCATGTTTTGTTTTTTTATCCTGATTGACTGCAGTGTGTTGAAGCCATATGAGTCAAAGAAAGTGACATTTTAACATGGTACTGATAATATATGCACAGTGGATATGTTTATTACAGGCCCACCACAGACACTGATATTTGTCAGTATTTTTAAGGGTTAGGGTTAGAGTTGAATTTAGCTCACTTTAATTCAACCAGACATAGATCTGCATGAAATCAAAGTATTAGAATCTTTTATTGTTAAGTTATTTAGCATTTTACTTTTGGATCTTTACTGGTCATTATCGTCTCAGTCTGTACTTGGGAGACCCCTGGTGGTCGTGATTCGCTATCACACTCTATTTTCAAAATATTGTTTCTTTCTTAAAAGTTTTTTTCTTTGGTTGCCTTGTGAGCTACAAATGACAAATTTGCATTCTTAATGAGGAATGTAAAATATCTAAGCAATAGAATTATGGCTTAACCAAAAACATGACAAAGACAGTAACACAGTACATTTTAGTTCTTCATGAGATCACAAAGATGAAGGAAAAACTGATTTACCAAACTGTTAGGTTTGAAAAATTTTCAGTGTAGTAAAGCAGAGATATTGCCCTTTTACTTCAGTATCACTTGTAATTGAAATTTCTTCTTAGTTTTGGTGTCTGTTTTCTGCATGGTCTTAGTAGACAAAGGTAGTGGTGGTGGTGAAAAAAAATTGAAAGTCCCACGTTGGATATAATGTGTAGCTGTAAAGTTTGTCTATTTTTCCTTTCCTCTGTGTTAAAGGGAAATTTCACAGATTTTTAATTTGAATCTGTTGGTTCTAGTTTAGGGAATACATGTATATAAAGAGTATTAAAATAACTCTGGGCTTCTAGCTAGAAGACTTTTCTGGAATAAATCGCCTGGATGAATATTTTGTTTCAGATGACATCACATGCCAATACAACTTGTATCCATGTACTCCTCAAAGTAGAGCCATAGGAAGCAAGTTGAGAATCAGTGAAGTGGCCGTTTAAGTAGCATTGCTATTCTCCTAAGAAACTGGTGCTCCGCGTTCCATCTGATGTAAGCCTGTTACACTATGACTTCTGCAACTTCCTTTGCACTCCAGAGTGAAGGAAGTTGCTATGCAAAAAGAAGAGATGGACAGTGTAACAACACTTAACTTTAAGGAGTGTGGTGTTTTCTCTAGACAAATACTAAAGAGGTGTATACAGTAGTTTATACCATGTGGATTACTGACAGGTGTGTAGTAAATTCACTGTAAATTGCACTTGTTTTAATTTAAATCACTTTAATGTTTTCAGCTGAGTCATTGTGAAATCTTCCTAAGTGATGCAAATGTTGGACAGTATTTTTTTGTTAGTTGTGTAGAATTGCATTGAATTTTATATTATCTTTATCACTTAATTAAGACTAACATAAGATTGGTTCTGTGAACCAAACCTAGTATGTGAAAAATATTTTAAAAGTGAAACAATAAATGAGTAATTGCTGAACACATTTCAGATGTGCCTTTTATAAATAGAAAATGCATGTTTAGTCTCATTGTGGATATTTTACTAGTGCCTGGTCTAAAGGTTTAATTAATAAGAATACAGGTAATGCTTTGATAATTAAAAAATAACATTTTTCTCATTAGCATTTTAGCATTTATTGATGCACCAAAACAAAATGTTCAATTTTTTTAAGTATACAACTTTATTTACAACCATATTACACAAATATAATTTTACACCATCTATAATATGCACTGCAGCGAGCTTTTATCTTGAATAAGTCAGCTGCAAAGATGGAGATTGTATTACTGCCTTCACAATACAACAGGCCATTATTACCTTGGTCAGTAAGAGGATGAACAGTATCCGGTTGGTTGGCTGTAGCATTGTTACAGTGGCGTCATGTCTTCTCTCCATCCATTTAAAACACAGTGAAACTCAGTGGAATATTATGTTCTTGTACTTGGTGTTAGGAATCTGATCTTTGCTCTTTAACCTCCTCACTGCTTCCCTCATGTGTTTGGGTTGAAGAGGTGGTGTATCTCCCCACTTCTCACAAACATCCAAAGCTGTGAGGACAAACACAAAGCAAATTACAATACCAAGTGCCACTGGGCCAGAGAGAAAGTCTGCTTATTTGTTTATATATTTGAAGTGATTTGGTCTAAAATCTTCCACTCACCTTCCTCAACAATTTCCCCAGCAAAAACTTTGGCAATACCAGACATTGCAATCACCACATTCTGGGACACTGATGATCCTGTTATAGACTGAATCAGCTGGAACATTTTTAATGAAAAAGAAAAGATCAAACTAAAAGAATAGCTTTAGAGATGCAAAGAAATACAACTTCGATGTACATAAACTGCCCACCCTCTTAATAGCAGCTTTGGGGAAAGCAGAACGTCTGTACATCTCATAGCGATTCAGCTGCTCTTCAGAAAAAGATGATACCAAAACCCTGTCAAAGGACAACGAGAACACAGTTTAGAATGATCGGCAAATGGTTTCAATAGTAATCTGTAATTTGTTTAAATATTTATGTCTTACTGCATCTTCTGTATTTCGTCCTCATCAACTTTATGGCGCTTTTCCTTTTTCTTCTCCGGTTCCACCTTCAGCCTTTTGGCAGCAGGTTGGCCGGAGGTACCTTCTTCTTCATCTTCTCCGGCTGCTATTTGCTTCACAATGGAAGACAAAACTTTTTAGAGTCAATAAAAACTATGAAATGCCCTTTGGAAAAAATCAAACACATTCATTTACGAGGTTTGTTCCTAGTGTTATTTGACAATAAAACGTTCTTCTACTATATGTGTACAGAAATGTTTCAATACATTTTGAGCTGGCTCTTTTCATTTTTGTTTCTCCCACAAATGATTGGTGACGTTTTTTCCAATCATTGTTGTAGTACAGGTAGTATTCATGTACTATATTGATAACAGTTTTAAAAAAAAGGACGCTCAGTATAAGCATGTGATACTGGCGATATTTAACTAGCACTATTATTTAACCTTTGATGAGGCCCGTTTATTCTTTACCATGAACCACACACCTTCCTGTCGAGTTAAAGGAATGAAATTCCAAAACTCACAGATTTAACCTCCTCTTTGGGATGATCTAGACCTGCAGACTCCTTGTTGTCGTCTGCAGGTCTTGCTGCGAGCGGCGCATCTTCAGTTTCCTCCGATGTAAGATGCTCCTCTGTAGCAGTCGTCCTCTCGGGTGTAGCGTCAACTTTAATCCGGGCAGGGTCGGCCATAATCACTCACTACCTGAAATCACGAGACATTTTTTAAAGGCGGAAATGTCAATGATGTAGTTTCTAAACTTAGTTTAGTTGTTATTACATAATCATTTTGGCATCTGTAACGTCGACGACCTTTACATTGCACTTTGTATTAACCTTACGTTATAGTACAATATGAAGCGTCAAAAATAATGTTACTGCTGCTAAATGAAAATATAAAATACAACCTGTACCCACCTCCTCTGCAGCCAGGCGTCAACAAAGCAGCAGCAACACTAAAGCTAACGGTGGAGGTACACAAACGTTAGCTATCGCGTAGCTACTGGCTAGTAGTAACTCTTTTAACACATTGCGGATTTTAATGTAACGTTGTTGCTTACTTTGATATATACCAAGAGTCTAAACACGAAATTATACGAACTTATTGTCAATTCAGTGTAAGCTAGTGATTCGAATAGGTTAGGGTTAGCAATAAAATGCAGCTTTCTGTAACGTCGTACCCCCTACTTCCGCTTCCGCTTTGTACTAACTTTATTGACACTGCAAATGTATGTAGCTGGTACTGTGCCTCTTTAAAGTTTTGGTTTACTCGCACTTAACAATTATTTCCGTTTCATGTTTCTTTTTACTTTGCTGCACTACAATTCAGAGATACATATTGTACGTATAATAATAACATTTAATAAACTATGTCCAACTATTAAAATATTCTGTTTTATAATGGGTTAACTACCAGTGAGTACATAAAGTGTTTAAAATGATTCACGCCTTCTTTTACCAGCTGCCCGTTTGTTTCACACCAAGACGCTCTTCTGAAAGCACTTTTATTTGTTTTTATTTTAAGAGGCAGCGTTTTAAGATGCAGTGGCCTCAATTGATACGATTTCAAGCCAATGTTACAGCATCCAATAAGGGAGAGGCGTTCACTACCTCAGACTGTACCTGTCACCTGATCGTTTCTCCTGAACTGCTCCTGTTCGCACCCATGCGGAAACTGGCCACAGTTTTACCAGCAGAACAGGAATTCCAGCAACCCTTCCCCGTAGTGGTTCATTACTGAACGTCTAAGTTGGGAAATCTGGTGAGCGCACTATAAATGACAGGAATGCGGGAATGTTAAGCACCTGGATAGGTCTAATCCTCCCTCTGTCACAGACGCCATCATGCTCAGACCCATCCACCTCCGCTCTCGAGCAGCTAGGGCGGGGGTGTTAGCGTTTGTGCGCGCGTGTGTGTGTGTGTGTGTGTGTGTGTATGTGTGTGTGTGTGTGTGTGAGAGAGAAGGGTTTCGGATTGGAGATGCTGAAAGAACGGGTAGTTTCGAGGAAGTGACGGACGAGCTTCAGAGGACTGGTCAGAGGAAGTTTACTCGATGTTGGTGCGGTGCTGCTGAGCCAAACTTTTCCCCCTTTCAGCGCCAGCGGCCCCGTGGACCGGGAAGAACGGATCCACCGGCGCTGGGAGCTTTTGTTTCCCTGCTACACCAGCAATACTGAGGAATAACTTGAGGTTGTTGGGGGGGAAAGCGGGTTTCGCGGAGGAATTCCACTCCCGCAACCGAACCAACCTTCCCCTTCTCTCCCCCGCGCCCCCTCTCGCATTTTCTCTGGGATCCGCGATGGGGAAGGAGCAGGAGCTCCTCGAAGCGGCGCGCACCGGGAACCTGGCCGCAGTGGAGAAGCTTTTATCCGGCAGGCGACAATCCGCCGCCACCGGGAGCGGATCGTCTGGGAGCGGAGGAAGCGGCAACAGCGGCGGACACGGCGCCTCCTCTCACCCGCTCTCCAGTCTGCTCAGGTAACGTTACCGTGAGGCTCTGGAAACGGGAAGCGGATCTCACAGCCACCATATTATGCTGTCTCATAGTAGTATATAGTGTTGTTCGCTATCCTCGCGTGTTCATTTTTTTATTTTCTGCAGCCTGATCCCGTGCAGCGCAGCAGCAGTGGCATGCTTCTTTGTTAGCTCCCAGCTTTGTGTTGCCCGGCTCTGCTGGAGTGTGTGCGTAAAGGTTGCAAAGGCAACGGTGCAACTAAACTTGAGAAAGCTGCTACACATCTGCCAGTGCTCCCCTTAAACATGTGTATTATTAATGGCTTACACACAGTCTAGACTTGAACAGTCGCTGGTGAAGATGGAGCAGAAAGCCACTTGTCACTTTCACACTCTCTGATGTGGTTCTTCACAACCCTAAAATAGTTACCATACAAGGTTAAAGAAATGAGCTTTGAGCTTTTTTTTGGCCTACCCATTCTTATTTCACTAGTTCAAATTGAGGAATCGGTACATTTCACCTTTGCCTCCACGAGCTATAGTCTATGTGCAGATGCACAGATCCAAATGATGAAGTCACTGGTTTTCACAACAGATATATTCGCTTTGAATGGAAGATTATGATGTTTTAGTAATAGATCCAAGTCCAGGGTGACTGTTTTTGATATGACTCCATCTAAATCCAGCTTGGTCAGGCCTTCTCTTGACATCCAATCCTTTTAAGTTTGGCCAGATACAGGCTACTTGTCTGTCATATGATCTGATAAGCTCAGAGTCTCCACAGGTGCTGCTGCAGATCTTCCCTGAATTTTAAGATTACCATAACCGTACTGTTGAATATCCCCACACTGAAATGTGTTGTGCTTAGACCTGCTAGTTTGGAGCAGCCCTCTTGGTGAGTCAAATTTGAACACGAAACGCATCTCCAGAGTGCTGCGTGTCAAATGCACCATCGTTATAATGCTGAGCACGAGCAGGTGGATTCTTCTGTCAATCAAAACATAATATTGCTCCTCTGGGAGCCACCTTCCTCTGAGAAGCGAGTGTTACGGTGGAGTCCAAGGTGATGCATCACTGTGTTACTCAGTGCACACTGCACAAAGTACTCAGGGTAATTACATTAAACCCTTCTAATCGGAAACCCAATTCAGAGATGTCATGCAGTCAAGGCTGACTCGGGCTCTGCCTCACGGACCTGTGGGCGGGCCCGAGGATCTCGTTGTGTCATCGATTTTGACTTGAGCAATCGGGGTTTGGCAATGACAGCTCTGGGAAATTGTTGACTAGACTTTGTAGAAAATGAATGAAGCAGCAGTGTGTAGGCTTTAAAGGAAAAAGCCTGTTGCCCGTGGCTGCCTTGTAGGATTCTCTGAGAACAGGACAAGTTGCAAGTTTATTGACCACAGGGAAGCCTGTCGGAGTGACGCTGTTGTGCATGACATTTGATTTAGTTTGCAAAATGAAAATGTCAATACCTTTAGGAGCATCACAGTCAATCTCTACAGTGACAGCGTGCGTGTGTGTGTGTATTTTCCTATACTCTGATCTCTTTGCAACTGATTCATCATCAGTTGCAAGACAGCGTGGGCCTGTAATCCTGTCAAAGGAGATTTGATCTGCAGACAGGACGGCTTTCCCTAGTCAATTTTAGCCTGTGTCGGTTGTAATTTCAGTGTGTAAAAATGCTATATTACACTTTATTACACGCACATGAACCTCTACCTGTGTCATAAGACGTATTTATAATTAGAAGTCCTTTAATACGAGTAGGGACATTTATCTGCTTCTGTGCTCCAGGTAACAGGCACTACGGGCTATAAAGTAACCGACATGGGTTCATCACCATTCTTTTAAGGTGTATTGTGTGTGTTTTTTCTCATGCTTGCTTTGGAATGGGGACGCATGTCGAGGCTTGTCGTGTTTTTGTTACCAAGCAGTGTTACAGCACTGCTCTTTGGAATGTGTGCTTTCGCAGGAGGCTGCATCCCAGCGGTTGCCATGGAACAGACACTGACCCCGGCGTGTTTAACACTGCCGCCGCCCCAAACATTTGTTCTGAGGGGCTCCATTAACACCAAACTGAGATGGGCGGGGCATCCTCAAGTTGTAAGGTCATGCAGTACCCTTCACAGCTACCGTGCGCTAATCGCTAACCGCCACTGTGCAGTGACTGTAGTTTGGTTGATGCAGAAGATGATGATGATGAGCTGAGTGTTTCTTTTATTCCGTACTCTTGCCTTTTCTTTTGACGTACATTTACCACATGTAGTTTTCTGTATGACCCCATGACCCGTGTCACAGGAAGAGTTCTTCACCGGCACTTCCTGGCCCAGGTTCTCCGAACACAGGCAGCTGCTGTGGTCAGACCGGAGGTAAGACGAGTGTCTGGCAGGGAGAGTGCCTGCTCACTGAGGGGAAATTAACAGAGGAATGCATGGAGTTTTGGACAGACGCTCTGAGAGCGTAGCCAGATGAGGGCTTCCCTTGCAGCTCCACAGCCATGTCTTTTGTCCCCCCGACAAAGCTCAGAGTGATGGCTTTTCATATTCATATCAGTTTAGGAAGACCAGAGCTTTTTCAAACTTTTTAGTTACACAGAGTAAATTGAGCTGTCATCTGGATAGAATCGGACCACCCGTTTTGAGAAGACCATGTTCTCTATTTCTGTAGACTGAAACCAGTGGGGCTCGTGCTGCTGCTGATAAATGTCCCAACGTTCTCATAAGATATGGTTTTTATGTAACATTTCTTTCCCTTTCTAAATGCTAGCGAGGGAAGCATTTATAACAACACGATGACTTGGTTAGCATTTTCAGAGGCTTGGGCACAACTCCAGATCATTCCAACTCATTACATCCACAATTTCAGGCTCATCCTGAGCAGACACACGCTGTCAGACTGGTGCTGGCTGAGAAAATATCTGCTGCATGAGAGCTAGCACGTATTGTCCCTATAAAAACAGAACTCCCTGTAGTAGTGTCTGTGTGAATGTGACACCCACTGCCCCTATAGCTGTGTCTCTGCTCGTGCTCTGGTAACAAGGCAGGTTCAGATCACAGGAGCCTCCATTCATTCCTAGGGAGCAAGAAGATGGCAAAACTACATGATTTTAGAAACCGCTGACCTCTGAACTGACGGAAACTGTAGCCGGTTCACCCTAGGAGGGAGCAGTGGTCGCTGGGAAATCTAACACCAGCGTGTTAGCATTCCTGGAGCATCTGAGTTTGGGATGCTCTGCCCCGTGCGTCATGTTTACAGTCCATGTTTGTGTAGTCTGAGAAAGCAGGCAGCGAGTGTGTGTGTGTGTGCATGTGGGCAGAGCAGGATAATGTATTGCAATCAGTTTTGTACCTAAATATTCCTTTGAGTTGATATGATCTCTTTCTTTTTACTCTTCTAACAGGTTTTGATGCACCTCGTATTTCATTTGTACAATATTAGAATCAATCTGGTCATTAAAGTTATGGAGAGCTTTACTTTTACTGCATGTGAAGCTTAAAGCTAAACATCCAACTGGGTCAGGGCTTTCTTGATTCACACCAGGTTGCACGGGAATTGTGTGAAATAGAAAACATGACCTTTTTGAGTTCCCATCTCTCTGTCCTTCCTGTATTAAGAGAGGGACAGTTGCTGACTCCTGTGTGTGTGTGTGTGTGTGTGTGTGTGTGTGTGTGTGCGTGCGTGCGCTTGTTTTTGTAAACTCTATTTCACCCTGTCACAGAAAACCTTACAATAACAAATAGACAAATGGAAACAATTAGGCTGCTGAGGTTGAGCTGCATCTCTGTTTTTCAGGCCATGTGTGGGAAAAGTTACCCCAAGGACCAGAGGTGTCAGACCCAGCGCCTCATCCCGTGCAGGACTACGTGTGCTAGCTGAGTGCTAGCAGCCCTCCCCGACACACATTTTTGTCTGTCTGGCCTGCTGGCTGTTTCTTTCTCTGGCACTCTGCTGCTGTCAGCAGTCTCACAGCCCACCTGCTGGGCGCACACCGACCTCCTCTCCACCTCCAGACTCTAAACATGTTGTATGTGGAGCCAGCGTAATGCCACTGTTCACACAGGAAACAAATTAGCCCTGATTTCAGCAAAGCTGTGTAACGTCCTGGGCTGGATTAGCCATAGCATAACTAACCAGACAGTCAGCAGACCGCGACTGTGAAACAAATCCATTCACACGCAGCACATTATCAATTAGTTGTGTAGCGTTGCTTTCTTTTGCATAAGTTTCACGGAATACTCAGCTGAAACAGTGAGACCTGTATAGTTGTGACGTGCAGTTTACCTTCTATTCATCCCACCTTTTCAGAGCTTTTCTGCCGTAGCTTACTGGACGACTCTGATCGCGTTAACTCGCACCTCCTGCTGCCACACAGTTGCTGTGTGAAAAGCTCGCTATGCTGTGTTTATGAGCCATGAAGACTCAATCAGCTTTGTTAAGGCTGCACATTACAACCCGCTTAGCAAGAGAGCTACAGTATCGTCTGAATTCCTTTTTTTTTCGTTTTTTGCCAGTGGGAGCTGTTGACTCCAACATTCCGGTATCTTTCCTGAAATGTGTATTGTCACACGCCTCCTTCTTATACACCTGTCTGTCCTGATTAAGGCTGACAAGTTGATTATTTGACTTTCAGAGCTGTTCGCCTCCACAGAAATTCAGTAATCATTTTCCAAAGCACACACCAGCGCCGTGGACGTATGCTTAGCTGGTTGGTGTAGCGCTTCTCAACAGCTATCGCTGGACATTTTGTTCACCTGTATCCTCCTCAAGTGTTTGGAGTTACCCCATTAGACCCCATTGTATTCTGTAGAGGACATCCTGGGCTCTCCAGTGATGTATCATGTGATGGCTTTGCATGCTGGGAACGTTTATTCTCTATCAACATGGCTGGCATACCAACAACCACATTTTATGGAAAGAATAAAGGGAAGTCACATTTTCTTTATCTATTGACATTTTTATCACAACAATTATACATATTCTTGTTTATTAACATGTCAAAAATTCTATATTTATGCCTGAAAACAGTCACTGAATTAATGTCAACTGTAGTGGACACCAGGACCATTTGAATAGATTTCATGACAGGACATAAAAAGTGAGGCAGAGATACTGCAGAATTATTGGCTTATCAGAAATAATAGAAGATCAGGACCCGACAATTGATTGAAGGTTTGAATCACACAGTCATAGACTTGTTGATGCCTCGTCACACATTTGAAGATTCTTTATTACACAGGGATCTTGGGTATCTGAGCTCATTAGGTCACTTTACCTGCGACCGTTTTCCTCAGCAGTACCTGCAGAACTCCGGCAGGTACTGCTGAGGAGAAGATGCTCGGGTCGGCTGTTTGGCAGTGGGGCATCTGGTTTCAGCAGTCTGCATAATTAAACCCAGTTCTCCTGACGGTGCCAGACATGCACCAGTTACTTCTGGGCTCTTTGCCCGGGGCTAGACTAATCCCTGGCAGTGTGGTCGCACTGCTAATAGGCTGCAGGACAAACCTGTTTATTTGACACCAGGATCACACTCACCTGGGTTCTTATTTGCTTAAACCTCATTTTGAATTTTGACTTGCCTTTTTCTGTTCCCTTCACACATATTGGAATCTGTTGTTGAAATAGTCAACGCTTCAGATCATCACTACAGATGTGATTCAGTCTAACATCGGACACCGACTAGTCGCTGGATGAGGCTAGAAGCCTTTTCTGTTGACGCTTTTATTCTCTGCGCTCCGTGACATTTGGACTGAAAGTGTTCAGTCCAAATTGTTACTGCTCATGCGTCTGTCTTCATGTGTGACCAACATCAGCGGAATAATACAGATAATGCATAAAAGAGTGAAAATATTATTATCCTGCCCCTTCTCATACTAGCCCGGCTTTGTACAACACAGAATTACAACCCCCCAGAATCTCTTTCAAACTTCAGCTTCATCCCACTGATATTCCCTCAGGGAAATGAAGGATTAGCTCAGGCTTTCAAACAGGAATTCCTCAGTCAGTTCCCATGAATGTGCCCCCTCCCAAACCAAATCAACTGTTTTGCCCATTGCCCTGCTGTGGGGCTAAGCCCCGGCCCTCGGTTAGGTTGGTCGTGAGCCGTAGTAAGAGGATGAAGTGGATTGTCGAGCACCACTCTGACTCATGCCCTCGTGTGCCACGCTGCCAAAATGCTCCGAGGACGTAACACTTGGACTCCACTTAAAGCCCCTGCTACTGGCAGCTCCGATTATACAGAAATTAAATACTACGACCGCGGCAAAGAAAACATCAGCATGGAGATGGTTTTGAAAGGGTAAATTAGAGCTTTGACTTTATGGAAATAAAAACCACAAAGTGACATAATGTTATAGTTTATGATGCATTGTGTCCCTGCTGGGCTTTTCTCTGGTTGTGTGACACAGTGTTTGTGTTTCTGAGTGGCACCTTTACAACCTCGGACAATGACACATCAGAGCCACGACCGCTGAGCGGCACCAGCACGCAGATGCATCGGAAATGTTTCTGTTGATTTTGATCTTGCACCCATATTTTACATATTTTTTTGTCATTAAGCAAACGCAGAAAAGAGGGGCTTCATAACTCTGTGGTTGTAAAGGACGTGTCCTGTTAATTTTCTGCTCAGTCCCATGACATGCCTTCTTGCCTTCCTCTGGTAATCGTTACTGCCCTTTGCCTGATTCAGTTAAATTCTCCAGCCATAGTCGCTGCTCTGTTCATATTTATCTTAATTTGTTTATGGGGTTTTGGCTGTAAGCTGTTACATAACTCTTTTATCTAGGACAGCAACGAGAGGTCTGTTTCTGTCTCCGTTCTCCCCTTTGATGTGTTCAGTGGCGAGGCAGGGTTGCTGTACGTATTTGAACGCTGGTTCTGGAGGAATGGAGTGTGTGTGTGTGTGTGTGTGTATAGCAGAAGTGATAACCACAGAGTACACACGTTTCCAGATTTTGATGAACAGAAATGTGTGCTTTTCCTGCCTCACGTCTTCACGGCTGCCTGGCCAGCTTCAGAGGACCTGCTGTTAGAAATAAACACTTAGGTTATGACTCGTAGAGTGGTTCATCTCTGTGTGTGTGCTCTGTCAGGCCTATTGTTCTGCAGGCTGCAGAGCCCTCCAAGATACTTATTTAATGAGACGGCTCTGACTGTGTAATTGCAGGCTGCTCTCAGAGCTATTATGGGAGATGTATTTTCGGGGGACAAAACAGCCATTACTTGCAACAAAATCGAGCCGTGTGCGACGCAAAGTCACACAGTTGCACCGAAGCAGCTGGAGGGAGGATGAGAGTCCTGCTGCCGCTCCATCCACACACGGATTATGTCATGGATCAATACATATTGTGTCTGTGAGTGAGTGTAATTGCTGGAACCAATGCTCATTTTTCCTCAGATGACTGAGACGCTTCACTCCTTCCTGCTAGATCTCTCTCTCTCTTCAGAGGCTCCATTCATAGAAAAAAGGCTGCGTGCATCAAGAATCCACTAATAATTTATGAAGCTATCAGACTGTCCAATCAGTAGCTCGGCTTGGTTTTTTTGACAGTCCTCTATAATGTATCAAAAGCAAATAAGATTTCTCTTCTCTTGTTTCTTTTCCATTCATGATTGATTCTCTGTGAGGCCCAAATGTTTCGCTCCCGTTCTCTTTAAGTATGGCTAATGACTCTGGCCGCGGATATTTGGTTCACTAGTTGTGGGATTTCCTTCTCTTATGATTTATTTAGGATGTGTGCTAGGGTCCTGGCACTCTGTCTCACCAGACATCATTTGGCTTCTTACGCTCCTCCCTCCATCGCTCTATGAACGCTCTCTTTTCTCTTCGCCCCTGTGCTCTTTGCAAACGAATAGACGCAAACCGATCCGAGCTGAGAGCTGAGGTTCACTCAGTTGAATGAGAGTGCTGGGCTAATGCGGACCCGCCTCATGCTCTACCCCTTCAGTGCTTGTTGGCTCGATCGCAAACTCTCGGGTTGTCGCCTCCTACGCAGCTTGACAGAAGTCTATTGTACTGCACACGTTGGCCCAGAATAATCAGGCTGGGGTTACGCTGGCCCAGACTTCACATAATTAGCTCATCTAGCTGTAGTGGTAGCGTTTTTTATTTCTGGTTCAACGTGGCTGCGGCTGCTGCTGCTGCTGCTGCTGCTGCTGCTGCTGCTGCACTTCTTCATTCATGTCATTTCACATATTTCTCTACAGTGCATGGAGGTGTGACCGCCATCTGTGTTTAGACTGGGCTGTGAGATGGCACTCAGTCACACCACGCTGTTTGTGTTGTTTCTGTATGTGTTGGAGACGTCTAATAACAATCCTCTCTTCTCTTAACAGTATCTGGAGAGGACCCAATGTGAATTGTGTGGACAGCACTGGATACACCCCCCTCCACCATGCTGCCCTTAATGGACACAGGTAGATCAGTGATAAATAAAAATAAAACTCTGCATCGTAGCCTGTTTCAGTGCCTTTAAACCCTCACAAACAATTGTCCCATAGGGACAATAAAGCTATTGATCGGCTGTTTGCTTAGGTCTTGTGTGTTTAAAAGTGTGGTTTAAGCTCTCTGCATTTTCTGACCTGCCCCGTGCATTTGCAGCAAGGTGGTGGAGGCGCTGCTACGAAACGAAGCGCTGACCAACATCACAGACAACAAGGGCTGCTACCCGCTGCATCTGGCTGCGTGGAAGGGAGACGAACGTATCGTCCAACTACTCATTCACCAAGGACCTTCACATCCTAAACTCAACGAGCAGGTCTGGATCTACATTTTCCCAGTGGTTGTGTTTTGCCCCTTTGTCTTTAGTAGTTCCTCGTTGTAGTCATATTTATCACGCTGCTAATATCAAGAGTTGAGTTGTGAATCATCACTATTTAACTGACTTGTTCTTCTGTCGAAGGGTGTGTGTGTGTGTGTGTGTGTGTTTCTTTATGTTTTAGTCAGCTGCTATAGGAAGTCACAATTTTTTCCATTAGGGAACAATTAGAAACAAAATGCACGGTGAACATATTTTAATGTCAGTTCATCTTATGGCATATTCTACATTTAATGGCACTGTTCTG
>JAUMTR010000025.1:15875696-15934987 GCA_032270685.1 Microctenopoma stevenorrisi | reverse complement strand
GTCTAATGTTTATCAGTAAATTACAGAAAATAATTAACTTTATCACAATATGCTAATTTTTTGAGAAGGACCTGTATATGAAAAATAAGGAGTTTTGGAAATGGAAATAATCATCAATTTAAGCTCCGGGCCTTATTTTGTTTGTTATCTTGTTTTTATTGATTTGATTTGGGAGTAAATTGCCAAGTTATGCTGCCGTCGCTAACAACGATCCAAGCTTCTCCTTAGGTTCAAGATTGGGTCCCAGAGGAATGTAGCTGAGTTCTGTCCTTATTAGAAGAAACGGGGAGTGGGAGTGGGAAGGCAAGATGGATAGAGGGAGGCGAGAAAAGCCAGAGCCCCTGGATAGAGAGTTAACGGAAAAACATTAAGACAGAGAGGAAGATATTGGACTTATTAGAAAAGAGAGTGAATGGGAGACGAGAGTAAACACAGAGCGACAAAGATAGAGACAGAGAGAGAGAGGGATGATGCTATTTTGTCAGTGTTTCCCCGTGGGGGCTTGAGTGCTTGTTAAAAAGTCCTGACAGAGGAACCACAGCAATAACACACGCGCACACACACAAGCAGACACTGCGTTTGTGTGACAAACTTTAAATAGGTCTCTTCCTCCCTTCGTGTCTGTTATCTAAAATGGGCTGCATTCATGCCAAAATTGTTATTCTGCGACGCCAAATACAGCCTTGTTTAACAATCCGCGCGCGTGTGTGTGTGTGTATCCTTTAGTGCAGTTGAAGGCCACTGTTTCCTTATAATTATCCAACACAAACATACAACTATATCTGATCGCTGCTCCCGCCAACTAGCTTTTTAACACTCCTTCCCCACATCACATAAATGCGTTTAAAGAACATATTCACAGTTCCGCCACAAGATGGAACAATAAGATGCGCTTATTGTTTCAAAACACTAATCTGGGAAAGACTGAACACGCTTCCACAGTGGCATAGGATTCTGTCAGAGCCCTTTGCAGAAGAGTGCGGTAAACTCCCGTAATATGGTGTAAGTAAGAGTAACACTAATGTGTTTAGGGCACTTAGAATCTCTTTGGTTGTGATCAAAGGAAAAGGGAAACATAGGGAGGCGTGCTTTTGTTTACTACAAGTTTGAATAACTGCATGGAAATCTGTATGCGAGGCTTCAGATTGGGTTTGGTATATGCTTGCCTGTATCTAATAACTCGCCATGAAGTGCTCCACTATATCAGCCTCTACATTCTGCATTGGAATGAATGCTGCAGAGTTGCATTCAAGTGCAATTAGAAGTTTGAGAGACAAATTTCCTGCCCTCATTATCCTACTCTAGACCTTTCAGCACCACGGACAGAGACACATTGCTCCAGAGTAATAGTTGGACCAATTTGTCATTAATTTGAAGTCTTTCTTTAAATTTACTCTTCATAGATTATCTGCGATATTGGATTTGACAGAGGATATTAAAAAAGGATCACCACTTGTTTGAAATAATGTGCAGTTTTAGTGCCAACAGTGGGCCGTTTACACTCTTTTAATATAGGTGATAAAATCACTCAGTTTAATGATGTGTTGATTATTTGGCACACATGCAAAATATACGTAGGAAACCACTCGAATACGGCTTGTGTCTTTAATTATTCATTTAACTCATGAAGAAGCACTCACTTCAGCAAAGTTTTCACTCTTCTAATTGGCTCATTTTCCTTTGGGTGGCAGGCAGAAGCAGCTGTCAGCCCATCAGGTGGCACGTTTGGAACTTGTGTATACATTTTCTACATTCAGTGGTATTTAGAACATCTCTGTCTGACACTGAGTCAATGTTAATCCAGCTTTATAGTCACAGAGACACACACTGTAACCCTGTTTTTGCAATTAAAAACCACTACAGTGCATCCAGGCTACAAAAGAACTTTGCATTCTGGTGCCGGCAGATGGTGAGAAATTAGCTTTGTGAAATTTATATGGCATATTTTCCTAAAGCCAAAAAATATGCTATTATTACACATTATTATGGCTCGTATTGCATTCAATATTGACACAAAACTAGTCTGATTATAGCAGTGCATGTATGTATATGGACATTTTTTAGCTTTTTTGCTGTACTGATGATTTCTGTGTGGTTTATAAATTTTGTGCTTAGTCTTGTTTGCTTGGAATTTTAGTTTTCCTCCACAGACATTTTGAGTTCTCTTGTTTTGCTGCAGCTATTTTTGTGACTGTCTGTCTATATTTAGTTGCTGGTCACTGAGGAATTTTTGTCAGGTCAGTGTGTTTCTTCTCCACTGGATACTGCAAAGCTTTTAAACCCGGAAAATAACAGGGTATCTGTGGCAGCTAGAAATTATATATATGGATATCCATATATGACGAATCTATGCTGGTTTTTAATAAGAATGTGCACATGAATCTTGGTAAGAATGCAACTCATAACTCACTATAACTCACTATTCAACTGTCTGTGTGATTCTTTTTTTTTTTTTGTGCACACGTGTGTGTATCAGACTAGACAGAGCATGATGCTATCAGCAGCAGAGGATATGAAGACTACTATTTATAACTCCCCTCTATCTCAACTTAGACACACTGTCCTGGGGCAGGTGTGTGTGTGTGTGTGTGCGTGCGCGCGCGCTTGCCTCACTGTGATTGTGTGCATGCAGCAGAGTGGGAAATTTGAGAGCGGGAGACTGTGAATGTGTTAGACAGAGCAAGAAGGGAAGAGCTGTGAATGGTAGACGGTGTTTCCGTAGCTACGTGTTTGTGTGTGGACGCTGCTAGCTGGAGGTGCGAGCACAAAGCAGAGACAAGGGTGAAATGAGAAGATATGACTGAATGTATTCTGATGTCATGGATTGTGACCCATCCCCATTAGAAACACATTGCTTAGTCACTCCGTCGTTCTACCCATTCTCTTCTTTTCTCTCAGTTTCTCCTGTGAGAAAATCCTTTCCTTCTGAAATCTCTGAGTCTGTGGGAAAGTTTTCTTTTATACTTCCCTGTTCTTTTACAATGTATTCTGCTTTTTTTGGCATTTTAGAGTTTGCCTAGTTTTGTGAAATAAAACAAATGTCAAAGAGCTATAAGCAAAGAGCACACAGCCTTCTTTTCAGGCCGTTGCTGCCGGTGTGTTGACTTTTGCTGCAGTCAAGTGTTTAATTGTTGCTGTTGGTTTGTTTGAAATGCAGTTTGTCAGTTGTTCTATGATCAAATAGAAGGACTTAAATGCTTAAAATAAAACATTCATTCCATCATTCCCTACACAGTTCCACATCTTGGTGGCGTGTTTAACGTATACCTCTGTATATTGCTTCAACGCGTGGGAGCAGAGTGGAAGGTGCTGTGATGAGGACAGGAAGTGACACGTCTTATTAAATGAGGTCCCTCCTGACCCGCCGCGCTCCAGCACCGCTGCAGATCATCAGAACATACAGTGCTACACAGAGAGCCTCTGAAGAGCATTTGAGTATCAAGTGAACAAACCTCACAGATACAGATACCGATAAAGAGCACTCGAGAGTTTTCATAGCAGAGGGAAAATGATGAGGCCAGAGCATATGAAAGAGAATTCTGCATACGCGTAGTGGGAAAACCTGTGTTTCTTCAGTGTTCCTTTCTTTTCTTCATAATTAATATTTGCAAGACTACTGTGCTAAGAAACAACAAGCAAAGTACAATCTAAACTCTGATATTTTGTAATCTGCTTTAATCTGCACGTTGCGTGTCGATGTTTGCAACAAGTTTTTAGCCATCTTTCTGAATGTGTTTGGTGGAAGTGTGTGCGCCTTGAGTCTTTGGCTGACATTTCCACCGGTTCCTCAGTGAAGCAGACTCTGGTTCAATCAGCGAACACATGGCTGACTGTAATCAGAGCGGAGCACACGCTGGAGGCAGGGCTGGTTTAAATGCTAAGTGAGCAGTGGTGGTGATGAATAAAGTGATATTCGATTGGCTAAAAAGACTTTTGTATCCAATAATACAATATGACATTTTTGTTTTGTTTCATTGCCAAAAGTACTGTGTGTAATTATTTAGCCTCTTCAAGATTTTGGCCCTTAACCTTTGTGGCTAATGCTAGCTGGTATTGCACTACATAATTATCACTGCTGTTTCTTACACACGTGTTTTTCTTTAGTTTCGTCACTATGTGGATGAGGTAGTGTGGATAAAATGTGTAAGTAGTGTGTCCATTTTTAGGGGAGGTGGGATCTTATAAGGTGATGGAGGAGCGAAACGTCTTTCTCCATTTTTTTTCATGTCTCTTTGTCCTCATGCTTTCTTTCTCTTCTCTAATCATGCAGTACACAGCCAAACAAAAGGTGTCAGTCTGCACATTCGTGGTGCTAGACACCGTTTCTCCCTCTCTCGTCTCATTTCACTTCATTCAGTAGTCAATGCCCTAATAAATCATCTAAAACTGAACCCTGGACATAAATGAAAAGAGCTGATTTGTTCACCTATAATAGTACTTGTCTGCTCCGTCCAAGTCCATGTCTCGGTTTGGCTGAATTAAGTGGCAAATGATTCTGAGTCATGTTTAATGGAGTGAATATGTGTGCCTCAGAGTGAATGTAACCCTCGTTCCTCCCAGAACCAAGCCCACAGAGTTCTGCAGCCTGCCTGTACTGCACCAATCCAATTTAGGCCTAATTGAATTGTACTGAGCCCCTCATCCATATATATCCTTCATGTGTGTGTGTGTGTATGTGTGTGTGTGTGTGTGTGTATTAGAAACAAAAGAAGAGAGAGTGTGTACTTGACAAATCTTAAATGCCCTGTTGATCTCAGATATTTCTGAGATGTAGTAAAGTCGCTGCACTAGACGAGTAAACCTGAAAGAAAATCAGCAGCTTGTTTAGTCTTCCCTTTCCTTCCATATTGTAAGATTCCTTCTCTTTTCTTACTCTCCCTGTTTCTCTGTCCTGTTCCCTTTAGGATGTGAAGTCAACGTTCTTCCAGTTCGGTGCCTCCATCCAACAGGAGGCCCTGCTGATGCTGAACATCATGGAGGAGTATGACTGGCACATCTTCTCCATCGTTACGTCTAAGTTCCCTGGCTACCAGGAGTTCATCAACATCCTAAAAACTACCGTGGACAACAGGTAGGATTCATTCTCGTCTACTGTTCTTATTCCGGGTCCGGACAGTGACCAACGGGATAACGCAGCTGCACACAGGCACTTATAAAGACATCACGCTGTTGCTGTACACGGATGTGTCTGCTGACAGCTGTGACGAAGAATGTGACTAACGTCACTCGTTATTTGGAGAAGCTCTGGATATGGAGCACAAACTGAGGGGGTTAAAGAAACTCAACATCCAGGAGGAGAGACTCCACGGTGATGCTGTGACATCAGCAGGTGTTATGCTCCTTTTTTGGGGGTTTATTTTGAACCTGTGAACAAGCAGGAACTTTTTAAATAAAACTCAGCTAAAGCTACATATGAACTTAGTCATACGGAAGAACACACATGACACTAATAATACTGTATCAAACAATAATAGAGTTACTACGATGCACGTGTTCCCTTTTCCGGGTCATCAACCAAAATCGCTCCCAGGGCCAAAACGTTACACTAACAAAAACTGCAGATTTCGAGCCCTGTAGGTACATTCCCAGAGGAGTCATTACTGTGGGCATTTCTCCAAGCCCATTTGTCCATGTTGTCTGTAATCTTCTCCATTATCACTGCAAATTTCCCCAGAGATTGAGCAAGTTTACTTTCTGGAAGAGTTACTTCACACAGTGTTTTTCCTCTCCACTCCGAAAACAGACTGGAGGGATTTCGTCATCATTCTTAAAATGAATGTTTCTGACAGGAAGTGTTACTACGCGTGCGGTTTCGCTGTTTACGCTGTAAGTACAGCTCTCACCAGAGAGAGAGAGAGAGAGAGACAACCTACAGGAGAGAACAATATATCTGTCAAAATGTCAAATTAATGATAAACGTTGAGCGGCTCTGAGGTGCTAGCCTTGGCTGATGTCTGCACCTCTGAAATACAGTATAGACGCTCATTAGCAGTTGGTATTAATATCAAACCCAACAGGGGAACAAAAACTCCCCGCCTGTGTGGCTTCTGTTTTCATTGATTCTCATTCTTTAATCTCCCCAACTACGTTTCACATGATTCCTCTTCGTCTCTCTGCCGCTCCCCTTAGGGGTCACCGCAGCAGATCGTCCATCTCACTGTTCTCCGCGTCTCCTTTTGTCACAACATCCAGAAAGCTGCCTCTGTTCTTCTTCTCCTCGCGTCCGGCTGCCCTTTCCCGTTCTTCTCCTAGTGTTCTCTGGATGTCTCTCCGGCACACGCCCCGTCCATCAAAGTCTCACCTCTCTCGCTCTGTCTCCAAACTGTCCGAATGTCTCACACGCTGATGTGAGAGACATAGCGCTACATGTAGATGCTACAGGAATACACGAACAAGCATGGCTAGCTATTGTAACATCACATCAGCACTACTCTGTCAGAGCTGTAATAAAGAAATATTACTGTATCACACTAATGTCAATATTCACACTCTGCAGATGTGATGTTGAGCTCACTGTTGAAACAATAACCTGCCATTCACGACACAAGAAATAATAAGCCCAATTATCTGCAATTACGCGTTGTCGATTTCACACTTAGTCATGGGCAGACAGGTTTAATGCCACTGAACTTTCATCATTCACAACAGAAACGCGCAGGAGGCTCGGACGAATAATGAGGGAATACATCCTGTAGACGTTGACGATCTCTTTCCTTCTTTGAACATACAGCAGCAGTAATACACGCCATCATGCTCTGACCAGTGCTTTCTTTCTTTCTTTGCGTCTGTCTTTGTGAGTCTGTCCCCGTGTATCATCGTCTCTCTTTACTACTTTTGCCGTATGGGATTTGTAGACCATCATTACTTTGGACAGGGAGACGAGGAAAAGAACTCCCAAATCACTCTCATGTTCCGCAGTCTGTTGTTGGATTCTTACACCATGTTTAACTGCTTCCCTTCGTTCCCTGCTGAGTGTCACATGTTGTTAGTGCCTCCTGTCCGTGTGCGTGTGTTCACGTCATTCCTAGGCCAAGTCTGTCCAGGATCTATACCCCCGACACCTGTCAGAATGTGACATAAGACGTTCTTTAATTGGCGACATTTCCAGTGTTTCTACTGCTCTTTAGCTTTGTGTAATGAGATCTGCAGGATATTATCACTCTGGACTATCTATTTCACACTGGATGAAAAAGATACCCCCCAATCTTTTTAATGAGCATGTGTTGCTTTTCACTCTGGATTGAATGTTTCCCTTGGAACTTTATCATTATATGTTTTCCTCTACAACAGCATCGCAGACTCAACACTCGGGAGGCCAAAACTATCCTTATAAAACATTTCCATTCGGCGAAACGGTTCTGCAGGTGCAGTGCAATATTAATGAACCTACTTTTGTGCAAAAGGTCTAGGAGCTGGTTTGTTTCACAGTACTGCTTTCTAAAACCTGTTGAGACCAATCAGCAAACTAATCAAATCTTCCACAATAACAGGACAGTGTTTTGTCCTGGCTCTGTGTGGCCTCGAACGTACTGACGATCATTATACACGAGCAGCATTAGCATTTACATTCTATTTAGCCTTCCTCTTAACGCCTATCAGCATTTATGTAACACTACACAATGATATTATTTAGCATGGATCGCTCTAACTGCCATTGGCAGCACCTGAGCAAAGTTAATAGTCTGTTAACATTTCACTCCTGTCCTTGTTATTCCTCCTTTAGTTTTGTGGGCTGGGACCTGCAGAATATCATCACTCTAGATGCAGTAGAGGAAGACAGCCGGTCTCAGATCATGCTCAAGAAGGTCCAATCTCCAGTGGTTCTGCTCTACTGCTCCAAGGATGAGGCACTCTACATCCTGGAGGAGGCTCGATCTCTGGGTCTCACCGGGTTTGGATACATCTGGATTGTCCCGTCACTCACCACCGGTAACCCGGAAATAACACCTGATGAGTTTCCATCAGGGATGATTTCAGTGTCGTATGATGACTGGGACTACCCTTTGGAGGCAAGAGTCCGTGATGGCCTAGGGATCATAACGTCAGCCGCGGCAGCCATGTTGGAGGAATATGGTGACATCCCCGAAGCCAAAACCTCCTGTTACGGCCAGATGGAGAAGACGACCAAGTTGCCACCCAGTGCACTACACAAGTAAGCAAAGTGTTTGTTGACTCTAATGGTTAGTATCAGCACAGGAACATTTCAAATATTGTTTTATTGGTGTTGAGGATTTTTGTTTGCTGTAATAGTGTCTGTGTACATGTGTGTGTCTGCCAGAGTTGTTTTGTTTTCATCCCACTCTCCTACAAGTTTCCACCAAGTCTGGGTAAAGGATTAAGATTGAAGTAAGATGCAATTACCATTTAAAAAAAAACAAGGAATTGAGGGTTAGAGCTGAGAGAATAGAATGAGTGTAGGAGTCAGAGAGGGGAATGAATAAGCTGAATGAAAGTTAAGGAGGGCGCTTGTGATTTAGGTAGTAGGAAGACTGAAGGGAATAAATTGAGACTGGGGTAACAGCGGGAAGCCGCTACAAATGAGTGCTCTTCAAAACTGAAGAGCTCCTTGATGAGTCCTTCTGTTCGTCTTCTCATTTATTTGTCTATCTCTTATTCACTTGCTATCGCTCTCCTTCTCATCGTGCGCTCACTCCCCAGCAGCCAGTGGGAGATGTTGCAGGTCTTGCCAGCTCAGTCTAGCTTTCCATCTGGAAGTGATGGAAAGCGCACACAACCCGTGTGCACATCCCCACATCGTTATTTTATTTAACCTGGGGTTTAAATAACATTTAAAATTTATTTGCAAAAACATGTTGAAAATGTTATAAATGTTTGTCTCGAACGTGCTCCGCTTCACGATGAAGGTAACGAGGAAAAGACAAAACCGAGTTATAGACAAAACTGAAGCTTTCAGTAATTCCATAGTCCTGGAGTATTTTCGGCTCATAGAGCTAATGCATGAATCACGCAGTCTACTTTACTTCGGTATTGGTGATCAGTTTGGCCTGAAACACCTTGTGTTTTCTACCTAATTTCTGTAGAAACAAACCAGCACAATGTTCACTGTGGGTGGTTCAGAGAGCCTGGGAGATTAGAGCGTTCACTGAGAAACAAACCGTATGAACTCTCACATATAAATTATTATTATTATCAATTGCTGCACAGACAGTAAAGTACGACTGACGGCATTTTTAACAAGCTCAGTGGGGGATTCAAATACCAGTTCTACTCTAATATAACAACTGTTTTGTCAGACACACACACACTCTCCAAGAGATTTACCTGAGCCAGCTGACTGCATTCCCAGCATGCTCTGCTGCTTCAGATTGTTACCCAGGTGATGAGTAGCCACAGATGGCTCCGTTGTGGGTGAGAGAGTTCAGCCAATAGGGTTTCCAGGCCAGGACATGAGAAACATGATTGGTCAGGACTAGGCCATGGCAATGGGCCAGTGTGCGCTGTTATGCCATCAATGGCTATCAAGGGAGATAAGAGGACGTGGTGAGCGAAGACCCAGACAGAGGCGGGCAGATGGTCCTGTGCACCAGTTTGACATATTTGGGTATTTACTACAGCTTCTTTGTTGTAGGTAGGATTTCGGTATCAGCCTCATCTTATAAGTACCATTGAATTTAAAAATTGTTTTATTTTGAAAGGCTTTCAGAGTCAATAGCAGCAGATGCTGCTTTTATTCTTAAGTGAGCTGAAAATATGTCACAATAGAGCATAATATTGGTCTGTGATTATACCACTGTGCAGTCTGGGCTTTCAGTGAAGTTTTACCTCACTCACTTCAAAACTGTTAGAGCCGTGATATAAATCCACTGTGACACATCCAAGATGAATATGTTTTGCACAGTAATAGAAAAATAAAATTAAATAAAAACAGGTGACAAATGACCAACGACGAGCGCCGGCCAGTTCAGCAATCAGACAAAGTGACAACTTGTGTTCCACATAAAATATGGCGTGTGTACGCGTAATGGTTTTTGTGCTCGCTCGTGCGCGTGCATGTTGGACACAAGAGAAATATCCAGCCCTGAAGAGAGTGTTCTGTCGTGACAGATTTACAGTACGCTGCTCACCTCACTGTGGTGAACAATGCGCCTTAAAAGACTTTAGCACTTATTTATCAGCGTGCGCGCGCGTCTGTGTACGCACATGTGAGTGTTGTGTGGGAAAGGCGTGGTGGCAGTAGTTTGTCCTGACAGGTAATTTCAGTCTCTAGCTCTGATATATCAGGGTCAGAACTCAGGAAACACACACGTAGGCACATACACATCCTGGGGCGCTTGTCACGCGAGCTGTGTGAAGACGTATTGTATTTACAGACAATGCAATAGAAGTGAGAATTGAAAAGATGCATGTCCCACAGTACGATGGATTAATATCATATTGCTCATTTAATATTACATACTATGTGCTCATAACATGTATATTTCATCTTACAAGTAGGCTACTTAAATTTTAATGCTCAAGCTGTGTTTACATATTGTTCAAAGCTGCTTACATGTAGTGTTTTTGATATTCATGTCATTGGGTTAGTGATGCCCCTTACATATTACCCCATCACATGCTACCTACAGCTTTGTGTCTGCACTTTCACGCTTTAAAGGCACTTGTCTTCCTCTGGAGATAGAGTTGTTCCAAACTGAGGCTTAGAGACAGCCACACTTGCTAATAGAAGTCACATGCTATCTGTACTTGTTGATCGGTTGAAGCCTCGTTATATTGCCTCTAGTAGATTTTGAGTGAAGCTCACACGTCAGAGTTTTGGTTCTGCTTGGTTGGTACATTTTATTCAATATTAATTAATAATTACAGAAAAAATGTGGCTTTGATTTTCTTTATGTGACTGTTACTTAGCCAATAATATTGACTTTCGCATTCCCCCTTCCTCGTTGGCCATGAGTAGTGGAGCGGTCGAGGCGAAGGGAGAAGAGAGCTTCCTTTGATAACACACAAATCACCTCGTGGGTGTTCAATGGTTAGAACGGCTCTTTAAGTTTTCAGGTACAGGATGATTGCATCCACAACCCGGTGGCAGTTGGGAAAACATAACTAATGCTAATCCCATCAGGACCTAACTTCCTTTATTTTTTATCAGAGGACGTGATATCTAAGAAGAGTGCCTCAGTGATGTGAAGGGATTCTTGTCCTAAAAAGTGATTTGCATACTGGAGGAAAAAAAAAAGCTTTGATATCCCAGCTGAGCTGGTGTGTAAAGCCAATACACACATAAATCCTATTTTGTGCAACAAAAGAAATCCTGCTGAAGTAGCTGTGTGGGCATGTGTTGCATTCTGTTGTGCAACTGTAAGCTTGGAAAATACAAATGTTATTGTTAGCATTAATCTTGTGCTCAGGAAAATGTGTGCACATGCTCGTACACACCAGGGACAACAGGAGGGGCAGAGGCACCACTAAGCAAGCATCTCCTTCACCTTGTGCAGTCATCATTCATGCCACACTTAACACACGCAACCTGAGGCTGAGTATGCATTTTCAAGTGACTACCCGCCCTTGGGTTCTCTTAAAAGATCTAAATCAGCATTGATATTACATCCCATCTTCTCTCCAGGCTTCTTCGCCATACCTTTGGACTCAAGCACCGTGTGTGTGTGTGTTCCCGTGGATTTATTTATTTACACCCTCAGTGCTGTGACATCATACATCATTGCTTTGTCTGGTCCTTGTCTTGACAAAAGATAAATGTCTCAATCCCTAAAACTCACTCGGCATCTTCGTTGAGACCCCTTTTACCTGCAGTCAAACCTCTTCAGGTAAATAGCGTAGTCCTTCACACAATAAGACCTCTATAAACATTCACAGATCCAAAGGATAGCAGAGCCCTTCATGATGTTCCTTCTGTGTCAAGAGCACTTTTAACGGCCAGAGCTGCTAGACGGCTGTCATGCTGCGTGCAAAAAAGTAAAAAAGACTCCAATATCTTTGTCTTAACATCCTATTGAGGGTCAAATATTGCTCACTGCGTGGAGGATTAATAAAAAAAGCACTTGTGTGTGTGCTGCAGTTACCGTGCCGGTTAAAATCTGGTGCAGTGCCCACCCATCGCAAACCCCCTTTGCTCCAAAATACTGTAAAGGAGGAAAAAAAAAAACTCCAAAGATATTTTTATCCTTACTGTGTCGAGGCTTAGTCCTCTGCCTCTCACGCCGCCGCTACCCATCTCTCTCACTCAATCTCTGTTATCTTTATACGCTCTCTCTCTCGCCCTTTTTTGGCTGCCCCTTCTCGGCTGTCTCCCCACCTCAGCTCCCTTTCCTTCGTCCCCACTAATGAATAGAGAGATTACTGATATAATGGAGGTTGGAAAGTGAGAGAAATTGGATCGCTTTAGTGGGATTCTCAGTGGTACAGGGGAGAGGAAACATTACGTGGAGAATTGTTGAGGTGGGCAAAGTAATTGTCTGTGTTTGGGAAAGGATATTCATTCAGGGTTGTTTAGGGTCATCTTCCAGTGAATTCACTCCAGTCGCCGTCCGTGTCCTAGCAACGGCATATTAGGCCCACCTGTTCGATGGGCGTCGGCCCAAACATGCTCGCAGACACACACACACACACACACACACACACACGTGCATCCTGTTCTTAGTTACAAACACAAATGTGTGCACTGTTGTTCTATTCATAGTTGCTTGCAGTAAGTCCTGCTGGAAACACTTTTTTGCTGATTTGTGCAACAAAGACAACAGGCAAGAGAATAAACCAAAGGAGTTCAAATTGTGCAGTAAAAAGATAGGAAAAAGTACTGTATGCGTGTGCGTGTGTGTCTGTCCGAGAGGCGTGTGAGCGTGCCTGCCTCACTGCATCGTGCAGAATGGGCTGTTGTCTAAAAGAGCAGCCCAGGCGCTGGTATCGATTCCAGCACCTCTTTCTGAGCCGTAGTCGCACATAATTGGGTTCAGCGCTGCATCCCATGTCCAATCAAATGGCTTTATTACACTCACCTGGTTGCTCCCAGGCCAATCAGATTATTTTAATCACGAAACCCGCTCAATCCCCTTATCTCAGGGCTGATTTCATCTGGGTATTGAGTGATTGTGGGTGTGTAGCAGCAATTTAAGGGACATTTTTGTGTGTGAAATGCCAGCGCGCACACACAAACACACACAGAGCCGTTTTGTCTTCATGTTTTATACACAGCCGTATAATTGATCTGGACGGATGACGTGTCTTAACGTGTGAGCTTGTGTATAACGTCTCACATAATAAAGTATGAACGTAATTAACCTGCCGTACTGTACGTTTACAGTCACAATTACATTTGGCAAATCATCTTCATTAAAGCTACAATATACAACTTCAGCTAGTGCTAGCACGAGACGTGAGATCAATACTCTCTGCTCCACCCACGCTCCCGTCTCCCGGTCTGCTACACTCTGACGCAGCCCTGGTAGCGCTTCAGATGGTATTTGCTATGAAATGTCATTAAACTGAAAAATATAAACCGAGTAATGAAGAAAAAAGGACGAGTCGTTAGAAAGGGCTTGAAACTTTTTGGGAGGAATGACTCGCGGTGCGGTTGAATGAGCCCGTGTCACTGAGGGCTTCGGCATCACCTCACAGCAGAGGCGCGTTCAGGAGCACATTGCGTAATATACATCACAGCAGTGTAAACAGAACAGGAGGCCTCACCTGCAGAGCTCTCTGACAGTGGAGGTTAGGCGGTCCACGCAGGGATCTGCCCCGTCATCACGCAGTCTCAGAATGGAGCGGAAAGAGGAGAAAGGACAAGTTGTTTCTCCTGTGTGGTACACGATCGCCGACAGAAGGAGAGAGCGAGACGGAGCAGAGAGGGACGGCCGTGATTAATGCGGAGGCTGTGTGGACCCAAGAATATCTTCCCATTGCCCTCCATCTTAGCTAATGTGGCCTGCCACACGGGTCACGTATTACATTGTGTGTGTAAATGTGACCTACTCTGTTATTCAGAATGATGTTTACATTGTCACAGGTATTCTGGCTTCTTATTTTTTGTAGTTTATGAATTGTTTTCTCCTCTGTATCTTTTTTTTTACTTTATCTCCTTATTTCTGCAACATAATCAATTCAATCCATGTGCATCAAATATTACTTCACATCAGGTTTTTGTGTGAATATTTCAGGTTAGTAATTCCAGTAGACGTCAAATGACTTTCTCTCATGCTAATATAATTTAATATCCCCCCTCCCGTGTTTCGCTTCACCTACTTTAATTTCTTTCGCTATCTCATTCTGTAATTCTTTTCCCACCTTCCCACTATTTTACTCCTTTGCTCTCTCTCTCTTACTTTGTATCTCCCTCTGTCCCACTGCTCTTCATCCCACCCCCTCTTCCTCTCACTTTTAGGTACATGATGAATGTGACGTGGGATGGCAGAGACTTGTCTTTCACTGAAGACGGCTACCAGGAAAACCCAAAGCTGGTGGTCATTGTTCTCAACAAGGAAAGAGAATGGGAAAAGGTAGTCACGTGTGCGTGTGTGTGTGTGTGTGTGTGTGTGTGTGTGTGTGTGTGTGTGTGTGTGTGTGTGTGTGTGTGTGTTTTAACTAGTTTATTCTAATACAACAGTCATGTAATACACTCTGCTTTCTTGACGGTGATGACTTTGTTCAAACTGTTTTGCGGGTGTGTTCACTGAACTGTATGGTCTTTGCACTCGCTGCTGCTGGTGTGGATTCTGATAGCAACTCAAACCGCAGTTAATCAAAACCAGAGACCCCTGTTATTGGTGTGGCAGCAGGTCAGTGCGTGTGTGTGCGTGTGTGTGTGTGTGTGTGTGTTTACCCCTCCACACCTTATTGACAGACAATATTTGAGACCCATCTGGTTGTTATTCAGGTCACATCTTCGTCGTGTTACAGTATTTGTTTTAGTTTGCCGCAATCCACACACTCTCCACTCAATCTCCAAGACCGAGCTTTTTCACATTACACACTGACGCACACCCACACCGCAGTTGCACAAAAGAGTCTTTATTGGTATGCTGAGGCGAGTTTGTTGTTGGAATGTGTGTAAACAGGGAGCCCATGGAATTGATCAGGACCACTTCACTGTGGTGCAGAGAAAAGAGGAGAGAGAGAGAGAGAGAGAGAGACACAGAGACCCAAAGTGGAAACATAATTGGGAGCTCTCCCTCGTATCCTTCCTCTCTCTCAGTCTGGTGCAGCCGTCCCACCCATGCGCCACAAGCTTCACACACACAGAGAGAGAGAGAGAGAGAGAGAGAGAGAGAGAGACTTCCACGATGATCAAGACCTAAAAATCCAACGTGAATATGCCCACAACGTATAAAATGTGTCCATGGCATATAGGAAAGAGACAAATGAGAGCAAAATGCAGTGAAACCAGGATCCACAACTGATAGGGACAGATAGGCGTAGACAGTGAGAGCTGTTTTCTTGTCCCCTACAGGTGTTTAGCGCTCAGGTTTTCTAAGCATCCACACCTGCTGTTCCATGCAGCACACATGCAGGTGGCATATTTTAAACATTTTGTGAGGAGCCAGAGCTGTTTGGCTGGATGTTACAGGTGTATGTGTGAAGATTATGTCGTTACAGCTGAATTACTGACAAAAGAAGCACAGACTGTACCAGGGCACCTGTACTGTGTCGGGCTGGTTCAGGAAGCTGGGTCCAGGTTTATGCAAAATTAGAGAAACTCTCCCAATATATCATTGCATCTTAGGAGGCGGTGACCTTGCCAGTAGTGGTAAACACACACATACATTAATCTTGTGCCTCCTTAACGATATAATCAATCTATTTAGTCTAGAATCAAACATTTATAAAATGAGCATAAATGCTACTCGCACAAACACGCGCACGTGACCATGTGCGTTTGGTTTAACTTTGGGAGAGACATGTCTCTGTCTCTGATAGATCATATGTCGACCCTGTCTCGTGCGACGCACAGCTTTGACTCCAGAGTGCTGTGTGGTGAGGTCCAGGCAAACAAAAAGCACTTTAGAGAAGGATCATAAACTGTTCTTTAAATAGTAATAAACAACTTGTTTGTACAGTTACTGTTGAATTTACTTTTCTTTATAACTTCCTATCACAGCTTAAGACCAAGTCTCTTTTAGTCTGTTACAATTTCTTTCATTAATATAAGTTGAAAAACGGTGTGTAGCATTCATTAATTGCTGATGTTGAAAGTAACACAGCATGTTATTTAACTTCAGTCTAATCTAAACTAATCCAAGGATTAATTTAGGATTAAACTAAAGCTAACTGCAGCAGAGGTTTGGTTGAAAGGCAGTGACTTGTAGATGTGTCGCGTCACTTATTCTACTGAAAATAGCCGGTGTGTCTATAATCAGCGACATTTTAATAAATAAAGGCGATTTCACTGTTAAACTATCGCTTTACGAACTGAATGAGAACAGTGTATTTACCGATCAGAACCAGGATGTTATGTTTTATTCCTGCTGGGTAGATAGAGTGTGTAAATTGCTTCAGGAACTGCTGCAGTGTTAGCAGCCAGTTCACAAAATAATTATTACAGACAGCATGGGATTTGTGCTTGGAGAGTCACAATATGGAGAACAGATACACACAAAAGCACCAAATGCGTTCCCACACACACACACACACACACACACACACTTCAAAACTGACACAGAAACTCAGGCATCGCTACTTCCTCAATCTTAATAAGAGTGCTTCACTTTAAGCAAACATCTGAGATGCACTTTTATCGTGCTCTTCCACTCCGTCATCATCTTTCTCCCCGTCCTTGTTTTCTCACACACAGACACACACACACACTTTCACTACACCAACAGAGCTAACGTAGGAGAGGGAGAGCGGAATTCATTTTCCCGACATAATTTTGTCTGACAGTAGTGACAGATACTGTTTTATGACTGAATGGGTTTCTCCACGCCATTAGGAACTCATTCTCCCATAATGCAACTTGCCACAGCGATAACTCTCCATGTGAGAGTGACACAGAGAAGGTGCTCAGGGTAGGTGCCCTGACCCATGTTTTTCTTTATTTTTTTATCATCCTGTCTCACTTGTTCAGCCACGTTCTGGCTGATTGTAGCCCTCGAGTGCATCTGATTGTGTGTCTGTGTGTGTGCATGCAGGGTGGGGGTCAAGCACAGTGTGAAATGAAAAGAGAGAGCAAGGCCTTGCAAAATGAAGATAATGAAAAGAGTAAAAAAACAGCAAGATAAAGCAGGAGAGGGTGCTTTGAGGTGGCAAAAGAACAAATATTTTTCAGCAAAAAGGCTGCAGAGAAACTCTTCTGGGGCAGAATGCCATCTCATCACCAAATGGTTTGTTATAAATCCCATGGGCCTCTCATCCTTACCTCCTACTGGACATGCTGTCACATTAAACACACACACACACACACACACACTCTCAGTCATCTTCCTATACATCGTGAGTATAATATGTGTTATTTCATGCGGGGACATTCAGCAGTCTGCTGTCTGGCTGGGCAATAAAGAGAACCCTCACTTCTCTCTGGGCATTAATTTATAACCCTTTTTTCTTTAATTAGTGAGGAGAGATGAAGAGGAAGAGAGAAGAGGAGAGCAGGAGGACAGTAAAGAAATCAGCTGAGCTGCTGATGTCAGCTTGTTCTACCTCCCCGCCTCTTTTTCCCCCTTTTTTTTTACACAATTTTCTGAGTAGAACATTTATCTCTCCTCAGTCTATCGACTCATCTAAATCAAGGCTGCTCTTCAAAAGCTTTTATTAATGATTGAATGTGTCAAGCAGATCTGAGTTGTGTGTTTACAGGTTTCTTCTTCCTCTCCTCCACCAACTAATCTACATGACATGTACCCTGCCACCACCCCCCCACCCCTAACACACACACCTTCTCTTTTACATAAATCCTTACCCAACTTTACTTCCCCATCCCTTTAACAGGCGCACGGACAGGTGTGTGTGCAGACACGCTCGCCACACTCACTTGCAGTGAGTGACGCGACACAGACGGACAAACGAGGCCACCCCCAGGAGTGCGAAAGTGACACCACATACCACGCACATCTCACCACGGCGTACCGTCTCTCTGCCCCAAAGCGAAATGCCTACGCGCAAACTTGAGCGATGTAGCTGACAGCAAGCGAACAGAAGGCTGTCAGCAGAAAAAAAAGCACTCAGAGCAAAACAATTAAAATGCAAATTTCCCTTCATCCGTTCTGCACGCCTGATAATGACTTTTCCAGGTATTCGGTGTAAGCTACGCGTGCGGGGGTATATGCAGTGTCTGTCTGTGGCTGAAAACCACGGTAAAAGGGGTTAGCATGGTTAAATTATACTGTATGTGCATTTCTTTTTTTATTAATGGTTTAGAAATCCACATTCAAGAGCATTTGCGCCTTGAATGTGTGCTGCCGGGCATTTGTTTATATGTGCAGCACATGACTGCAAAGTCAGCCAATCCGCTCTACACAACAGCTGTAGAAGAGAGTGGCAGGAGAGAAAAGAGAGCAACTTCTGAAATGGGGGTAAAGAGTGAGTGAGTCTTTGCCATTTTCTGTCTCCTGTAACATTAATAATTTAGATTTGAGCGAAGCCTTGTTGCCTGCTGCCGTCTGTCTCTTTCTGTCTGCCTCCAGTCTCCACCAACATACGCAGAAACTATACTTACGCATGCGTTTAGACAGGTGTGGGTGGCTTAAAAAAAATCTATAGGGGACACGTTTGTTGGACTATGCAGACACCGCCTCCCCTCACTTCCTGTTTGCGTTCTTTTGCACATATGTTCCTCTGGGTGAGTTATTTTTCTCATTCAAACAACAAATATTGTGTACTTACAGTAAAGCAGCAGTTAAAGTAACAAAATATAAATAAAAGCATTTGCAGACAGCTCAATTTATGGTCTTATTAAGCAACAGCTGATAAAATGTCTTGTGCAGATGCTGAGCCCCAACCTACCTACTAGATGAATAAAAAAGGATGAGATCCACAGCCTATAGAAAATGCCTAAAATGTAAATGGTGTATTCGTGCATTCGTCTCCTCATTGTTCTCCTCTGCTCCCACCTTTCAGATGGGGAAACTGGACAATGGCAGCCTGACACTGAAGTACCCAGTGTGGCCGCGCTTTAACTCCTTTGGTGACGCGGAGCTTGATGACAACCACCTGTCCATCGTCACTCTGGAGGAGAAACCTTTTGTTATAGTGGAGGACGTAGAGAGACTCACTGGTACCTGCATGAGGAACTCTGTGCCCTGCAGGAAGCATATCAAAGAGTAAGTTGTCTGTCTGTCATTAGCCTATTAGCTTGCTGTCTAACTACTAGTTAGCTTGATAATGATCAAATTCGTTATACAGCTACGAGCTAGTTAGATCATTGGATCATTAGCTAGTTATCTAGCTAAAAGCTACGCTAACAGGCAAAGCAGCTTACATATTGTCAATCTTTACCCATTTACATTGCTAAACTATATACACTGCAGTATGCTGGTATAACCCAAATAAATATTGCAGCAGTACCTAGAGTGCTATTAGGAAGTTGGCTACTGACACTGACTGACTCGAGTTTGTGCTGCGCTAATTAACTGAGTGACAGGTAATTCCGTGAATGAAATGTGGTATAAGCGTTGCGAAAAATTAAGTTCCATTTCTTCTGAGCGTATTTGACAATCAGAAGATGATGGAAATTAGATAATGAATTTTCCGCTCTCCACCCTGGGTGTGTTCTTATTCTCTCTCTCGTCTCACGAGCGTGGCGACATGTGCAGTGTGAAATCTATGCAGCAACTTCTTTCCTAACCCTGAAAATGGAAGTTACTGCTATGCTCAGCAATTTCTTTGCTTTCTTACCGTTTTTATTTCTAATGCACCATTTCTGCTAGTATTTCATTAAGCTGTTTTCCTGAAGTCCTGCTAAATGACACCATGTAATTGGTTAGCAGATCATTTTATATTATTTTTATTTACTGGACTTTCTTAACACACTTACAGTTCACAGTAGAACTGGAATGTACACGCTACACACATGCATGTATACAAAGTCGGTGTCTATATACAACACGTACACTCATGGGCACACATGCACAAGCAAACAAAGTTGATTTAGCAGTAATGGGGTTCCAGAGAGCAGAGATTTTCATCCAGAAGGACTGTGAAGTAGGGCGGAGGATAAAGCATCTCCAAGGAGGTGCTCACACACACACACACAAACACATATACACGCTCTGTTGCCACATGTCCACTCACTCACAGGCCAGTTAATTTGGGTGTGTTCCTCCCTCCCGCAGTACAATTCCCACTCAAGCATCCGTAGTGTCCATTTGGAGAAAGAGGGATAGATGGAGGGAAGGAAAGAGGCAGAAGGAAGGGAGTGGTGGATGGGTTGAATTAGGGGGTTAGAGGACTATCCATGCATGCAGAACTCCAAATTCACTCACCCAGGCTGGGCCTAAAAACAAGCCATGCTCACACTAACGCACACAGGCACACATATACCCGCACTGCCCTCTCTGGAGACCCATCAGCCCCTGTAGCGTTTCTATATCAAGTTGGCCTGGCAACTTCACGAACAGCCCCATAACATCACATGCTCTCATTGCGTGGAGTGCACTACTGTATGGCCTGCCTAAATGGGCACACTGTGTTCATGAATGCAGCTACTATACGCATGCTCTGTCACTACCCCCACCAGCTGAACCTGCCAGAAAGTTGACTTAGTTGTCCTTGTTTCTATTATTATTATCACAGATCTCATTCCCAGCACGATTCCTCCTCCCTCCCATCACGTAGTTACTCTACAGCGACATGGCTGAGTAAGAATTTCAACATCATAGCGAATGAATGCAGTTTATTATGGTCAAAGCTGCTTGTTTCTGTTAGAAAGTGACATAAAAAATCGCTCAAATAAAGATAGGACACTAATAAAGACCTCAGTAAATAGGAACCCTAATCACTTTCGGTTGAACATGAAGAAGCAATAAATTCCAGTTCAAGTCACAAATGACAACAGCAGCTTCATTATTTGTTGTAACGTTGTCCTTTGGCCCACTTAAAAATGCTGCGCTAGAAGATCTTCACGAATACATATTGCATTACACACAGGGTGTGAGTTGTTAAGAAACTTTATTATTTTAGATTGATGAGGAAACAACACTCACACTGCTTCTCTGGTAATAAATGTGACTGATTTTATTGGCATATGCAAGGATTGTTGGAGCATTTAGATGCAAATGAGTGTATTTATTTGATTTTAAATTAGCTCTAACAGCTGCTATAGATAATTTCTGGTTACATGGGTAGAAAATCACCCTGGGTTAATGTGCAACATTTCACAAAAAAAGCAAATGAACTCTTTCTGTCCCTGTGCGATAATTATTAGACCATAAAAAGGAAATACCTTCTCAGTTTGAAGTCAACTTGGGGTGACATTCATCTGACAGGTCGATGCCGTGTGTGAGGGTAATAGAGGAGTTTGCACTTCAGACAAAGCAGCACAAAAAGAAAGAGTCCCCAGGTCAGATGTGTAGGGGATCTTTCCCCTCACTTTCCACTTTGTCCAGGTTGTTGTAAACTAAGGGATGAGGTTATATTCACCTAATTAGCACATATCTAAAAGTTAAATGAAAGCCCCAGGTGGCAGAAAGTTGATGTTCCCTGTTATGTGTGCGTGAACAGTGTTTGAACTCTCCTGCTCTTAAATTCAAACACGCAGATGGTACAAGGCTTGCAGATGCAGTGCCGTCATGAAACCCCTTCTCTCGAGAGACGGAGAGGTAGAAGGAGAGATAGGGGCCTATTTTCCAAGTCTTCTCATGTCATTCCTAAATAGAACATCCTGAACCTGAAGGTGAAAAAGTCTCTGGGTGATATTTGTTCATATAAATTTAACATGTAGGGTGGAAAGAGAAACAACCGTCTTTTTTTCTGTTTGATTGTTGACATTAACTCAGTTCATTGCCATGTCTGCTTCCTGCTCTGAATGGGGTTCTGCTCACAGGCCTAATAGTGTTTGTTTCTTTGTGTTTCTGCAGCAACACAACAGAGGCTGGTGGGACATACATCAAGAAGTGCTGCAAAGGCTTCTGCATTGATATTTTGAAAAAGATTGCCAAGTATGTCAAGTTCACTTATGACCTGTACCTGGTGACCAATGGCAAGCATGGCAAGAAGATCAACAATGTCTGGAATGGGATGGTGGGAGAGGTACGTGGAGCACGCTGGGGAAGTGTTCAATGGACGTACTACACAATGTTTTCTGCTCCTCGTGTTCCAAACTGAGCTTTAAGTGTTGATTTAACGTTTAGCAGATTTAAAAAGGATATTCAGCTGTGAGGCTTTGGCACCAACTCAATGTGCTCAGAAAGTAAACAAATCTTAGCGACTCCTGCAGAAAACTCTTTTGCATATCTTTAATTACCAAAGTCCCAGAGTCGACTGTGAGCCGCTAAACTTTAAAGAACTCTATAACTATTTTTTATGGCCCACTTTATTCACTGAGCTGGTTTTCATCTGGCGTCCGTCTTACTTAGCAGTGAATTCTGCCTTTACATTAATATTGTTTAAGGTTTTGCCTGATGCAGGTGACTTTATTGACGTGCAGGTATTTGTGTAGTTTGGGCTTCAGTTAGATATTAATGAAGTATTATGTTCATTTGCAGGAGCTAGTAGTAGTAACTCTCCTGTACAGGTGAGAGAAAGGAAATTACTAGGTAGGGCCACAACTAACAATAAGCATAGTGTAGCTTGCTGCTGCTTGTTGCTTGAACTCACTCACCCCCCCCTTTAACCTTGCATTCCTCTCTCTACTCTGCTTCATAAAGGTGGTCTATAAGAAAGCCGTCATGGCCGTCGGATCTCTGACGATCAATGAGGAGCGTTCTGAGGTCATCGATTTCTCCGTCCCGTTCGTGGAAACCGGGATCAGCGTTATGGTCTCCCGGAGCAACGGAACCGTCTCCCCATCAGCCTTCCTCGGTAACTATCACTGGCTGACTGTTCCTTTGTTGTTGGAAAAAACAGGGAAGATCTGTGCTGTTTGCTTTTCCTGATTGTGTGAGTGCAAAACATTTTGTTCGGGGTGTGTGTGCGTGCGTGTGTGCGTGTGTGTGTGTTCCCTGATGCAGAGATGACAACGGAATTCAGTTCTGTTACGGAGCTGTCAATACTTGCTCTTTCATCAGAGGGATTTAGCTCAACAGCTGCTTCCTTCTTCAATGACTCACTTATCTGAGAGGGATATAACCACGGGATTTTAACCTGAGTGACCATGGATATCCCTCTCACGGCTGCTCAGTCGTGCTCATTTAATGCGTGGCACTTCACCATCAGCATTTAAGCTACTGAAAACCTGCATACAAGCACAAACAGTCAGCAACAACGCATAAAAGCGCTGAAAGCAACACGTGCACACGCCCGAATATACAGGTACAATGACATGTATGCAGTACACGGTCACTGCTGCGAAAGTGGCAATTATAAGGAGGAAAACCCATAATGGCTGCCTGCCAGTGTGCAAGCACGCACACCCGCACACACACGCGACTCTGTGCCAGCAGTGCTCTCCCATACATTAGTGCAGCATTTAATCTCTGCAGTAGTGCTGTGAGCTCAGAGGGAGGACAGGAGTGCTGACACTAGGGCTTCCTATACTGTACGCCTCCTCACCCTGTCAAATAGGAGGTGTACCTATGTATGAACAACTTTATCGGTGTGTGTGTGGGTGTGTGTGTGTGTGTGTGTGTGTGTGTGTGTGTTTCTTTATGTTTTAGTCAGCTGCTGTAGGAAGTCACAATTTTTTCCATTAGGAAACAAAATGCACGGTGAACATATTTTAATGTCAGTTCATCTTATGGCATATTCTACATTTAATGGCACTGTTCTGTTTTCATTCCATTTAAAGTAAAGGAAGGTAAAGTCTGGATCCCAGAGCACTAAGCTTAGCAGCACATTTGTTTAGCGTTTTTTTATTTTCTCTTTGTTTAAATTGGTTAAAATATTATTTATGTGCTGGGAACACATGTTGGATTCTAGTTGAGCATGGCATGATCTGTGTCTGACCGGGATGAATGAGTGCTTTAACCTCAACGCACCATGTTAATGTGCTGCTGACAACATGCTAGTGTGAGAAATGCTTGTCCTCTCTTCCCATTTTAACAGTTTGTGTTTGACATTTCACTTGGTCGCTTACTGCACAGACGGCCTCCAGGCCGCCATCGTCTCTGGCCTGACCTGTTGTGGGACTAGGAGAAATGACCCATTATGAGCAACCAGTGCTCATGTAGTCAAAACCAGTAATTCTCAGCCAACAACATGAAGCCTTCTTCAGCTGTAACTAACGAGTGTTCGTCTCATTTTGTGTCATTTCTCCATGCCGGTTCATGACATCTGATCGATTGTTAACATTAACTCAACTCTCATTTTGTTTTGACTCATATGTGATCATCATTTATTCGTTCATTGCTTGTCTGAACCAAAGCCATTGGCCTATTTTCTCTTCCTCCCTCCCAGGGCTGTGTAGACCATAAAGAGTTCAAACGCTGTGGGCCCTTTGACCCCTATATTAATGCCAAGGTGTGTAAACAGTGCTGCTGAAACGACATCTCCTGGAAAAGTGCTTGTTGCTTCGCTGCTGTGTGGGCTTGCTGTGCTTGGGTCTGGTTTGTCGCTGCTGCTTGCTGCTGCTGCAGAGACGTGGGGAGGCTTTTCTTTATAATGTCTAAATCAGTTGACACTTCATTATAAGATTATATCCACAAGTCTGTGCCCTGTGAGTTGCAGTAAGTAATTTGTGATTCTTCTCCGTGTGTGTTTTCTTTCCTCCTGTGTGCAGTAAATTACTAACAGAAAACCTACAAGTTGTTTGCATTTGTTGAGCTGTAATAAATCAGTTTTATACAATATAGATATATATATATATATATGCAGAAAGGATCATTGTGCGTATGTAACCATGGTTAGCTATTAGCTCAACACACCACTGTGCCCAAGCACAGGCTCACAGAGACATGGCTGTTTTCATGACATGCTCTCTGATGGGGAAGAAATGGTTACAGAATATAAATTAAAATGATACCTAACAAACCTAATAATAATAACTAGATGATCTAAAAAGAAAAGAATGTGTCCTGCTCCTACTGTACATAGGTATTTGGACATTTACGGATCGTCATTTAACATGTTGTGTATCGTTGAGTTATTGGCTGCGTGAAGTCTTCCACCTGTAGAGTTTCACCGATGCTCTGTGTGTTTCCTCGTGATGTCCTCCCAGCTGCTACTCTCAGCTCCTCAGAGTCTCAGCCTCCTGTTAGTTTGGTCTTTGGCCTGCTGAATGCAGCTCAACCAGATTGAGAACGGGTGACTGACCTGGCTGGTCTCCAAACTTCTTCGTCTCCAGCTGTTAATTCTGCCGCACCAGCTACCGTTGTCTCTGACAGATCAGATTTCAGAATTATTATTATCCCCCTCACGTGCATGTTCATCTCAGCACTACTCATACTGACAGAAACCTCAGATCCCACGATGTGAGCAGGCTGACGAGCCCAGCTTTTACTCTTTACATCTCATGCACGTACAGTACACACAGCATTGGTCATGTTTCAGTTTGAGCACCATCCTCACTGCATGCAGCTTTCCAGGGAAGCCCCGGTCGCAGTCTGTCTGCGTGAAGACGAGCTGTGGGGCTGGCAGCATCTCCCGACAGCAGCACCCTCGCAGTGAGACCAGTGTGCAGTGTGCCTGCTTCATGATTGCATTTTCTGCAGCCAGAGCTTGAAACCCACCCAGGCCTGCAGATAAAGCTGGGCACTATTTTTGAACATTGTGACATTTCCCCTGGACTAATCTTCTTAGCGTTTTGATTGGAAGGCCTGGCTGCCTTTAATGCTGCTATATATTAGAGCGTGAATTTTCTTGCCGGGGTTGAATCCCATTTAGACTCTTTCATTCATTTAACATTGAGATTATTAATGACGTCTTAATGTAAACACCTTTGGGACAGTTTTGGGGGCCACTTCCACGTCGTGACGCTGAATAATTGATGCCTCGTTTTGAATAAATGAAAAACGTGGACGCTCCTGCACTGGTCGGGGTCATGGTGGATGGCATCACGTGAGCGAGTGGGCAGGGCGCTTCTCGCCTCCCCTCTCATCACAGTTCAGGAGCAGAGAGCCATCCCGTGAGGAGGAGGATGGGAGGTTTTTTTCAGTGTAGCAGTCATTTCGAATCAGCATCAAAGCCAGATTTCCATGCCGTGCTTGTTCGTGCGAGTGTGTAAGTGGACATATTGGCCCCTCCTCGTCCTGCCCCTCTTCCCACCTCTCACATGTGAGCTTTGTGTTTGCAGAGGAGAGGAAGAGGTGGGACGTTGTCATAGTAACAGTGTCCCGGCTTAGTGGTAGTACGGTGGCAGAGAGTGAGCTAGCTGGACGTGAAATGTGTGTCTCTGGCTGGGACACTCGGGGAACCAGCCTGGGTCCAGGGAGCAGACAGGCAGATGTTTATTACCCACTGACAGCGTGGCCTCTTTGAGAATCACTCAACTAACCACACGATCTGAGTGCTGACATTACACACACTCAGCACATACTGTCTCCACTAAAGCAGGTATAGGTGCGTGTGGATTGTGTGTCTTTCTGTCTGGCTTAGTTTGCTGTACATCTCAAGGGAAAAACATCCCGATGGCGGCAGCAGCAGCAGCAGCAGCAGAATAAGTCATTTCTTAGGACTTAGGACTTGGTCACCTCATTATCAAGTGGAGCACAGTTTCTCCTCCTCAGGGCACAGCACTCTCAGTCTGCCAGCAGATTCGTTTATCCCCTCTATCTGCCACTTCAGTGTCCAACTCCTCCATCAACAACACCCCACCTCACCCCCCACTCTCCTTCTGCTCTCTGTTTGTCCTCCTGGACCTGTTCTTGGTCGAAGCATGTTTGAATAACCCTTGAGGGGACGTGTTGTTATTTAACAGGACAACCAGCAGTTCTCCATTGTCATGTGTTCACATTGTAAAAATGTAGGGTGTGACTTCTCTGTCAGTCCGAGCCCATTGTCACTGGAGGAGCAGAGATGGTATCTGCGCTAAGATCTGAATGCCTTTCACGTTACGCAGCTGTGTTTGGAAGGTCTGTCCCATTTAATCAACTGAAATCTAAAAAGGAAAACGAATCTTTCCTGTAAAAGTGAGGAGAAAGTCGAATTACGGTCCATGGCAGGACGCCAGTCAGACATTCGTCTCATTACAGGACGGCCGGCCACATTCCAGAGCCTGTTTGCTCTGGAATGAAAATCCATTAGAGGACTTTTATACTCTGCGATGTTTGGGAAGGGACACTTTAGCCAAATGTATATGTAAACACAAAATATTTTATGTTATTACATGTTTACGCTGCTTACAAATAACCTAAATAAATGAAAGTATATTTAAAAAATAGTAAGCAAACGTACTTTAAGTGTGTGAGATCCGTGATTTGCAGCAATGCACTGTGGGATTTCAAAATGTGACGGTGGACGCGGCCATGCAGCGAGCACGGGCAGAAGCAGCCCTTTGGCACACTAGCCGCAACAGCTGCTCAGCCCACCCCTCCTCCTCCTCCAACACCCACCACTACTACTCCCACTACCAGGGGCCGGGGTGACGTAACCGCTGCCTTGCACCACTGCCAGCCAGCGCGTCACGTGACAGAGGTCGCTAGTCAATCCGTGTTACCATCTCTGAGCCCCAGGTTGTGAGAATCATAACATCCGCTGTGCTCCTGGTTTCGCTCCCTGTCAGAATATTCGGCAGGGTGATCTCCACATGCTCCTGGTTAGTGCGGGCTCTGTCAATCAGCAGCAGACACCAGAGGCGATGGTGATCTCTTCATGTTTGACATGCGCTGAGGTTTCAATCAGGATGAGGTCTTAATGCTCACTGTCTGCAGCGACGCAGCAGAGACAACGTTTTTTATAAAAGAGAACATGCACTGTCCAGGAAGCCTCGACTGGGCCACGTGAGGTCTGATATCTTTCCCAGCGAGGCTTGCTAGGCATTGCTGCCATTTTGTGTAATATCCCTCAGAGCTTTGTCTTGTTTCTACACGATTCTTTGACTTTCACGTGGCCTGTGTTGCTACAGTGGAGACGAGGCTGATTCATGCTGGAATTAAGTCTTTCTTATGTAAGAATATACAAGTGTTGCGCTGAGAATCACTAATTAATTCATAGTATAAGACTGTTTGAAAGGCTGCAGGGCTGTCAGTCCGCTAAAATTATTTTCAAACCCAGGGTCCACTTTGTTTAGTTTCCTTTACATCATGTTTGTTCCCTTTTAATCGCTTTAATGAGCGAGTGTTTTTGTCCTGCATGTAAATATGAAACCATACTCCATGAATGAGATAAGTATGTGATCTGCCTCCTTCCCTCACCCGGGGCATTAAAAATGGGTGGTCGGTGGGTATCCGGGCAGTCTCCAAACCTTAATCCCATAGAAAACCTGCGCAGGGAGCTGAAACAGACGCTTTTATCCAAAGCGACTTACAAGGAGCTAGCGCTGGGTGTCTGGCTCAGGGACACACCTGGTAGGGGAGGGACTAGGAGTCAGACGGGGTTCGAACCTGCGACCTTCCTTAACCCATTGAGCTACCAAGCCGCCAACTATCAGCCACGAAGTGGGACAAAATGTGGGACTATATTTTGCAAAGAGCATATACGGCGTTGCTTAAATTTATGTTTCTGCATACATGTGACATAAACCAGGCTCAGTTCATTTGAAGGGGGAGTTGGAGTAGGTTGAAAATCAGATGTTGGTCTTTTTTTTTACCTCCACAGTCTTAACCATGACAACGCGGCTTTGTAAAAGTGTGTGGCCGGAACAAAGGAGATTTCCTCAGACCTTTGAAGAAGAGTTGTTGATGCTCACCGGGAGTTCAAGCTGTTCTGTAAAGAGGAATGAGCTAAAATCCTCCGCGATGTTGTGCATGGCTGATAAACAGTTACCAGAAACATTATTCGCAAAAAGGTCTGTTGTGTTTGACTGGGTTCCCTTTATGTAGATGTAGGACGTCATTATTTGGCCACAAGTGACGAAGGCGTTTGGGAGAGAGGTGAGGAGCTGCATGAATAACATGTTCAGCATTGTTTGCATCAAACCAGACGAAGCCTGATGTCGCACTGTGGCTTGTTTCCGATCTGTGACTCAAGTGGTTGGTCAGCTGTGTTAAATACGATCAGATGCCAGCTGACGCACGCACACACACACACACACACACACACACACACACACTACAGAGTCTCCGCATTGGCATCGGCGCTGTTAACATGGCTGGAAGCTCTGATATCCAAGTATCCGTGCAGGCATGTCATGTTGCACCGTGGTTTAGTAAAAAGGAATAAAGAAATCTTGTGTGCATGCTGCGTTTACTAACTCGGTTACTACTGAGGCAGCGGACCTGCATATTTGAGGAAGTGAGTCATGCTGATGTAATGGCAGTGTGTATGTTTGCCTGCTGAAGTCATCCAAATAGTTTGAGCAAATCTGTGCAAAGTATAAAAAAAAAACGTGACGGTGCATGAAAAGCAGCATGCTTTCACGTGATGTGTGTCCGGCCGTTGCTCTGTTAGTGTGCGCGAGTGCATACAAGTGAGTTTGTTTGGAGCCATAGAGAAAGGGAATCGAATTCAAATGGTTGAAACCACCCAGAAGGCGTAAACTGAGGTCCTTCTGGTTTTCTTATCTGACATTGTCAGTTTAAAACCCTTTTTTCCCTCCGTTGTTTTGTTCATTTTAATTCAGCCAAGAGTGCCCCCCCCTCGCTCCCTCAGCCCGCCTCTGTGCCACTCCTTTGACAGGCAGGTGTCGTTTTTGTTCCTCTGAGCAGCCACCTGCGCAAGCTGTGACCTGCTCTGCCAGTGCAGTACAATAGTCGAACCCTCCGTCTATCCCACACAATGAAGGAGACACGCTACCTGCTGATCCCATCTGGTGCCAGGTCTTTGTGACGGGGCCACTGGCACCTATCTGAAACTGCCCTGCGCCATGTCCCGTCTTCAGTGGCGCAGCTGGCACGGCCCACTGGGATTCACTTAGCTGGGCATCATGTATGTCCATGTGGGCTTCTCGTGCCAGCTGTCGGCCCTTTGTAGGTGGCTGGTTGTGTGTGGAATGGCTCTCGGAGCATGTGGTTCCACTGCAGCAGGCTTTTTCTGCCAGACCCAGTTTTACACAATATTCTAGCACACAGCTCAGCAGATCAGTCATCCTCCTGTAGTACTTTGAATTAGTAGTGTAGTAATGGAATTAGACAAGAGACTATTCAAACAACGTCATCTCAGTTCAGGTCCTTCATTGCAGGGTTCGCCCCCTTCTGGCAGGTCATGGTAACAATCAACTACAGTCCTGGTGGCTGTGAGGCCTTTTAAGCTGCGTGAATCATTAGATCCAGTAATCACCACTTTATTACTGTGACTACTGTTATGCCTGCATGTCTCTCGCCATCTTTTCCTGCAATTTTTTTTTGCTAATTTTTTTATTATGAGGTAATAATTAGCAGGGTTTGCTGATTTCTGCTGACAGGACATATTTGTATTTTCCACTGGTTCATCAGAACAACACATACTGTATTAAACGCTTCATCTTGGGCTCTTGGAAGTTGCGATTAGAGTTTTTCATTATTCTCCTACTTTGATAGACAATGAAAATAATAAAACATTTGATCGTCAAATTACACACTGACAATATCATAGTTGCAGGCTTAGTTTAAGTGTGACTGTCATTCCTTGCCATCATGCTGTCTTTCTTTCTCGGTCACACAGCTGATAAACACTTGGTTACCAAATGTGGAAATGCCACATTCATCTCTTCCTCTTCATTAATACACATTAAAAACCACCAATGATTTTTGCTGGTTTGCAACAACAACAGGGCTTCATAACTGTAACAGCCCATCTTGACAGGAGAAGATTAATGGGCCAGGTCCTTTGTAACTATCCAATGCCACTTCCATGTCTCTGCCAATTCTCCACCTGCCTGGGTGTCTCTGATCTTCTGCGTGCTCCCTGCTGCCTGTCGTCGTCTCTAACATTTGTCATTAGTCCATGCATGTCCTCCGCTCAGGCCGTCCAGCTTGTCCAGATATTCCCCTCGGGCTCCACCGTGGTCGGTGCTTTTCATGACCTCTCCATGTGACGGGCTCCTGTTCTTCATTAACATGACATGACTCGTGTCATGTCCCTCCTCTTCTGCTCTTCTTCATCATGTCTCTGTCTCTGTCTATGTTGCCGCTTTCTCACGCTTTCTCGCCCCCCCAACAGAACAATGACAACGAGACGCCGCTGCACTGTGCCGCTCAGTACGGCCACTCTCAGGTGGTGCGGCTGCTGCTGGAGGAGCTGACGGACCCCACCATGAGGAATAACAAGTTTGAGACGCCGCTGGACCTGGCGGCGCTGTATGGACGCCTGGAGGTAGTCAAGCTTCTGCTCACTGCCCACCCCAACCTGCTCAGCTGTAACACCAAGAAGCACACGCCGCTGCATCTGGCCTCTCGGAACGGACACCTGCATGTGGTGGAGGTGCTGCTGGACGCAGGCATGGACATTAACTACGAGGTGTGTTTCTTTGTGTTTGCACGCGGATCTGTGTACCTAGTAGTTTCAGTTTGCAAGTATTTCTTAATGTACTTTCATGGCCAAAATCATGTTGGGTAACCTAATCTGTCCTTGCAGCACTTCCTCTCACTACTTCCTATTAAAGCTATGAGATTAAATGTAAAACTCTTAAGCTGTCAGTTTGCAGAGATGGCCTTGCTCCCCCTGGTGGCCCCTCTGGCTCTGACTTTGTACCAAACTGTGCCATCCATCTGTCTGGAGATACTTTTCCCTTTGCTGTGCCCTCCTTTTCCTCTGGATCAAGGAGGTGGCGACTATCCAGCATCCTTCAGGCCTTACATCCTGCAGGTTTCAATTAGCAAAGGTCCTGTGAGCTAGAAAACGGTCTGCTTTGATTCCTCAACCACATAATTGTCGGTGAAGAAGTAGACCAAGTAGTGGGCATAAATCTGGCACTTGGCACATCTTCCTAAAATGTATGTCCTGGAACAGCGCTGTTGCGGATTCAACTAAGTCTGATCCATCTGATAAAAGTAGAAGGAGAGAACTTAACTTTACCTAATAAACATGCTTGGGTCACATATCACTGCTGGTCACCGCCTTATGTCTGAACTCTCTCTTTTTCTCTTCCCAGACGGAGAAGGGCAGTGCCCTCCATGAAGCAGCCTTGTTTGGGAAGACAGACGTGGTACAGAAACTCCTCAGTGCAGGTCAGACCTCAGCTCTCTGTGAGATACATTTCACTAACACAAATCCACACCGAACGCTCTGCTGCTGTCTTTACCGACTGTTCCCGTCGCCACTCACCAGGTATCGATGTGAACATCCTCGACCGGAAGGGCCTGACGGCGCTGGACATTGTCAAGGACATGCCGTCCCAGAAGAGCAGAGAGATAGCTGCTCTTATCTTAGGTAAAACCGAGAGCTGTGGTGGGCAGCGTACCTTTGATTGCACGTCTACCAGCTGTGATACAGTCAATCATTTACCATATCATGTGCCCATTGCAGGTCACATGAGTGGAAAGCATGAAATTAACCTTCCCCCTCCACCAGTCCCTCCGCCTCAGGAGAGTCCTGTCCCACAGAAGAAGAGTAAGATTCAGCCGATGGTGTTTGTACTGTAGTAGCAGAAATTCAGCTTTTCAGAAACTGACTGTGGGAGTTTTGATCTGTGTCACAGGTGAGCTGGATAAAGTGAGCGAGTTGATCTCGGGGCTGGCCCCAGGGCCTGAGGAAGAGAGCCCGTACGAGGCTCTGTTTGAAGCCACCTCCTGCCACTCCCTGGACAGCCTGACCAGCGGCAAGTCCTCCGACAGAGACTCTGGACGGCCAGATAGTGAAGCTGGAAAGGTCAGCAGCAGTAGAACAACATGATATGTGATGGTGCCACGGCTTTTTGCAGGAGGTGACATGCAGGACCACTAGAGGGGGATAGTGGTCTTCTCCCCACGCGACAGTGTCACAAAACCCTGCAGCTCTTTGTCTGTTGTTGTACAAATTAAATTTCATCTTGCAGTGGAATAAAAATGACAACCAACTATTTCATCTTACTTTTCTCATCATTTACAGAAAGACCGCCAGGTCCACTCCTCCCATCCTGGTCCACGTCCTGCTCACGAGGAAGAGGTGAGCTCAGAGGTGAGGAGCTTAGGTCATGAACCGGTTAGATTATTATGTCAAACATGGACATTCATGATCATCGTTCTGTTTATGAAAGCTGAACAAACCGGTTGACGTTTCTTTTTCTTCTGCTGCAGGCTCTGTATACGAGCAGCAGCATTGACGAGCGAGGTGAGCCGGCGGAGGAGGAAGATCACACGTACGAGTTGTTGCTGACTGCACAAACCAAAGTTCTACCGCCCAGCCAGGAGCCCCAATCTCACAAGGGTAATTTCTTTGGCCGGTCCATGCCATGTTACATGCGCACATGATCCCTCCTCATTGTGGCAGCTGAATGGCATCTCATGTAATCTTATTAAATAGGATTAAACTAGGAGGTCATTGTGATCCCTAGATGTTTTAAAACCACCGCCTGGAGCCTTCAGGCTCACTCAGCCTCACTAGCGCCATTGGAAAATGTCAGCGAACTGAAGTGTTGGAGTTTAATCACTGATGTCACCGCGCGTCGCCCACGTCTATAAGTGATGACGTTAGAAAAAGGGGATTCTTAACTGTTTGTCTTCTTCCCCTCTCGAGTTGGACGGGAATGTTAAACGATTAGTTTTAAAACGGCTTCATCACGTCGGCTGTTTAAATGGCAGGGAGATTAATGTGAAGTCTGTGTGACTGGCGGCGCTGTAACGCTGTCATGCATTATACATGATTCTCTTCTGCATTACTTTCACGTTCTTTCAGCAAAACTTTCTCAGCAATCAGCGCTGGAAATATATATCGTCTGTAACTGTGAAGGAATCTTTGATTAATTGAATTCGGAATGAAACAAGATGGTCTAACCTGCCCTAACTGATGTTTTCTGTCTCTTTAGATGAGAACACCTCTGTACAGTCTTCCAACAGTGTCCTACCTCAGGTACCTCCTTTTATCCTTCTCATATAATGATAATAATAATAATATGCTCATTGCTTTGTCTCAGTGCTTTCTGAATGTCTGCCAGTTGCACGTGCTTTCTTGCAGCTGGACAAAGGTATCCCAGCTTTGAGTTGAATGTCATATCTGGAGCACGACCGTATGACCACAGCAGGTTATACAACGATGACGACATTCAGAGATTGAGTCATATGTCAGCAGTAGGCGGAAGTCATCCTAAACCTGCCTGCTCTATTTATTGGCCTATGATATCTTGTTTTATTGCCTTCATACTTATCATTCAGTCAGCAGATTGTATTATTGCCGCTGACCAACCACAGCCAATGTCTCATCACACTTTTTATTTCAGGCTCTTATTGGATTAGCTGTGCTTCTCAGCTGCCCAATGATGATAAATGACAACTGGGGTGTCTCCGGTGCTCTAATATGCAGCCCTCTCAGCTGAGCCACATCCTGGTTGACGGAGGGTAACCTGACAGTGTCCTTCTTTTCTGTCTCCATTTAGCGAAATGCCACTGCCCCAAATGACCTCAGAGGCCCAAACAAGACAAAAGACACTCTGCACCCTCCTGGACGGGCGGGCCCGCAGGCAGCCGGGGGTGAGTTTGACTCAGGACCGCCCCCATTTAGTAGCGTAATTAGGAACAACAACTGTTGCTGCAGTGGGAGTAACAGCAGATGCGCCGGACATTTTGCTAGACTTGAAAATCACAAGTCGAGCGTGTCACTGAAGTGGGAGAAACGCATTTGAGTCTACGGGGTGAGAGGGGCTGACTTGGATCAGCTCTGTCAAGGAATGCACGATTGGCATTCTCAAGCAGCAGAGCGGATTTGGCATGTCGCAGCGAGCTGATTGACATTCCCGGGCAAGTGGGCAAAACTCATTTCATTGCCAATATGAAAGAGGAGTCTTGAACAGATTGGGACATTCCCGTCTCCGATCTTAAAGTCACCCAGTCAAGCATGCTGCTCCCTCTGACATGCATGCAGATATCTTAGAATTATTTGTGGAGCACATTTGCAAATATATTTAGAAATAGTAATAAACATGGTGGGAAAGCTGATTTGACAGGACTAGTTGTTTCATATTTCTCAGGATGTTGTGACATTATGATCAAACTACTTGATTTCATCCCCCGACCCATAGATTATTAGCTTTAATTAATTAAAACACTAAAAGTTGATGTGTGTAACAGAAGCAGCACTTGTATTTGTGGAACATGTTCTGCTCAAGACACTCGAGTGTAAGCAAGTCAGCTGATGTCGGAGGAAAATGAGAACCGTGTTTCAGAACACAGAAGAACCCATTACTTACATGACTGTCGAGCTTTAGTCTTCTTCCTGCCTTTTAAATCCTCTCTGTCGACCGATGGGTAATGTTTGCGCATCAGCAAGTTAAAGGCATAGTCCCCCTTTTCTGTTTGATGCAAACCAGGCGAACTGACTGAGCCCACGTGGAAATGGTTTTCACTGAGGTGATGTGAGGTCTGATGACGTGTGTGTGTGTGTGTGTGTGTGTCTGTGTGTGTGTGTGTGTGCCATACGCAGACACGCACATCTCACATGTGCGTGCAAATACAACCAGTACGGTGGAAAACCGAGCCTGGTCGCAGGAAACGTCGGAGGAAGAGTTCATTCCTCGGCCATTTTGGAAATAGTCCAGCAACAAACCAGATGTGGGTCAAACATCTGTAAATTACAAGTCTGAATCCTGTAACAACTTGTGTGGAAACGTGAATCGATTTTACACTATACTATTTATTAAAGTGAGATACTGTTGAAGGACATTTCTTTCATGTTGCTGATAGTTTTATTGTAAAATGTCATCGCAGAGTTTTACTTCAGCCCTAAAGCTTACAGTGCATTCACTGGCAAACTGTCTTTTTTTACTGACTGCAGTTCATGAGCCAGCGTTAAAAAATGTCTTTGAACACAATTTCATCACTTAGAGCAGAGAAGAGTTTTCATAGGCAGAGCGTGAACTGACTTCGGACCACGCAGATGGAGTGACGGCACCGGCACCGGCACTGCAGCGCTGTGTGCAAAACAAACATGACGTCACTAGTAAGATATGCAGTTACAAGCGAAGTACTCCCACCGCTATGGTGAGCTCCCCCACACTGCAGGAGCTGCAGGAACATCCGTCTGTGTCTTTACGCACGTGAGCCTGGGGTGCGGTCGTCTCGGGAAGGGTTATCGCCGTGTGAGATTGTTGGAACCACATTGATGTTCTCATAGGGCGTACACGCTCCCCAGCTGCCTCGGGGAGGGCTGGGGTTCTGCCATGTGCACGCAGTACTCTCACTCACCCCTTGTTTCCTAGATGTTCATGTGTTAAGCTAATTGTGAAAAGACAGTGTAGGGTGTTGTTTGGCACACTCTCCTACTGCTAATTGCCCCTGACGTGGTAATGAAGCAGATCTGTAGATATCGCTCTGTCGTACTCTGCTCTTTTGAGCTTTTCCCTCTTTGATCAGCAGATTGAGAGAGAGCCTGACCGAACCAGCTGCTTGAAGCTGTTGTGTAAAGGACACAGAGTGTTGCAACAGGTACTCTCCCTGTGCTGTCACTGTCACCAAACACCCTGACCTTGTCACCCTGGCAGAGATGGTGCGCACACACACACACACACTCCTTGACCATGTGCCCCGGGGCTAATTATCAGGAGCCTGGCTGCGGGGAAGGTAGGGCGATTCAAATTTCCATTCCTGAGCCACCGTTACGGTCTAGAATTAGAAACCAGAAAATACAGAGAGTTGCTGGTCACACAGCAGACAACAGCGCTGATCAGCACAGCGCCAGAGAAGGCGACTACAGAGCTGGATGCAGGCTAGTCTTCTTCCTACTAGCCAGGCATACATGACAACAGCCACCTTCAAGCGGTGGCCGATGTGTTTGTGGAAGAGAAGCGTAGGGGAGAGTGAGGGAGGAAAATCTAACAGTTTCTAATTGCACTTGCCATTCTGTGTCATTAAGGAGTTGTTTTCGCTGGAGGAGGCAGCCAATGTAAGTTTCACCCCTCTTGGTGTTTTTCCACGCTTCCGTTTTCTGCCGTATCTCCTGCTGTGTGTGTTGTACTGTGCGGCAGCGGCTTGTTTTTTGTGCGTGCCTGTGTATGAAAAGGTTTGCCAGCGAGTAGGGGGGTTTCTTAATGACCTACAACAACAGTGTTTGTGTGTGGGACAGATGAGGTTCGTCATAAGACACTTGGCTTATAAAACAGGCAGTCAGGCAGCAACAGATAGATGTCAGACAGCTGCAAGCTGAGTTTGGAATTCTCTTATTTCTCCAGCCAGCATACGCCTTCTCCTTGCTCCATCTCCTCTCGCTCCCAGTTTTTCTTCTCTCCGTCCCTCCTGGTAGGAAACAATTACAGATCTGTTTTAGGGCTTGTGGGCGGTTTCTTATTAGTCCTGCTCCAAGTATCCACACAAACTACTCCCATTTTTCACGGACTTTGTTTGTTCCTTTCCTCTTTCTTTAGGTAACACTCAGCGCAGCCAGGATCAGGGAGCAGACGTCCCAGAGCAGTTCACCGGCCTCCTTCACGGATCCTCTCCCGTGTTCGATTGCCGCGAGGAGGGTTCCATCAGAGTTCCAGGTGTTCAGCCGACCAGCCAGGGCCAGCCAGAATCAACAAAATCTGCCAAAGGAAAACAGGAAGTAACAGCTGCTGCACCACCAACTAACCGTCCCAGCATGGCAGCCATCCTGACAGACTGTGACCCAAAAGCAATTTATGCGACTGTGAACAAGGAGCCCAGGGACACGCTGGCTGGAACAATGTCTGCCGTTAGGATGCGCCCTCCTGGGGACCTGAAGCTGGCGCGCAGCCTTTCAAAGTCTGACTCGGACTTGCTTGTGTCGCCCCCAAGCGAGGAGGAAGGAGGACTGGGAAATCGTAGTGAGTCTGTTTCTAACTGTAGCACTGACAAGAAGAGGCTCGAGAAATCTCCGTCTTTTACCTCCGAATGGGACGAGGTAAGTGTTCAGATTTAGATTGCAGGTCAAGGTTTTTATGTTTAGTCATGTAACTACAAACAACATAGAAATACAGTGGTCCCTCGTCAATCACGGGAACCCGCAATAGACGGAATCTGTGAAGTAGTCGGCCTTCTTTTTGCAACAATTTTAGATGTTTTAAGGCTGCGAGTCTCACACTTTTCTCTCGTGTTCGTTTCCTTCGTAGCGACGCTGCTAGCGGTCAAAGATTTGTGTGAATTTGGCAAACTGCATGCATTCTGTACTGTACAGGATACACGGCACGGAGGAGATCGATTGACAGTGGTCTACAGCCAATCAGGACCCAGAAGACAATGCGCTGTTTGCACTTCTCGTTTTACCAAAATCTTCTTTTATTATTATGCACAGACATTTTTCTTGGCCTCAAAGAGGTGTTCCCCTTCCTGGGTTATACTTATTATCACTGTGAAAATAAGTAAATATATATACCGCTTTGTTTGGGATGTAGACAAAGAGTCAAGCTATAGTGAGAAAAGATTAGAGGAGACAAGAAGACAAGGATAAAATGAGAGGACAAGAGAGACACAAGCTGCAGAGTTGTATCCTTTCAGTTCTTGTCTCTCTTCAGACTCTCTGTAGAGATCGGCCCATGACGCAACGTCAACACACGATTAACACCCTTAAACAAACATATGTTTATTTTAAGACAAAACTTTGCTGCTTAAAGGTCATTTACATGCCTCTATCAGAGCAGCCCAGGGGCTGGCATCGCGAGTCAATGCGCTGATGAGTATCCATGTCTGTCTAAGCTTTGATCATGTCACTCACTGTTCCCGAGTGGGCGAGAAAGATGTACAAATCTATATCATATAAATTCTCTGTTAAATGTTGTGCTTTTTGGCCTGTACCACCAAAACAGTTATTAAACTGTGGTGAGCTGACATTTTCAGACGTTTTTCAGACAGTTCAAGCCCAAAAACGAAGCAACTAAACCCCAATGACGTGTTATTGTTGCAGTGTTTTTTTCCCATTGCCATATGTGCAGTTTATGGCCTCCTCCGTGGACTTTGTCACGTAACTGTTTCTCTAATTAGCTCATTTACTCATCTCGTCTGTGAGTGTGCCACTTTATGTGTATGTAGTTGGTTACATCGTGCCGTTAACTGCGCCAGATGTTGCGTTGATGTCGGTAAGAGAGGATGGGGAAACATGAACCAGCTTATCACAGTAGCTTATCGAAGACATAAGGCCGTGGCACTTTGACGGATCTTGGCTTATCTGTGAGCACCATGAGAAAGGTTTTTATCTTGATCTGCTTCGGCGTTGACACACATACACAAACCCAACTTTAGTTTATAGTTACATCTTCCAATGAGACACTCACTGAAGTATAAGTCAAACACACTTTGTCTTAGTACAGTCATTGATACCACGGGTAAAGAATCTACTTTGTGTGCAGCAGAAAGCATGCTGTGTTTAACATGTGGTTTATTTTGTTGACTGCTTAATTTTTCCTAAACCTGGACATTTTTGCCAAGTATAAGTAACCATGCTGGCGTTCCTCTATATGTAGGAAATCCATTGATTACTTTGCAAAAGCTTTAATACCGGGATAAATAGAAAACAGGACATTTTACAGTTAGGAAATGTTGGCGCTACTATAAGGACAAACTGCTATTTCTTATTAACAAAGGACTTCTCTAAAGGTCTGTTTGGGGGCAGGTATCTGTACAGGCAGTAATTACGCAGTTTAATAAACTTCTCACCTCCTCAAACGGCACCTGATGGATGTGGTCTGTGGGAGCGTGACAGGATTAACGCCGCCATGACATTACTTGATTATTTGAGGTTGCTGCTCGTTCCCGCTGCTCTCAGCATCCTGTAATAATCCTGGAGCTCTTCCCTTGTCTTCTCCCCAGTGCTTGTGCTTCAGATTAACTGAATAGAGTGAGCGGGACAATCAATCTTGTTGTAAAAAAATCTGCCGAGGCAAAACAAGTGACTGTCGGGAGAACAGGTTGTGTTATTGGTGTCTAACTGAGAAGGAGATCTTACCAGTGAAAAGAAGATGCACCTCTAGCAGTGAGATCATTTAGACTGCTGTTTGTTGTTTTGTGCACTGGACAACTTTCGGTTGATTTGAATGTCTCGAGGCTTCTTGGAAATCTGTGGACTTCTGGCACTACATTCCATTGTTAATTAAGTATTCATGCCATGGCAGTGCATGTCGTGTCCTCTCCTGTAACCACATGAGGTTATAATAACAATGCAGATGACTGGATGTATAATCTTGCTCTCGTTGCCTACTACTGCGTAAGTTCTGCACAGGTTCGTAGTCTTGCTTCCTGTCACGCTGACTGCATAGAGTGGGTTCGTGTGCAAAGCTACCTGTCGACTAGACCAATGGAGTGAATTGGAAATGTACAAACCCTAAGCTGCAGTGTGCAAAACTTAAGCCGTGCTGTCACAAAAGGAATGCTACAGGGGAGAAAGTGGCAGTGGTTAAATCCACCTTTTCTCATGGAAATGACTTTGTTGATTTTGTTGCACTAGTCTTAAAATGAAATTTGACGCTGTTGATATTAGGGAGATGTGTGTTAGGAGCTTTTGTTGCTCGGTGCTGTTGCTCGACCGCCTGTTGGGATCGTCCAAGCACATATTACTTTTGAAAGATAATTTCCTTTGTCCAATTTAGGCACCATAGTTAAAATTAATGAACTCAGAAGTCTTTTTCTTCTCACTTGAATAGTGATTCAGATGCCTGGGAGTCCCGTGCTGAAAGCAAAAGCCCTGAATCTTTCTTCTCCGTCTCCTTTCATGGAATAAGCCTGTTTTAGCTTTCAAATGATAATATTCAGACTGCCAGAGTAAAGTGCATTGCAAATGAGAGCTGTGTGGGTAAAGTAGTTAAAGTTTGATTGGGCGTAGCCTGGCGTGCACTCTCTGTATTGACGTGTCTGGTGATTGAAAACCCCCATCTCTATTCATTCCCCCTCTCTGTCCTCTCCTTCACGCCGTATGAGGCTAAAAACATATTTTTATTCTTTAGCTTTTAATATTTAGATGTCCCTCGTATCTCTATGGTATTGTTTATTGTTATTTTACCCTGGCTGTCATGGATTTATTGTTTTATCTATCTTGTCTACTATTTAAGTATTGTTCTATGTACCTGTTGAAGCACTTTGGTCAACTTGGGGTTGTTTTATAAGTGCTATACAAATAAACTTTGATTTGATTTGTTTCTCTGCTGAAAGCCATCTTGGCTGATCTGGAGTAGTCTGCTGAGGAGTGCGACAGGACATCACCCCCCCCCCCTCTTTAAAACATATTTTTCTTCTTTTAATCTGCTTTGCTAAATAGTTCCCATTTCCCCTTTCTCACTACTTCTCTACCCCTTCCTTTTCTTCATACGAGCTGCAAACCCTTGGATGCACACACAGAGATTTGACTTGCATGAAGTGTTGGCTTGTGCAGCTCTCCACGTTAGCAGCGTGTGGGCATGTGTGTTTTGTGCGAGTGCGCGCTGGTGTGTAAAGCGCATGCTAATGCAAGTGGGTCTTGGTCCTTGGGATCCGGCTGGAGATGACAGGGGGGGAACACTATTGTGTGGAGCAGCAAACTAAGCTCCACAGATGGGATGAGAGAAAGGGAGACACAGAGCTGTAGACAGAGACAGAAGGAGGAGGCCGCAATCTACACCCCCTCTTCACTTTGCACTTTATTTTCGTACACTCCACCGATCCAGTATGAAACCAGCGTTTGTGAGTATCGATTCCCTTACAGGCAGCAGCTCCACAGGAGACTAATTAATCTTGTTTGTCTTCTTCGAATGAATCGAGGGAGAAGATAATTTATGCTTTCTAGCATTTCAGTACATATTATGTTTCTTGTTTGATTAGTATGCACTGAAAGAAGATTGTTGCTTTATTAGCTCCGTGCAACCAAATAAAGTCAGGAAAAATGTGAGCCCGTTCTGTTGTCCTCCTACTTTTGAGTGTTTTCTTTAAAGGTAATCCTCTGTGGCATTTTAAGCTCACTCAGCATTTTTTTGTGGTTCTTTGTTTTCCTGTATTGCTATGCACAGGAACCTCCTGGCGGATTTGGGGCAGCTTTTTTTCTTTGACACGCAGAGATCAAACCAACATGTGGGCGTGGGTCATGTCCCGGTGTGGCCAGCAGGAGAAAATCATATTTCTAAGTGTGACTAAGTGAGTGGTGTGGAAAGGACGGTACTAAAAACAGCCGTGACATTGGACTATTTCAGGAAAACGTTGATGGCACTGCTGACAGTGCTTTGTCCCGCTGTGGCATTAAGGTGTTGGCACCTGCTTTTGGAGGACGTGTGTTTGTGTCCCCTTGATGCCATCTACTAATCAACAGTTTTCATCCAACCTTGTTTTGGTGCCAGCTTGACAATTTGAGACCAAGGGTTTGGACACACTCTCTCTGCAGAAGGCATTTGTTTCACCCCAGACAGGCTTCTCCATGCACTGTATCAGCTCTCTCACCAATGTTCACTTTAGGCTTGAGTTGTGTATTATTCAATATTCTCAAGGCTGTGAATAAAAAACACTTTATGTTTCCAAATCCTGGTAAAATATTTGCAAAGATTTGCTCAGTCATCAAACGGCAGATGTAGAACACGAACCCATTTATCCTGCTTTAGGATAAATGGGTTCGTGTTTTACATGTGCCCCGCTCTGCTAGCTGCCCAGCTGTTGATCCGCCACCGACATCTGACCTTCTTCATTGTATATCTGTGCTCATAGTGAGCCGCTTTCACGATGGACCCCTCCCTGTTTCAGGTCTCTCCATTGATTTAATCCTGCAGCAAAAAAAACACATTCCTCTCTCTCTCTCTCTCTGTCTGTCTGTCTGTCTGTCTGTGTCTCTCTCTCTGTCTCTCTCTCTCTCTCTCTGTCTGTCTGTCTGTCTGTCTGTGTCTCTCTCTCTCTCTCTCTCTCTCTCTCTCTCTCTCTCTCTCTGTGTCTCTCTCTCTCTGTCTCTCTCTCTCTGTGTCTCTCTCTCTCTCTCTCTCTCTCTCTCTCTCTCTCTCTATTAATTCTTACAGCATTAGGTTATGGGTCTTCGACCATGAAATTCAGAGGCTTTTTTTCTTGTTGAGGATATGCTTTACCTCGAGGAAATCATTGGGCTGTGTCTCCTGATAAGGATATATTTACCCAACTTCAACACTATATCACGCCTGCCTTCCACAGTAGCTGCTTCTAATTCTCCCTGGACCAGCTAGTATTCCTCTTTTCCCATTGCACTGAACAAGTGAAGCTAACGCACCAAGATCTCTGCTTTTTGCTCTTGCATCCATACGCGTATTTGTGATTAACTGAAAAGGCCCAGTATGCTGACCTTACCCGCAGTGTCAGCGTGTTTAAAATGCAGACAGTCGCTTCTTTCTTACACACAGTGCAGCTTAAGGAAAGGCACCCCGAGGTTGTTGCAGACGCAGCAATACGAGGAAGAATCTTACAACCTGTGCTTCGGTGTTTGGAGATGCATTGTCTTATCTCACGAGAGCCAGGAAAAAAACCTTGGCTTGTCAGAGCGAGATCACTACTCCTCATTGTCCTCGTTCTGACTGCGGAGGAGTGATGCCACTGGCAGGAGCATTGTCCTCCCTTTAGTACAGACCTCGGGTCACTTTATGGGACGAGGGCACTAACCTCAACTTGTTACCACAGGACTTACAAGAGCTCTGTGTGCACGTGGAATTTTACATATTGGGTGCGTGATTAATTCCAGCGTTCATGTGCAGCCTTCTAATTGGTTATTCTTGGAGCAGCTAGCATGGCTTTATACACAACATGAACATGTTTTATCTCGTGTGTTTAATTTCTTTCCCAGTAACACAGGGTGCCATTCAGGGGTTTTAGCCTAGACCATACACTGCTAAGTGGGTAACCCTAACCCTAAACCAGTCCTGCAATACATTCTTAATGAAATCAGAGAAGTGTTGATTCACCTTTTTGTGTTGCATTGTTCTGTAGTTGGGCCTAGCCTTGTTGATATAGATGGGATTTTGTACAGATTTCCAAGTGTTACGGTTACAGTCAGTTGAATGATCAGTATCTTTTGTGGCAAGGAACCTTGTATGAAACAGGATGATCATAAGAGCCCTCACAGAGGTCAGATGCTCCAGGGGGTAGAGCAGTTGCACTGAAAGAAGGCAAAACAAATCAAAATCCTGAATTCTCTCTCAGCAGAAAAAGACGACTTCTACCACCGCAAAACTACGAAGATCTAAGTTCTTTGACAGCGTAAGACGTACACCTTCATATGAATATCTCCTGGTTCTTTTGGGGGTTGGACCTCTCCTCTTCTCTTACCTTCTTTGCAGAGATAGACCTTTGTAGAGCATGGGATTATTTGGGGGCTGGTAAACTCTTTGGAATGACATAATCTCAGTGATTACTCATTTCTCTTTCTGAGGCTTTTATTTACTGCGAACTATCCGGTCTGATGTTGACGCATTTGGATAGATGCATCATTCTTTAAAGCCAGATTTCTCTCTCTGCTCCACTGTCGGACATTTCTCTTCTAACTGGGTACAATTTAACTACAAAATGATGAGGAGAACCAATTAGGAACGTTTCCTGTACAGTGAAATCAGACTAGTGTGAACAAATAATCTATCTGCAGACTTTTAAAGCAGCTGGTACAAGTTTGTAGATGCATACTCAACATTTCTGTGGTATGACAGCTGAAAGTGTGCAACGTTTGAATGCATTTAAGGGAATTAACAGTTTTCTGATTGCATTTGCATATGGATAAGCTGGGCTCTTCACAGTTTCACATTTTTCATCTCAGTCCTGTCTGTTCAACATCTCTGTGTTTGTTTGTTTGTTTGTTTTTGTCCAAAAAGTCCAAAGTCCAAAAGTCGTATAGGAGCAAACATCGTGTCACTGTCACATTTCTACTCTGAGAGTTTTATATATACATGAAAGACATGACTGACCTCACATGGTTCTTGCACCTCATTTTTAGGTTGTACAGTTTGTTTTTAGCTTCAATTGTGTGGTTTGTGATCATTTAATCTGTGAGATGTCGGTGTAAACCAGTACTATGTGAATGCTGGTAGCAACATCTCATCCGCTACACACTAAAAAGTCCACGGACTGTGGCCATAAATAACACATAAAGGCAATCAACCATGGCACAGTCGCCCACGATGGCCTTCAAAGTGTGTCTTGCTTACGGTACTATTAATGTGGCTGTTTTGCTTTTGCAGGGTGCCCGTAACATCAGGCGGTTTATTAATAATGGCATGGGGGTATATCTGGTGAGAGGTGGACTCTGAATAGTGATGGTTCTTCAAGGTTCTTATCTCCCCCTCTCTTTTGTGTTCCTGTCATCAGATCGAGAAGATCATGACACTGATTGGTGCCGGGATCGATTTTTCCAGAGATCAGCACTATGCTGCTCCAGGTATAGTATGATTATTCAGTGTTTGTGAGTAACTGTAATATTAATTATGTGCTATATTTTAGTGGATGCACTATTTTTTATTTCAGTATGTGAAACTTTCAGGGGAAAACTGAACAGTGAAAAAACCCATGTGGCAGATTTAACATAATTTCTTCGGCTTCATGTCTTAAAAACCTTTAATTGCCTTTCGGAGTACGTGATGCAGAACAAAACACTGGCAGCCTTGCTTGTCTTGTGGTGGACACATACTTGTACTCACTTTATCAAACCTGCTTAGATTATCTTTGTAATTGTCCTCAAAGAGATGATGATGCATGTCGGTGACGAAGTCAAACTGGTGCTCAGGGGCCGGCGAGGGAGCCGATTGTGATTCAGTTAAAACAGAGGACTCAAAATGAGAGAGAATGCAGGTTTATCAGCTTCACTACCACAGGTGAGGAGAGGAGCATGTACATCAAAGTGCCTCTGGGACACGGTATTTAGATCTTTGCAACCTTTTTGTGTTAAGCATTCTGTACCTGCACTGCTGCTATTCTTTAGGCTTCTCAGAAGCCTGTCGTCAGGGTTGATAGATGGTGCCCGGGGACTGTAGCTGTAACCCGAACAATGGGCTCCTTCCCTTCAGCCTTTCCCCACTCACATTATTCAACATCCACCATCCAGTGCACACTTGGTTTAAACCACAATTGTGTATATTTGGCCAACAGAACATATGTTTAGCTTTTCATTCTGGCCCACTTCTTTATTGAACCCTGCACTGGAGTGAGCTGTTTAAATATTAACCACTGTATATGTCAGGGGATGATCTCACTCTGCCTTGTAGACCTGAGGAAAGTTGACACCACTGCAGTAAAGTTATTAGCACCCCATCACTGGCTGCATGTGTCTGGTCTGAATGTATTCATCTGCACATGTGAGCCTCAACCTTTCAGCTGCCCACAGCTCTGTCTCATTGAATCTGGACCACGAAGTGACTCGCTGAGGAACAGGCCCTGTTTGATGCACCAGCGCATCTTTTTTTTTCCCTTCTCCTCTGTCCCCAGTCCACTGTCTGACTGGAGGGCTGTGAAGTCTGGCTCTGTGCCTGCACAGGCTTTTCCTCCTCACTACTGATAGACTTGTACATTAGGAAAAAAAAGAGACGGTGGAAGAGCGTGAAGGAGACCTAATGAGTGTGAGATAAGAGGAGACGGAGCAACAGAGGCTGCAGAAGTGGTAGCTCACGCTGACAAAGAGCAGCCACCTGCAGTGTTTCCGAGAGAGAGAGAGAGAGAGAGAGAGAGAGAGAGGGGAGAGGGAGGGAGAAGAGGGGAAGCGATGAGGGAGGAGAGAGAGCGAGCAAGGGATGAGAGAGGAATTGCAGGCAGCAGTATTGTGAGCAGCCAGGACAATAGCAGGACAACAGCTCGGCGTGTGGAGGATCCGATGGCTCATTCTTCAGCCCAAAGTGGACTACAGGAGTTTTTTGTAGGAAGTGGCTTCTCCCGGACTTCAGAGTCTCCCAGACTGTACCAGAGTAAAGAGAGCCTGTTTTAGCACTCTCTTCTGTGCAGAGGAGTTCAGTCTCAGGGCAAGCTATTGCTAAAGTGATCTTTGTAGCAGCTGATCATTTAGTGTTTGTTGTTTTTTCTTTGAGTTCCTGGAATAACCAACATGGCACTAGTGACATGGGAAAGTTGTCAGAAGCAGGATTGGGTCTGAGGTTGAATAGTTGGGAGCGCTGGTAGGAACAAAGGCGTGACAATGTTGGTTTCAGGTTATGATGTCTACTTGCTAGTGTACGTTGTTGACTCTCTCTATGTGAGCATATGTACAGTAGTCGATTCTAGACGTATTTAATGCTTTGAAAAGAAAACCACGTGGCTAACTCCTGAGCCCACATGCTGACAGCCATCATTGTAGCTTTTGCTTGTGATCAGTCACAGCTCGTTGCAGTCGTGTAGCGTGTTTTCTCAGGTAGATTCTTGTCTCGACCATTTGTGGGAGGAATTTGACCATTTGCTAATTGACTGCAAGTTTCCAAAGATCTGTCCACGCAGCCGAAACAAGAATCTCAATAGGCTTTGATCCCAGCTTTATTTCTGGACAGACCTTTTCTATTTCTACCTCCTGACACGGGACATGTTGATCTGTGTTTTCTACTGACTGGATATATCAAAGTTTTTGTTGCACTTACTTCCGTTAAGTGACACAGGCTCTTGCAGTATGTTTTGTATGTTCCTGGCTGACTATTGGTGCTAAGAGACTTGTGCATATCAGCTGGTAGTTAACCAGCTTACATCGTTTATCATCTGCTTCACCCCTGACACCAGGGCTACTTCAGTATAACTGTAACCGTGGTTTGGCCCCCGCTGCCGCGCGGGAGCTGACACCCTGCGCACACGGGACACTGTCTCCTCCGCCTTCCTGTTGCTGGTGCGCGCGGCTCTGCTGGCCGAGAATGATGTGGCAATGCCACGTCTCACCGTCAGAGTGTCGCTGCTACCGTCTGAAAGGTTTCTCCCTGCTGAAGCGCTTTCCCCTGTCAGCAGGTGCTGCAGGGAGGCTGCTGGACCAGTCCGTGGGAGACTGGCTGGAGCACGTGGGGCTGCCCCAGTATGAGAATAAGCTGATGGCCAGTGGTTTTGATGACCTCCTCTTCATGGTGAGTTCCTCACTTCTTTAATGTATTGTCCAAATTAACCTCAATTCTATTACTTTATCCATTTTGTTGTTTGACTTCTCTCCTTCATCTCATAATGTTTCTCTTGTCTTCCATCACTCACTCCCCTTAATCTATTTGACGCCACCCTCCATTAGCTGAGAGACGATCCCTTTAGCTGCAGCTGAGGCTCAGTTAGCTGAAATCCTTTAACAACCTTTCCCGCTGTGCCACGAGTCTTATTTTATATCAGAAAGTATGTTCGTAGCAGTTCATTCTAGCACATAACTCAATATCACGCATTAAACCACGCGCTTTATTCACGACTTTCATTGATTCCGTGACGGCACCTTTCTTCTGGTTCTCATGTAGCTGAGTATCTACATGTCCGTTCAGCTCACACTTTGCAGCGTGATCTGTGCTGTAAAATATTTAGTTTACAGCTTACATGTCTGACATCCTGATTGTGCGCTGGATCAGGTTTACTCCGCGCTCTCACACACCCAGACAGTCTGTCTCCAGCTCAGGAGGCCGCTGTCACTTACAGTCTGTGAGCCGGCTGCCTGAGAAGCAGCGGATGCCCGCCCAGAATGCAGGAGCGTCTCAGTGAGCAATGTGATGCTGTTGCCAAGCTGACAAGTTCCTAGAGCCCACAGTGTGCGACGCTGCTTTGAGTTGGCTCTGTTGCTTTTATCCGTAATGAGGACTGATGGAGGACAGAATGAGGCAGCGGGATCATTGGAATTGAGGCCGCCGTCTTACTGCAAGGCGAAAAACCTTTTCATCCTTTCAGATGCAGAACTACATGCTTACAGACATTCAGCCCATTCACGTATATTAAATGAGAATATTATATTAGTATACAGTATATTTGTTTCAGCTGTGACAGATTCTACGAACCTGTATCGAGATCAGAGGTCAACAGTGAAGATTTCCCTGATTTGTCTTCTTTAAATAAGAGCCTCCAGACTGCCTCTAGTTTCTACTATACAATATATATAATATACTTTCTGACACACAAATAGTCTGATCATGGTTTGTGTCATATTTTTGTTGAAACAGAGGGAATTCTAAAGGGTTTATGCACTTTGAAGCACCGCCGTATTTGAGACTTCTTTCCGTGTGCAGTGATACTCGGATGAAGAATATTTAATCTACTTTACATAACCTTACACTACAGCATCCCTCCATTTATCTGCCTCTCACCCAGTGACATCAACACCCATGTTTAAGTCTGCGTTGAAGCCTTTGAAGTTACTCTCTGGGTCTAATCTTCCTACTGTCTTTTAGTCTTTCACAACTCTCCTTCCTTAGCCCTGAAATTCTCTCGTTCTCAAAGCAAAGAGCTGGCAAAATTCCTATCTACAAACATGGCTTACAGTCCACCTGGCTTACGGAAATTACCAGGGGATTAAGAAAAAGAGACGGAACCCGCATGTCCTTCCCTCAGCTAATGTTGACCTTTTAAGAATCACAGTTTGGTGATTTTCTAGACTAATCCAATTTGTCAACTGTAAACAGTCTAAAAAGCATCACTACATTTAGATATTGCAGGTAATACACGATGTCTTCAAAGTCGTGGCTTGGAGAATTCAAATTCATACACTAATGTTGTGATGGTGTTGCCTCTGCAGAGAAGTCAGATTTGCAGCATGGTCATGGTTCTTTGGCTATATGTTGAGGCGTCCTTGGATAAGACACAGAAACCCTGTAGTAGCACACACATGCACTTTCTGGCAGCTGTCCAGCAGCGATTTCCACAACAGGATCAATATAGAATATAGATAATAATAATAATAGTATCAGTTATTCCCAGGGGCATAACAAACATCAAAAAACATAGTTTGAGAAACAGCGTGTCTGCTGAAGTCAATGTGCAGTGATAGCACTAATTAAACAGTGTTTACTTTGCCAGTCAGACCGCTGTGATCTCTGTGTACCCTGCAGGCCTGCTCCAGAAGTGGATCGATAAGAGCAGTGATTGTCTCGTGTTCGAGCACAGAGGCAGAGACGAGCCTTTTTCTGAAACCAATTAGATGCTTTTTATCGACTCGTGGTGCAGATGTCTCGATGAAACAAGCTCTGCACAGCCATGCTCTTCTCCAGTCGCCACCAGCCCCAACAAGTATCACTGGCTGAAAGGAAACAGCTGCTTTTCTGTCTCTGCTCTACTGAGTTAGTTTGTATTCAAGGCAACAGTGTCTCCATGACGTTGAGCTAGAATTCACGGGGCTACCTGGAGAAGAGCAAATTATTTTAAAGTTTTGATTCAGTGGAGGAGAATCTGTGCATAGCAGAGGTGAGACCTTCATTTTAAATCAGCAGTGTCTTCTTCTTTAAATAAGAGATAAGTGCTTTAAACTAGAGAGAATAGGAAATACAGTAACGGGGGAGTCACTGATTTGTCTACTGGGCTCTAGATGATCATATGTTCTTGTCCATTTACACATTTTACAAATATTTGTTGACATGGACATTTTAGGCAACACATGATTAACTTGGAGATTTATTATTATATACGCTGAGAGAGCAGCAGCATTTTAATGAGAGGGCCAAGGAAAGCAGAGATGGATGGGCCCCACAAGCACAGGCAGAAAACCACCCAGCTTACACTAGTCTAGATGCGTGCTTTTCACCCATGCTGTGCTGATGTCAGCTTTCTGACTCCAATTGATTCCAAGTGGAACCGTATCAGTCCGATATTTCCTCCACACTTGTTTTCTTTTTCTGGGGATGAATGCGTTATCAAGTGGTAAAATTTACAAAGGAGAACTTTATCAACTAGCATTCACATATTATTACATATTTAATTCTAATTATATACATATTATTTTTTATTTTTTTACATTATCGAGGTTCAAAGTTAAAGTGCCGTTGCATTCAGTCTCAGTTTGTTTCATTTAGCAAAAGAGTTGACTTTAGTTGCAACGCAGCGTGATGATGTCACAGTAAATACAATGAAAAGATGAATTGCCTGAATAAAAACACACCCACCTGTGAGCAGGAAGTGCAGCAAACAACCCAGAAAATGTGAGCAAAGACTGTGGAGCCAGTGTGTTGGATCTTTACTTCCCCACACAGAGTCGTTTATCAGTTAATCTCAGTGGGACAGTAATGCAATGATCCATGCACTGTGAAAGCGCTATTATCCAGCCAGCTCCACGAATAGCATCAATCCACAGCTGAGGAGGCGCTGGTCACTGTGTGGCTGCACGGAGATGATGGACTTTAAGTTGTCAGTTTAATGTGAAGGAACAAAGCAAAGGAAACGCATCATGATGTCCTCCGCTTAGATCTGAGCTTTAACTAACGTGGGTCACAAGTAGAACTCGCATGAGGTCAGGGCCTAGTTTTGCTCTAAGATCTCTTATCTATTGTCTTTTCCTTTGCTGGAGTCTCCACAGACAGGCTGGTGAAAGCTCATAACCCCCTTGAATATTCATGGATATTTTGGACGAATGAGGTGTCAACACAATATTGTGACTCGCTCAGCACAATTGTGATTAACAATGTGATTCCGCAGACGGCATTTCGCAGATGACTTACCTACGCTTTAGACTCACTGACTGGCTCGCTCCACCCTTGTTTGCATCTACAGCGTCCGCATGAAAAACAGGCTGTCAAGTTTGACCTACAGGCGGCTCCTCACAGTTTCCATCCATTATGGCTAAGTGTGTGTGTGTGTGTGTGTGTGTGTGTTACGATACTTTACCAGATGAGGTTTAGTTGTTCTTCTCATTCACTGGTCATCGGACTGTCAGACCATTAGATGAGCCGACAGGAAAGCGTTCTACGTGAATCATTTCACTTCAGCTATGGATGCCCTGCTCTCCTGTCGCTCCATCACACCACGGACTGCTCTGCAGTTCTGACAATGATTCATTGCTCCTTTATTCCATTATCCTTTACCTGCCACACAGTCTCAAATATGACACTGTGTGTAACTAAAGATGGCTTTGACCATCATTCACTCCCCTCCCTCACACGTACACATCTCATTTACGGGGATATTGACGTGGCTCTACGGTACCGTCAGGAGGCTAGAGCCCAGGGAGGGGTTTGATGATCTCACTCCAGAGTAATTGACCTTTTTTCTGCAGCGCTAGCTTTACTTCTGATCAATACCAACACTGGCTCTTCTCTTGACGTCTGCATTTGACAATGTCAGAGGTTATTTGGGTGTCTATGGAGATTCAGTCACATCCCTTGTGACGATGACAGTGTTTAGCATTATGGTTTTACTTTGATTTCACTCTGTAAATGTCATCACATGACTCATTTCCACGCAAAATTGTATTTTGTCCAATAGGGGAGCAATGTAATGGAGGACCAAGACCTAAGAGAGATTGGAATCACAGACCCAAGCCACAGAAAGAAGCTCCTGCATGCAGCGCGTTCCTTACCAAAGGTGAGAAATCACGACCAACTACTGCTTCAGAACTTAAAGCAGCATGGACGACACAGATCAAAGCATTACTGGGTGATTTCTGCTCTCGCAGGTGAAGGGTCTGGGCTGCGATGGCAGCAGCTCGCTGGCGTCTTGGCTGGAGAATCTGGGACTCAGTGGGTACTTGCAGAAGTTCCTGGCTAATGGCTACTGTTCGCTGGACTGTGTGAAAAACCTGTGGGAACAGGAGATTGTCAACGTGAGTCGCTGTCAAGGACACGAATGCTTATATGAATAGAAGAGAGTGAGGTTTCGTTTCCAGTCTGTTGCACAACTTTTAGTCCCCTGTAGCTGCAGGAACTCGGCCTGTGAAGCTGAGAATGTGTTTCTCACTGCTTCTGCTGGTTGAGCCTCTACATGCCAGAAGACAACATTTCTGTTCTGAGAGAGTGAACTACTCGAACAACTGGTATTACTTGTTTGGACACCTGCACACCCAGCCTTACAATTAGTGAAGCAGTATGCTGACTATCAGTGTGAAACGATTACCTGAAGGAAGCAATTTGGTAAAACAGATACAGACACTAGTTGGAATAAGCCTCCGACTCCTTGAATAAGTCTCCACATGCTTACTAATAATTTTCTCCTTTCCTCCAGGTGCTGAAGATCACTTTACTTGGTCACAGGAAACGGCTCATCGCTTCCATAGCAGAGAGGCCTTATGAGGATCCCCCGGTGAAACCTCCTCGTTTGTCTCAGATCAGGGTAAGAACGTACAGGCCTCGGTGCTTTATTACAAACACGTTTACTTTAAAATGACAAGTTGTAATATGAGGCGACAGGAAGTTTGATGGCTTTCCGAGTTTTGGCTCTGATAGTTTTGTGTTCTTTGGACAACTCTGTCTCTCCAGTGTCAAGACCTGCCTGGTTCCCAGAGCTCTTCCCCCCTCAGTCACATAGAATCCTACACAGGACGCTCAATGGACCCTCTGCTGCCTGCAGGAGAGAGAGGGAGAAAGAAAGATACCGACTATGACGTTACCCAGAAACATCGCAGTGAGCGACACAAACCTCATGTAGGTGATCTGTGAACCAAATGTCCAGTTTCTTAGTTGATTGCACGGAGCCCCTGATAGTAATAATACATTTTTTTTAGGACTGGCATGAAGAACGGCATCAAGAGCCCCGTCTGACCCTGCGGCCGCCCAGCCTCGCAGCACCGTACGCCCCCGTCCAGTACTGGCATCACCAACCCGAGAAGCTCATCTTTGAGTCTTGCGCCTATGAAGCCAGTGTAAGTTCACAGCTCTGTCCTTCATAAATGATGCTGTTTTCTTTGAACAGCGACGCTGAGTTTTTCTGTATGTCACATCCCCTTTTAGTATCTGGGTTCCATGCTCATTAAGGATCTGCGTGGTACAGAGTCCACGCAGGATGCTTGTGCCAAAATGCGGGTATGTTAAGAGTTTCGTCTTCAACCTCAGGGAGCAAACGAGGACATTATAGCTGCACTGTGAGTGAACCATGAGTCAGTGTAAGACCCGAGTGTGATTTCTGCCTGCTCTTTGTCTTCCAGAGGTCGACCGAACAACTGAAGAAGGTCCCCACCATCGTACTCTCAATCACCTATAAGGGCGTGAAGTTTATTGATGCAGCGTATAAGGTTAGAGTCACAGTTCACTTTGACCTGAACACATGTTGATATTACGCGTATGAACCCTTTAAAGCACCGCTGTGCTGCTCCTTTTCTGGGTCTGTAAATGTCATGCCTGCTAGTTTCCGTCAGACTCGTTCGTGTTTGCATTTCCTGACAGGGAGCGGTTTTCTTCATATTGACATTTGTTTGATGCTAATGAAACGAGACTTTGCAGCGTCGCCTCATTATGCCTCAGAGTCTCCTCTTTAGTCGCTGCCTCTTGTCAGCTCTTATTCTCACGATTATTACGTACATGCGTCGTGTGACAAAGCTTAACATGCTTATGTTTGTGTTGTGGTAATACTACTCTGTATTACCAATGCTTAGACTACATTTCTATTCTCCCTCTCTCTCTTCATGTAGAACATCATTGCGGAGCACGAGATCCGAAATATTTCATGCGCAGCCCAGGACCCAGAGGACCTGTGCACATTTGCCTACATCACCAAGGACCTGCAGACCAGCCACCACTACTGCCACGTGTTCAGTACAGTAGACCTGGTAAGGTTCACTTTGAATTCCCCCCGTGTCATCGCACTTACTTACACTAAGGAGGTGTGACAGGCTGCAAGATCAACACTGTTATCTCCCGACTGCTCTTCAAGGCGTCACGCTTCAGTTGGGGTTGATTGCCTTCTCACAGACGCAGTGCAGCTCTGGCCATGATAACTAGCCCTCCATTACAAACCCCCTCTGCCCCAGAGATCTGACGATTATCCTGCTAATCGGCTTCATAATGCAGCCAGGCTCATTCCAGACCAGAATCAGATTAGCAACAATTTCCTCTGGGTTACTGTGGCTCTCTGAGCTCTGTGATGTCCTCAGTGAGGTTAAAACAAGGGGCTGCCCCTCAGCTGTAAATGCAAATGCAGCTTGATAACCATCAAAGGCCACAAACACACATTGGAATTTTAACATGTTTTTCAGCTAGTGCTGAGCACATTGCCAAAGACCAAACCATCCCCGCGCTCGACAAGAGGGGACACACAGCTCATCTCATCTGTCACGTCAAGCCAAGCGGTGATCGGATGACATATTTGTCTCCGAGCAGGATATGCATTTCTGAGCTCAGTGCGTTCAAACGATGCTGTGCCCCCCCCAACTTCCCACAGCATACAGTGTGAAGTTTGAATTCTTTCTCTTCTATGTGAGGTGCTTGCTACTGCACAAGATAGCAGAGATCACTGCCACCTCTCTGTTGTCAAATAATTGTCATTATATCTGGAGGCAATAATCATGATTTCCCAGAAAATTCACACATTAAAGTGTCTGCTCCCTCTCTCTCTCTCTCTCTCTCTCTATCTCTCTCTCTCTCTCTCTCTTTCTTTCTGATTAGAATCTGACATATGAGATTATACTGACATTGGGTCAGGCGTTTGAGGTGGCCTATCAGCTAGCTCTGCAGGCCCAGAGGACCAAACAGCCCCAGAACCTCCCAGCGGGACCAGGTCCAGAAGTCATTGAGACAAAGTCTAGCCGACCTGTACCCAAACCGCGAGGCAGCGTGCGGAAGTCAGCGGTGAGTTGGACATACTTACAGCATACATACATGGTGCAGACATGGATGGGTGAGTAAGGGTGAGGTGCACATGACCTAGCGCTTTTTCATATTGTGGTGCAGGGGGTGGAGTCGGGAAACTCATGAGTCAAAGTTACTGTCCATTCAAGTGTTCTATAAACAACGGGTTAGTGAATATAGTCTTGTTCCCTCTATCAAGACGGTCAGCAGCACTTTGGGTTGATGTGTCACCAAAATGATCCTTTCATATTTGTCTGCACATCTTTGGGTGCACTGCAAAGCTACTTTGTGCCAAGTTGGACCCAAGCAGTCGTTCCCATCTAGCTAAGGGCAATGTTGTGTCAGGTGTGAGACTAAATGTAGTCGGAGGTCTTTCTTACCTTCTTTCCTCAACATTTTAGGTACCAAATGTGAGGTTGAGAGTTATGCTGACACATTATAGTTTCGAGCAAGCATTTGAAGAATTGTCTTTGTAATTAAACCACAAACACATTGGACAAATCTTAGAACGTTCGCATCAGTCCACAGCTTGATTGAACATGATTACGCCAATGTTCATCTGGCCATTAGCATTACCCCATTAAGAAGAGTGTGTGTGTGCTGAATATTAATGAGAGAACTACACCCCAGGGACCAGTTGCACAACTTAATGACAGCAGCACAGAAGAGTGCGATGTTCACCGTCCCCACCTCAGCGTCTGCCTTCGTCTCCCTCACTGACTGAGCACTTGTAAAGTACAGTAACAGTCTGTAGCGGCAACAACAAGTCAAACTCCTCCCATCTCATACTGCTCAAATCTGTGTCAGTATCTCACACCTCCTAGGTCTGTTTCCCCCTTCTTCATCTCGCTCTCGCTGTCTTTCTGACTCCTCTCTGCTCCTGGTGGTGTTAATTTCTCCTTTATGCTAAACACTACTTTTGGCTTGAGCCCCCTCTTGTGACAGTTTGGTGGTAAGACACAAATGACCCCTGCTAGTGCCTGGTATTAAAAGAGGAACTACTACTACTTTTTTCACTGAAAGTAAAGCAACCGTAATGAAAACCAATTATAAAAACTTTTATTATAAAGTTATAGAGTTTATTGAGCTTAAAAACAAGGTAAAACTACCTAAAGGTGCTAAATCAGCCTTGGGCTGACTTTAAGCGTTGGAGTTAACGTAGACAAGTGAATTTGTATTTGTATTTCCAGGGTGGTGTCTTGGACCATGAGATGGATGCTCAGAACCAGGGCGGCGCCACATGGCTTGCGGACCCCAAGGAATCCAAGCGCACAATCAGCACTAAGTATGAGACCACCATATTCTGAGTCAATCCCTTTTGCTAATGACTTCTCAACCCGGGCCTGGTCTCACCCCTTCCCCCCCACCCCCCCTTCTGTGTGCCTTTCACTGTGACTCTGTCTGCCCCCCTCTCTGTGGGCTGGACGCCTGCCCTTCCCCGTCTCCTTTCAGCCATCACCTGTGTCCTGACACCAGCTCAGTCAGCGACGGTTAACATAGTGCTTTGTTCATTCTTCATGCTGGTGTCACTCACACGAGCAGCCCGCACTCACCGCTACCCTCCTTTCTGTTTACCTTATCTGCTTCCTGAACACCGTGCACAATGCTCATTTTCTCCCTCATGACATTCCACTATTTACTCTTGGTGATGACCTCTTTTTTTTTCTTGGTGCTTTTCCCGCTCTGTTAGGCGACGGCCACTCTGAGGCTTTTCACTCTGATCTTTCAACTTCCGAGTCCTGAGTGCTGAGAAAATCTGATTTACCACAGCCCAGAGTGACCCACTGCACACATCCTGTGCCTGGATGGAAACTGAGGAGCTGGCCCTGTAATTCTATGCATCACTTGGAATTTTACAGACAGCTTCTTTTCAGAGTGATGCATGTCATGGTGTTACACATAATTAAAGCGGGGGGAGAGTTTGCTCAGAGATCCTAGCACTGTGATAACGTTCTCTTGGAGCTAATAAAGTAAGCATTTAAGGAGGTCCGAAGCAGAAACGTGTGAAATTAGGGAACAGAGGCTGATCTGGACCTGCATGCTAATGGTCCTAATGGTCTAAGACTGGCGTTCCCTCCGCTGTCTATCAATCAGGGCGCCGGGATTTAAACCTGACGCTTCTCCTGGTGTGAACTAACTTAATCTAAGCACTTTTTAACACCAATTCCCCTCATGTGTGAGAACAAGTGCATTTTGATCTGCTGTGTTTTTGGCCTTTCTTTGTTCATCCTATCAGCATTGCCTTTTGCTTTTCCAATCACACTGGGCTAATATTTAACATGTGCAGGTGAAAAGAATGAATCATTATAAGTGGGGCAATCCATCACCGCCGTTCTGTTTGTGTTATTTTTGCTTCATTTTAACGTCACTGCTTTGTGTGCGTGTGTCTGTCCCCTCCCACCACTTTAGCTGAACACTGTGGGCCCCCACCGAGCCAGTAAAAAAAGGACACAAATGAGTGCCGCTGCGTGGTGGGTTGGATGTTTTTTGTTGGAAAAGTGACACACATCTAACGCAGCAGATCACCTCACCGGTTGGATTATGCCCTCAGCTCACCACAGTAACACACGGGCCGGGAGACAGACGGACGTAAAGCTCCATCAATTCATCCAACCTCACCGACCTCATCTCTCCACGCACACACACGCTCACACACGCCTCCATTCAGCTTCCACTCCATCAGAAAGTGGGGCATGCATTTCCTATTTGGGAATCTTCCTAACATCCTGAAAGGTCACTGTTTACATATTGGAGACATATACCTGCCGGTTTCAATGCAAAACCAATGTAATTAAAGGGGAAGTTGATGATGAGATGGTAAACGTTTGTACCCACTGTAACACTAAAGGTCCAAAAGTCTTCCTGGATAATTCGTCCTGCATCTCTTCATGATTATCGGTGTCTTATCCACAACATCCATGTATACGTGTGATAAAAGATGTAATCTTGCATGGGGAGGTACTCTCTAACCAAACTCAAAGGACAGAGGAACTGACGTTACAAAGACTGTTTTATAGTAATATAACAGGGAGTGGCTTTTCTATGTTAAAGGTTTCGCTCTCTTTTTTTGTATGTTTTAATTTGTTTTAGGACAGTGATGTGTCCTAATGCTGGAACTGGATCAGGTGTGATTCACTGCCGTTCTCTCTCTCCTTTGTTCAGTTAATCTAGACAAGATTATTCACCAAACCTGCTATGCAGGCTGGTACGACTTTAGATTTTAGATGCCAGAACGAACAATAGGGCACAGCATGTTTCTCCTAGCTAACTCCCAGCATGTTGACTGGTACTTTTTGGTCGGATGATGTGTATATGGGTACATAGTCAGGTTGTTTCGTTTAACTGTTGTATATGTACATTGTCAGGCCAGTACGAAAACTCTTCGGTACACTGTCTTCAGCTCGCTGGTGACGGCGCCTTCGGCCATCAGCCCGGTCCCGTTCTGCTTTTGCACTTTGCTAAGGATCAGGAGAAATATTTTGGGACGAATCTGACGACAATGATAAGAATGATATTGTACATGAATATGGTGGTCTGTATTTTAATACTTGAATGATTTTTGCTTTAT
>JAUMTR010000025.1:15853334-15875495 GCA_032270685.1 Microctenopoma stevenorrisi | reverse complement strand
CTCATGGAAATCCAACTACTGTATTAGTTTGTGAAGATCAAAAAAGAAATGGAGACTTTATCATGTAAACAAGCTGAATCATAGCAATTTTGACAATTTCAAGGGCCATACTCTAGTCATGCATGGGTGGATCTGGATTATGGATATCTAACTACTGTATATTAAGTTTGATAGAGATATAATCAAAACTGAAGACTTTATCCCGTAAAAATACACTTGCATACGGACGCATGCATGGACGCAATGACGACAGACATCACGCCACCACACAAGATTTCTGGCCTTTTACCAGAAGAGCTAAAATGAAAAAGACTGACAATACCAAGTGTTGGTGAGGATGCATGACAATAGTGTTAGTGGGAATGCAAAACTTGTACAAATACTTTGGAAAACAATATAGCAATGTCTTATAAAGTTAAACATATCGTGAATAAATACCCTGTGATTTTAAAAAAGACTGAGGAGACAGTGACTCAGAAGAGAGGGACCTCACTATAAGAAGAAAAGATTGTAAATAATCTTGGGCTTCCAGTCTTTTTTATGATTATTTTTCATAACAAATAATAAATGCCACAATTAGAAATGCTGTTCATGTTGATTCTTCATTTGTCCAGTGTGTGATGTTGTTTAAGGTAATATATCGTATCATACCGGTTTATCAGCGACTGACAGCACAGTGTGCGTCGCTGCGTTCAGAGTGTCTTGATTTTTCAGGGAGCGAATGAGGTCAGCGGGATGTGTCAGGATGAAATGTTTGGTTTCCATTCCACCCCTCGTGTTCACGTCGTAAACCTTTCCCTGCTGAAGGATGGACGACAGCTGGTCAGAGCCGGTGCAGATGTAGCTCAGTACAGGAGATAAAAGCACGGAGACATCATCAAAGAAACTAAATCTTCACCTTTCACACTAGTTGGCTGCAGTGTGTACCCTTTACAAATTACACCAGGGAAGTAAGATTGTTGTTTAACCCTGATTTTTCATTGCAGTCAGAGCTTCGATTCAATGATGTGACTTCAGCTAGTAAATGTGCTTTTTGATACATGATGCCTTTGATCCATATGAAAACATCAACGGATCGGCTGATAATGATTTATGGTCTGGGGTTAGAATACCACATTGTGAATTTACACAGCAGCTCATTTCCATTACATACTGTATTCAAACTTCCAAGAGGATAAACCAGCAGCTGTTCCTGCCGGGGTCAAAAAATACCTTCAGCACAAATGATCAAACTATCTTTAAATATAGTAAAGAACAATTATTATTTAATGTCCAGATGGACTCATATTTCTGTAACAGGTGGAGAATCCCTGAATGTGTGGAGGTACTATTACATTAGAGTACTATTTGAGTTACTGTTATTATTACATTTGACATCTGTTACATATATATTTCTAGAGCATATATCCTGTCATATTATTCTGTTCTGATGATTGTTTGGATATTTCTGATCGGGGTATAAATAAACTTCTGGGTCCCGCCCACTGGGCTCCTCTCATTCTATTGGCCACGCTGTCCGGAAGCGGACTGGCTCACCTGGCTGCGCGCGCTGCCCACCTGTTCCGTCAGCCGCGGCTCCGGCTCCCAGCATCAGTGCGGCGGCTGCAGGAGAGCGAGGCGCAGCGGGGTCACGGGCAGCGGTGTGAAAACAGCCCGTTCTCCCTGCTACTAGTCCGCGCAGACGTCTCCGGTGAGTGAGCAGGAGCTGAGTTACTGTTTACGTGTGAGTCGCATGTTTGATTTCTGCTTTATAATAATGTGTGTGAGAACAAACTTTGACCGAACTCCTGCCTCCCAGGCTTTTATTGGACTTTTTCCGTGCAGCTGAGGATGTTTTACGGGTGTGGTTGGGCTTCTTCACACAGATGGGGTCATCCTGTCTTACTTCTCACACAGTTTGGGGTCGAGGAGATGTAAAAACAAGTGTGTGTGTGTGTGTGTGTGTGTGTGGGAGAGGGGGGGGGGTGAAATACATAAGCAGCATTATTAAGAATGTTTTTTTCTCTAAAGTGACACATTCATCTAAAGGGTTTAATCAGTGAATATTTAGTGGCTTGGTGAGTCGACATTTGGGAGGGAACGCGCAAATATTTGCACAAATGTCAATACTAGTCATTTCAGTGGGACGAGCTGCCAAGCTAAACATTAATCTCATTTTTCAGTTCGCTCCAGCAGGTTGTGATTTGCACAAGCAGGTGTTCACAAGGAACTTTTGTTTACTATGAATCATTAAACCAGTTCTCTTGACGGCCTGCCCTTCAACACATATTATACTTATTTTTTTTAACTGTAATTTGTCTCCGTAGACTGTAAATGATGGTTCCTGCGTTAGTCCCACGCTGTTCGGCTGCTCTTTAGGCACTTTGAGTGGAGCCTCTGCTCTGTGGTTAAAAGGTTTTATCATGCAAATTGTAATTCCAGTGGAACACCCGGTCACAGCAGAGCATTTTCTTTGAATGTAAGAGTTGTCTTAAAGAAATGGAAGCAAGCAAAGTGACATTCCTTTCACTATTAAATCCTGACTCAGCTGTGGGTGTAGTGAGGTTTCCACTGCTGCCCTGCAGGTTTGTTGTCTCGATCAGGTTTGAGAGGTGTTGGCAGATGGAGCTTGGACATTTGTCTGCGCTGATGGGAATGGACTAATGAGTGAGAGAGTAATTAGCAGCTTTTAGAAGCTTTCTTTGGGAGGCTTGTGGGTTTGTCAGCCAGCTTTTGTTGACACAAAACACGTGAATGTAGGGGTTGGTGATCTTTTTTTTTCCCAGCTGACCTTGCTGTGCGTTCATATGAATGGGTCAGTCTATCAGTCATTCATTACCAGTGGTTCCCAAGTCAGGGCTCAAACCACAAGCTACATCTGAAGGCTCACTCAAGCACCACTTCCTACTAGTTACTCATTTTAACAAAATCAGGCTTTTATAGATTGAGACAAAGATGACTTGATAAGCTGGAGGTGTGACAATTAAAAGCATATACAAAACTACTGCATTCTCAGGACTTTCACATGAAACAAAATTAAGCAGAAAACAGATCATAACTTAAACTCACTTGTGGTTAAATGAAGGGTTTTTATTTTAAGATGGTACAAGGCAGAAAAAGGCAACAAATGTCCCTCTAAATGTGTTATATTTAAACAATTCATACTTCCTTAATTCAATTAACTCGTTTAAAAATCTTATTAATGTTGAGTACTGTTAAATCCTCCACGTCACTGAAGCCCCCACATTACTACACATGTAGTGACTACAGCTCTGAATAAGACTTAATAAATAAAAGTTTGTTGATCTTTCACCATCTAAAGCTGGAGTTGTTAAATGTAAAAGCAGTTCGTTACAAGAACCATTGGAAGCTGCTCCCACGTCTGCAGAAATATGTCTTGTACCCTGCTTAATTGGAACTTGAACTGTCTTGTGCTGGTACACGAATCCTTTGTTTCTGAATGAATCAGTGTCTGCGCCCAGGTCGTCCTCGGAGGAGCTTCACGTCACAGTAATTACAGTGATAAGTCATCCGGGCATCGTGATGGAGGCTAATTCACAGACAAACAGTGACACCGATTCACAGAGGAGAAACGTTCAGTTTGTAGCTCACATTCTCTGAGATAAAAACAAACACCTGAACCTGATTGTACAGCTGCAGCTGTGATGAATAATTCATATCACAGGTTGAAGCTTATGTCCTGGGGATACAACAAAATGCATTTGTGTGACCTAGTTACGCTAACACCTACTACAGAGCTTGAACCTGCGTTGATCAAATAGCATCTCTGTGTCTTGGCGGCCCAGTAGCTCAGTGGGTTAAGGAATGAGGCTGGGATGCAGAAGGTCGCAGGTTCAGTGCGGGGCGCGGTCTCTAGCTGCCCACTGCTCCCCCCAAGGGGATGGGTTAAATGCAGAAGGACCTATTTCACTCTGTAACTATGTATGTGACAAAGAAAACCGGAATTTAACCTAATGTGTTCCTTGTCTGTGCTATTTGCTTGTGGCAAAAAGGGTCAGAACCTCGGCTTAAATGACCTTTTCTCTTCAGTCTGTTAAATTCATTTGTTTTTTACATCATCTCCATCTATTAGCAGAAGGATTTTGATCCTCATCCCTTCAGTAGATGAGTAACCAGTAATAATCCCTTGAGGTTTCTGGTTGCTTTCCTCAGGCCTGACCTGTCAGTGATATACACAAGATGACGGGCAGTAAACACGAGTAAGCAACATAAGACAGCATATTAACTAACACAGATTGTAGGCTACACGATCACAGGTATGTCGCGTATGCTCGGAGACAACGGTGGACATTTCTTTTGTTCACTGAATCGTGGTGATTGAATTCTTTTTTCCCAACCTATTTATAGCAATAAGACAATAAGGTGAACATGTAGAAATATTTCAGTTGGACGCCATGAAGTACATCTTCCAAAATGATCAAACAGGTGAATCAGCACCTCAAAGGATTTATTTTTCAGATTGCAGCAGTATTAGATACTGTAAGTGTACCTCATAATAATAGTTTACTCAAATAATCATTATTTTTCTATAAAATGCAACTTATTAAATTGTTATTTTGTCCTTGAACCTTTCATTACCCCTAAACATTTTTTAGCCTTTTCAACCAAATAGTTGTTCTATGGATATAAACACTTGGCTGTTCAAGAACGTCCGCCGCCATGTTCATATCTTCATTTCATTTTACAGGCCACGTCTCTCATGTAAATAAAATCTTTACTAGTTCAGCCATTAATTTCTTTAATGACACAATTAGCATAACTGGATATATTTAATACATCACAAAAACTGTGACAGGACATTTGGCATCTCAGATGTCTCGTATTCTCCTAATGGAAGAGTTATTGCATTATGAGGATCATTTATCTATCGGCTTTAATATGTGGCCTTAATTTATCACACTAATGGAAGATTTTGACGTTTATAGCTGTTTTGTTTACTTAAATTTGTAACCTCTTTATGATTCAAACCACATTTGGTCACTCTATGTATCTCACATTGAGGAATTGTATAAAGTATCATAAATATTTGTTGTCATCCTGACTTTCTCCCCAACTCTCCAGAGTTTAACTCCGCATCGAGAATTGAAATAGGACCACAGAGCCCAATTCTTGCACTCGTCCTCATCCTCGTGCAATGCCGAAGAATGACACGTGGCCAGGCAGCGTCGCCGTGGAGTCTTTGAGCGGTATGGACAGTTCTGGGAGCTGCGACAGTGTAATCAGCATAAACTCGACCTGTGTGAGTTCTGCTGTACATCTCCTCCTTTCAGTCGTCTTTCCCACTCACTGACTCTTTGGCTCATCTATTTGTTGTCCAACACTACTTAAACGGTTTGTTCACCGTGACATGGCCTGTCGGAATAAAAAATATTTTTGACTTCTCTTCCGTTCTTGGTTGATGGGAAAACAAAGAACTGAGATTTGTCAGCACGGTTGAGATGACGCCTGTGCGGATGTTCAGACAGAGGAAGTGACTCTTATGATGCGATTTACTATCTCATTTCCTCAGAATGTGACCTTTAAGGGTCCCAGTCAGATCTGTCAATTTCTTTAAAGACGGCAAGAGCATAGTCACTTAAGATAAATTATCCTGACGGTCGATATAGAATGAAAGATAAGGGCAGGAGTGGGGACGTTACTCCCCTGCAGCTGTTTGAGCATTAAACAGTTTTCACTTGTGTTTCATGTTCAGTTTCACAAAGCGGACAGAGATTCTTGTAGAGTTAAGGCATTCTGTCTGTTTGTTTCGTGCACAGAGTGAAGACAGCATGGAGCACTTATCTGCAGAAGAGAGAGCATGTCTGATGTACTTGGAGGAAACCATTGAGGCCCTGGAGGTGCAGGAGGACAGTGGCTTATCCAATGACGAACCAGATCCGGGGGCGCAGGCACAAAGAATAGGTTGGAGAGTAAATGGTGTGTTGTTGTTCTGTATTAAATCAGTAAGGGTTGTTGTAACCTTTGACGCCAGCCGTGAAGATTATAGTGTTGCAGTGCCTGTGAAATGTTTATTGTAAACTGTTTACAGGAATTTAGAGAAGGGACTGTTATGACCTTGTCCTTGTTGCAGTTTGGTATAATATCCTGCTGGTGGAAGGAGGAGCTAGCCTTTCTTAAGTAGAATATGATGTGTGGAAGATTGATCTTGAATTCGGTTCTGAATGTTTCTTTGGTCGGTTAATGAGATGAATCTATAATACCAGCAAGAGTTTTGAACCTCACTCCAGAAATTGTTTTTTTCTTTCTTAGAAATTTCCAAATTCAACCCTGAGTCTGGAAGAGCTGAGCATCATGTTGCGAATTCCTCTACTGTTTTAGCTGCAAATGGAAAAGATGCCATTTCAACATTACTGGACCTCGAGTCTAGACAAAAACCCTCAGTCAGTGAATCGGTCATTCTTTCTAAAACCACATCATCAGGGGATCAGGCTAAAATGTTGTGTGTATCTGTGGATAGAGATGGCCATCCTAAGATTGTTACAACACCTACCAGTCACGGGATTAGCCCGGATCAGTCCACTAAGGCCTCTGCAATAGATCTGGGTCTGATTCCCCCTCCCACTGACTTCATGGACCACCCATGCCCTCTGGCACAGCCAGAGAAAGTAAAAGGCTTTCGTTCATCATTGGGAAAATCCCCCAAGAAGCCAGGAGCCACTGTTGACTTGGAACAGCTACGTCAGAGAGCATCTGTGAAGAGAACGCAGGAGAGTTCCCAGGAAAATCCACCTGAAGTGTCTTTCGGTCTGAATCAACCAGCCCTCACCTCTAGTCCGCAGATGGGCCCTCCTCCAGAGGCTGCTGAGCTCAGAGGTCCTCCTGTTGTGGCCCCTAAGCCTAAAAAGCTTCCTGCCAACATTATTCTAAAGTCACACAAGGTGTCGACTGGCTCTGAAAGTAATTCAGAAACTTCGATCCCTACTAATGACCGGGTATTGTTGGACCCACAGAGGGTCCGCTTTGAGGCTCTCCGGAAACTGGGCTTGATTAAAAGTGTTGAGACTGATTCAGATCCCTCCCTGAGTCCCAAACATTCTCCTAAAGATAGGAGGTCATGGCCATCTCCTTCTTCTTCTCCAGTCATCCCAGGAGCTCCACACACACCTCCCTTGACACCCTGTGGTATCCGTGTCAACACCCCACCTCCGGCCTCGGTTTCTACACAGACTCCTGCTGCTGTGTCGCCATCAGTTAATTTGGCAGCTCCACCAGTCCTGTTCAGTTCTGATATTCTCCCAGCACCTGCTGCTTTCAGTGACCACGTTGAACCTCTGGTGTTCAATAACAAACTTTCCGCTGTTAAAGATGTTTCAGAGGCTATGGTTGATGCATTGGCGAATACGCCTCCCCTTACCCCCCCTGCCCTGACCAAGCAGTTAACCCAACTCAAGATCGCAGGTGTCAAATCAGCCACATTGGAGCGCTCCGGCCCGGATCTAAGCAGCTATATGGCTGTGCTAGACTCAAGCGAGACGGGTCAGGGTGTCCGTGGTGAGGAGACCCTCAGTCAACTGCGTAATAGTCGACCTCGTCCAGCCTCTCTGGGGAGTAAGAAAGAGTTTTTAAGTGCTCAAGGAGAGGATTTGCAAGCACATGCGAGCAGCAAAGAGCCAGACTTACGGAGGTCCCTGGGTGCCCAGACTGTCTCCCAGCAGTCCCGAGACTCTCAGAAGCTGCCTCGATCACAAGGCATCAGTGTATTGATCACCCCTCGAGAAAACGCAGAGGACCGTCGCAAGGCCCTGAAGAAGCTGGGACTGCTCAGGGACTAATGCCCTAACTGCAGCGTGGACTTTCCTCAGATGCTGGATTTCATGCACGATTGATAACCTTTTTGGAAGTAGCTTAACAACATATTTATGCTTTTATTTTAAGCTATTATAACCAGAGACTGCATCACACAACTTGAGATTCTCATGCTCACACTTGTTGCTTACATTGTAAAGCTTTATTGTACAGTATTCAACTATCACATCTTTTTTTCTTTGGGGGGGGGGGGTTCCCTGATTCACTGCTCTGTGTGTTTTTGTAAATTAAACACTGTCACTTCTACGGGCCACGATGAGTTATTTTGTTAGATGATATTCATCCTGTGATCTACAGGAACTCTTACAGTGAAACCATTGTGAGACTGGTTCCAGTCTTAGTTCTCCTTTTAGGTGCTTTGAATAGTATCATTATTACTGCGACTTGCTTGTCTAACTTTGTTGACCACAGGAAAAAATTTTTCACAAGAACCGGCTAATATTCAGATTCCAGGTTCATAAGCCACACTGGACACTCAGTGTTTGCTCAGGGCATAATGAGATGTCTGTGTATTGCCTAGCTCAACTTTGTGATATCAATCTGAAGCGGGGATGCATAGTGGCGCCAGCTGCTGTCCTCGCATACAGTAACTGCTGTGTGGTGTATCTGTTGATTTGGCAGCTGTACATAGAAGAATTGTTTGATGATACTCAGTTGGCAGAGTTTGCTATTTTTTTTAGACATGAAGTTGGGATATGTCATTTGTTTAACTCTGCTGAGCGGTCCACCGTCGCATATCAAAGCACAGGCTGAGGCTCCAGTTCCCTGTCTGAGCTTCACCACCTGCATGTGTGTGATGTGATGGGAAGAGAACTGGTGTAACCTGATTTCTTACCTTCTTGTTTAGCCTTTATGCAACAACTTTGCTGCTCAAGGTTTACACTTAAGAGCAGAAAGGGTTCCTGAAATGGCATTTTTGCACTGCTGCAGGCTCTTACACACACATAGAACTGCTCTTTCCTGTGATTTGCAATTAAGTTTGCCCACTGTTGTGAAAATTAAGCTTTATCTAAAAGACCTTTTGCAGGAGCATTTCAACTGCATTGTCAATTGTAGCTTAGATCTCAAACCTTTTTGGCCTGAAACATAATATTCTAGAATATGTGCAGAGTTTTACCGTCGTGGCAGCACAGTGAAATCTATTGCTCTTATCTTAAATAGTTTAATAAGGTTTACACATAGGTGTGTCGTCTCTGAATGGCTCCATAACATCATTTAATCGTTCACATAGTGCACACCTTCTTTTTTTCTTGATCACACCCAAGCATTTTTTTTGGAGAATGCATTTCAGCCATGACATCCATCCATTGAATCATATTATTAAAAACATAGATTTTGTGTTTGTTTTCTTTAGTTATATATGTATATATATTTACTTTTTAGTAAGTAAGTAGATTATGGATTGGTTTCTGTTATCAGAAACTCAATAACAGCCAAATGAAAAAAATAAATAAAGCTCAGATGTATAACTGAATAAATACTAAAATCTATCACAAATAAATATATTTATTGGGCTTTTAAGACACCAAAATGTAGTTTTAGAACTTTCCATTAGTTCAAATGTCATTTGTTGAAGAACTCTGACATGTTTGTATGTGAGCTATTCTTGCCTTGTGCCCTGTTTGTAATCCAGCTGCCATCAGACATGACAGACAAAGACTGTCACTTTCATTGCTGCTATGATTCACATCATAGTTGAGCCGCTGTGAATAACACTGTATATCCAATATTGAATTCCAGTGGACTGTGAGAGTCACTCAAAACACCTAATTTATCGTTTATTTACTTATTGCTGCCGCTTAAACAGCTGACTTATCGAATGATCTTGAATAAAAAACTACACATATACGACATCTGCTGACCCACTGTATCGTTCTCTTTTTCTTGTTTGGCTCTGCAACCATCCGGTTCATTAAGTCTGTGTAAAAACCCAGGTAATTGCTGAATCCATGGCCACCAAAGACCTCCTTAATACCAACAACCTTTTTAGTTAATGAATAGATGAGCATAAAGCAAATACAAGGTCCCATGTGTTTGGTTTGCCTGGGCCCCCGCATTGCTGAACATGCCCTTGAAAAGGCTTTAACCTTATGACAAAACTGTTTCTTAAGTAGCAGGTTTCTTAGTTGTTAAAAGTAGAACATAAATCAAATTTATTTATGTCTAGGTACTGGAAAATTAAATTCCAAGGTATTTACAGTAAATGTTAATTATAAAACACCCCTAATAACCACCCCACCCCCCACGTCAACCCATAAAACATTGAAGCTAATAATAATAATAATAATACCTACAAGACTCGGCTAGTAGTCTAGACTAGTAAAGCATGTGTTCAGGTTTCCGAACATACAGCCTGAGCCTGTTTGCATTGTGCATCTTCACAGAAGGAATGAGGACATGAGATAAAAATACTAAGGTGAAGCAAAAGGGACAAGACTAGTAGGAGTTATTGTTGTCTGCTCTGCTGAGCACAGTCACAATGAAGGTGCTAGAAACCCTTGGCTCCCACTTGCCTCGTATTATGGAAAAATCTGTTCCCCCCAGGGGTTCATAGAGGAGCGTCAGTGGGTTGATGCCTGTTGTCCAAATCATTCATTAATTCGCCCTCTGGTAGCTCAGTGGATAAGGCAGAGGGCTGGGATGCAGAATTAGCAGGATTGATTCCCAGCTGAGTCACCCAGCCCATCCCTCATACCACTTGTGTTCCTGAGCGAGACACGCTGCCTGTGGCTACTCACAAGAGGGGAGGGGTCAAATGCAGGGAAGGAATTTAGTTGTAAATATATAATATATTGGTTTCTTCTTCTAATGAATTAATAGATTATTTATCCAAACTACTTATCTGTTAAAGGTTGTCCTCCTGATACAAAAGGAATTTCCACATTTAATCATTCAGAATGGCCATTTGACGTTCACACACAGTTAATTTTGTAGGTTGAATGTTGGAAGGTTATGCTTGTTGTGCTCTTCCACAGAAATAGCTCTACCACTAGAGGGCAGTCCAGATTTGTATGTGCACGTGTACCAGTAGAACCAGACTTCCTCACAGGGCTACTGCCTGTGTAATTGGCATGAACTAATAATCTGCCTACAGACACCTTTTTTTTCATGTGACCTGCTGATAAAGAGAAGGCAAATAATCTCAGCAAGAGCAAAGTGACAAACATTTCCTCTACAACTGCATAGTTCTCCTGATACAGATCCAAAAAATAGTGAAAAGAGGGAAAAAAAAGACAGTGGAAACATTTTTCATCACGCCAACCAGCTGATAAAGTAACCAACAGATGTCTTTTGTTTGCATATTTAAAAAGATATTTTCTTAACGATGATTCATTGTGAAGTTTGCAAAGCTCTTATCAATTGCAAAGAGAGATCACAACAGCTGATGACTTATTGCCATAGGCTTTTACATGCACTAATGCTCAATAAACAGCTAAATAATGCTTCATCAATCATCTGGAAACAAGTAACAAGACTTTTTTTCTGAATTTGGCCAAAGGGAAAAATGTTTGCATCAACAGGTCCTTTACTGCCAAAATGTAAAGCAATTAAAAACCCAAATCAGTGACTTTTACTCTATTTCTTCTTGATTTGGTTAATATTTCCGAGTCTCTTTGAAGCCCAATCACTGAAAATGTTGAAAGATTTATGGATTCATTAATTAAAAAGAATTTGGTTGAGCTGTTCATCCATGAAACATTTCATAAAGCTGGATATTTTAGGGGAAACAGGACCTGTTGCTTTGAGACCTTTTCATTTTTCTCTTTACTAATTTAGTGAGAGGAAAAATATATTTATCTGTACTGCATAAGACGACAAACTACTCCTAACCCAGCTTAAATACGAGACCTCAGTTCGCTCTTGATCTGCAGTTTTAATCTTTCCAAACAAAATCATGTCTTGTTCCTCCCCAAAAGGAAATGATTCAGGTCAGAGTATGAGCCAAGATCCTAAGAGGTAGATGTGGACAATTTTCTGGAAGGTTTTACTCATCAAAGCTTACAGTGACCCCGCTAACCTTTCAGTGTCTTTCATGAAATGAATGGGATCTGTTGTGGTGTTTGGCTAGTTAGAGTACGCAATCGTGTAGGTTTAGTAACACTTCTGTATCTTATGGCCCACATGCAGTATGAGTTGCACCTCCACAAAGCTCCGTAAAGGCACTCCCCTAGCTGTGTATAACAGTAGTTGGAGCAGGTTAGGCATTGCTGTTGCACTGACTCGCAGTGAGCTCATGGGACTTCCCCACCGTCCGGGTCCTGTTCTGTTCTTACCTACTTACATACTGTCTGTCTGAAATGGGGCTGCCGCTGAAAGCTTCGTCCCCTTCTCCAGATACGAGTTGATGAGAGAGGATTAGAGGAGACAACGTGGCAGAGAGCCACTGCCGAGTGTGCTGGCATTTAAGCACGCCTGTCCCAGTTCTGTGTTATCAAGAAGGGTTTCCCTAAAATATATGGGTATTAACCTTGTTCTCTGTGTGAGTGTGTGTGTGCCCTCATATTGGCCGTAAGTACTGTTATACAGTTTTGATCTACGATGATGATTGATACTCAGATGCATCAGGAGGGATTAAACTCAGGATCTCAACAGGACAAAGTCTCCTCTCTGATCTTGATGAGTCCACTTGATCACAGGTAGAGACACACACACACACCAAACAGAAGTACACGCACAGGCCTGTATCGCCCCCAGCACCCACACAATCTCTCACACAGCTAACAAGCCTTGTCCATGGCCTCTCTGCCTCCTGCACGAAGCACCATTAAGGCTCAGGTAACACGAATGAGACTAAAGGAAAACAGCCTCTCATAACCCAGAGCTCGGGGGTAATGTGGCGGTTACACTCATTAGACGGTTTCAACTCACGTGGCATCTCCAGTGCTGCAGCACAACTGAAATACCTCATGCCACTTGGGTCATTTCATCCACATGGCTCCAGGAGCGATATTTGACAGGCGAGGAAAAGCCTTTTATGTAGTCAAGCTGTGTGTGATACCTCTGTTTCCTCCAACTTGATAACTTGTGTTTCCTTTACACACACCCCCTCACTCGCGCCTGCTCTTGCTCCATGTTAGCGCCAGTAACTGAGGTTGTGGTCAGGAGACATTCCTGGGGCAAGCCCGCAGCCTTTGCTGGGATGCCTGTACTAAAGTGTGGAACTCTGCAAGCCACTCAGATCCCCTGCGGTGCTGGCATGGTGAGGACCAAGAAATCCCGCTGAGCCTGCGGTGGTGTTGGTAACCTTGCATGGAAAGCTCCTGCACAGAGTGAAAAGAAGGGAAGACAGAGGGAAAAGTTCTGAGCTCTGAGCATAAATCTTTCAGTAAATTGAGGGAGCACAAATGTGGAACTGGAAGAAGGTAAATGAAGAGCTGAGGTGCTGCGTCCCCGTGTATGACCATCTGGAGCAGAACATTAGGCTCTCTGCAGGGCCTCTCATCTCCTCACTTCATTAACATGCAGTACAGTTCAGTGGTGACTCTCGCAGACGCCTCCGAACACGCATCCATCTTGCATTTATCTTACAGCAACAGATGTTGCAGCATTGTTTGACTTTGATTTTTAAGAGTTGAAATTGAAAGTAAGTCGTACCAGCACTTTCCAAAAGAAAACAGTTGCCAAATTTTCTCGCCTTCTGATTTACGAGGAGTGGAAACTTTGGAGTTTCGAAACTGCTGGCAGTTGTTAAATGTGCTTTATCTCTGGAAGTCATACATTTTTCACATACATCCGAAGTTAAAAAGTGAGGCTGCCTATAAATTCAATAACATCCTAAATGAAGACAGTGCTATTCGCTCCGTGCAAAACAAGTAACTGCAGGTTGTGGTCTGTCGCTCTGCAGCAAAAAGTTTAATGTCTTATGTAGTTTAATTTCACGAAGATCGTCGACACTCAAAACCCAGCGTGTAGCTAAAGTGCCTTTTTATCCAGGGTTTTTTGTTTTTAGTGCCTATATCAGATGACTTTTATAAAGCTTTCATCAATGTTCCTGTAAACAATTACAGACTGTTAGTTATCATACCTGAGGAATCGATTCATCTCTAATTTGAGCAGCTGGTGTCGTTTATTCATTCAACATAAGAACTTAACATCAACGGGGCTTTTATATAATTTTCCTCCATGTGCATATTTTGTTTTGTAGTTCTGTTCTTTATGCAGCTCCAGCTGTAACATGGATATGAAACTGCCAGGAGCCTTCTGTTGACCCTGGGCTGAGGATGATATGCAGTGGAATTAGTTTGGGTATAAAATAAAAACTAGAGATCTATAGTATTTCATTTCCCATTTTCAAACAGGTTTTACACTTCGAAAATTATTGATTTTATTGTATTGATTTTATTACTGACAAACTTGTTAATGTTAATCTATGACCCAACGAAAGTATGCCTGTACCAGGTAACTCCTCTTAACCAGTGTTCAGCCAAAGTCCTTCTCACGATGAGCATCATAAATTAAACATAGCCTCGGCTTCCCCTGTGTGTCTGTTGGTGTAAAAATAGCTCGGTTTGGTGCACAGCGTGTTGCCCGTGCAGAGCCCTCTGTCTTTAATGAAGTGTTGCCATGAAAAGTGTGCTGATCCTCCAGTGTTACTTGTACTCATGCTCTGCAGCAGCCGTGTTCTGACTTTCTCAGACTCCCCGAGTGACTCTGAGCTCATTTGGTTATACAAGTGCTCACAATTACCCAGAGATTTGGACACAGGGACATGGGATATTTCCATATCCCTGACGGATGTTATTTTAATTACACTGAACTGCTTGACTTTGTGCTGAGGATTAGCATGTATTTTTTTCTTCTTCTGTGGATGTGAATGGGGGATTCTGAGAAGGTTATTTTCTTATTTACGGAGTCCCCTAGTCTCTGCCAAGGCACGGGGTAGCATAAGAAATGGTATTAAATTACACTGTTTATGAAATATCTGTCACTGAATCTAAAGCTGAGGATCTTTAAAGTATAGGTAATTACAAAATCCTGATAAGATACAAGATAATGAAAAATAATCCCCTCCTTTGCTGGCATTCTGCCATTTCAGAGTGTGTGTGGCTCAGATTCTGTGCATCATCTGAAGAACGGAGGTTTGTTATCTCCAATCAGCCTCATTGTGGGACCCTAATTATAAATGAAAAAAAAAGAAGATACACATGGGAGCAGGCAAGATAATTATAGTGTAGAATCTGCCCCTGCTTTGAAACACAAACATAAATGCATCAACACAGCTGATTAATTTCGGTGATAACGCAGGAGGAGATAGCAGGTGTGGGGACACAGATGCTTTCCCTCTGCATGATGCTTCCTGAAAACAAATGTTTCATGTCATTGACAGGAGAATGTGGAACAGTAGCTGGGTTCTGCTGATGTGAGAGAGACCCCTTTCAATTCATGTGACTCCTCCAGGCTGGTTGCTCTACAGGTCTAGGTGTGGAGTTGTAATGTGGTGCATTCTCTATCTTGTGATGAGAGATTTGCAGAAGCATCTCTAACTCTTCGCATGCTGATGCTATTTCACCACTCTTCATTCGGTTTGAGGAGTCGTTGGCATGAAATGGCTTTCTTGCAACATGCCTTGAGTATAGCTGAGCGAATCGCCAAATTACTGATTTCTGTCACCGCGCTCTGATTTAGATATTCAGACCCAGGTGCAAAAAATCAGCGATGGAAATGTGGCAGTTGAGCTGAATCTCCTGCAGGGAAGAAAAATCTCAATTCTCAGTAGTGCTGAACGAATAATGTGCTGTTGTTATGGCTTTGGAACCAGATGACACAAAATCTAATTTGCATCCAGGGTTTTTTGTTTTTAGTGCCTATATCAGATGACTTTTATAAAGCTTTCATCAATGTTCCTGTAAACAATTACAGACTGTTATCATACCTGAGGACTCGATTCATCTCTAATTTGAACAAACTGGTGGAGTTTATTCATTCAACATAAAAACATCAAGAGGGCTTTTCAAGATATTTCATTTTTTATACTGCTTCACTTTTCTTTTCAGTTCTTTATGCAGTTTCAACTGTAACAGGGACTAAGGATGATATTCAAGAAAATTGGTTAAGGTATAGAATAAAAAAATATATTTAAACTTTTATTTTTTTAAATAAGGCGATGTGTCAGCTGAGCAGATTTTATTCTAGTTGTTTAAAAAGTGGTTAAAAAAAGTGCAGCTAATGTTTGTGCCTCGTTCTGACTTTTTTTTTTATTACTGACAAACTGTTTCATGACAACATTAATGCTCCATCTGCGGGATAAAGCAGACATCACTGCAGCCTGTTGCAGCCCAGAGACAATGAAAATCTGCGTGCACTAGTTTGGACTGGATGAGCCCTGTAGTGTCACACTGATTCCTGGAGGACAAAATGCAATCTCCAGGCTATTACTTTTCCCATCTGGCTCGTTTAGAAATCCATCCACCCTCTTGTCTCCCTTCTTCAGTCATTACTTCTAGCACGCCGGCGTGACGGGCCGTTTGATTTTCCTCCTCGCGCAGGTGACACCGGCTGGACGATCGCACGAGCCCGACCGACGGCGCACGTGGTCACCCCCCCCCCCGGTCCACCTTCAGCCCAACCAGCACCTGTGCGTGGATCCCTGCAGGACGAACGAGGAAACCGCGAGAGCCAGTCAGAGCAGAGCAGGAGCCCGGAGCGCAGCGCGGACGCTCCTTCTTCTCTCCTCCCTCTTCACAGACCCCGCCGCTGCGCTTCTCCCCCCCTTCTCCCTCCTCTCGCTCTCTCTCTCTCTCCTCCTTTCTTAAACTGACATTGGTCTGGCTCGAAACATGATAACAGAAAAGCCTTCCTCCGCTCCGCGTTGTCGGGCTGCCCTCGACCCCGCACACTTGAAACTCAAATAAGCAGGCGCAAAGAGGGAAAGGGGGTCTCTCAGTATCCTGTCAGCGGGTGCTCAGAGGGAATAACAAGAGACCTTTCTACCACACTCACGCTCACACACACACACACACTCACGCAGCCTCGTATGTGCTCCTGCGCATCGCAGATCTTAGAAAGTGCCACAGCGTTCAACGACAGTGGAAGTTAAAGATGCACGCGAACGCCTTGATACGCGCAAGCATTGGATTTGTAGCTTTCTGCTTGGTCGCCTTTGTCCAGCAGCCAGCTTCAGGAAGTAAAAGCACTCAAGGTAAGTTCTCATCTCTGCAGAGCGTGTTTTTTACTCTGGGAATTCACCGCTTTTTTTGTTCATTGATAGATCTTCTGTACGCGTTTCGAAAGATGATGCTTCCAAAATTTGAGACCAGTCGACTTGAATCATTATGTGCGTCCAGTAAAGGGCATTTTAAAATGTGGAGGGCTACTGTGAAGTTTTTTTGGGGGGTGATTTTAGTGCAGGCGCCTTCTGACGCTTCATTCATTGCGTTTTATTGTCAGCACGCTCAGTTCTTTCCATGTATGTAGGTGTGTTCCACGTGAAGTTTCACTGAGAGTTTGCTGTCCTCAGAATAAAAGCGACCTGTCTTTGAACTTCAAACAGCATCAGCAGTGTGACAGTTATGTTTCATAGCCAGCCCTGCAGGTAATTGTAGTGAGACTAGTAAGAGGTATTTGTCACAGTGCAGACAAGTATTTGACACCAGCCTGTAACACACACATGGAGGAGTCTCTGTCTGTCAGACACTGCAGCTACAGTGCTGTCCTGCCTGCTTGGCTGCCCTCTTGCTCTCTTGTCTTGTGAGAAATGATTCACACTAGACACGGGCAGCCTGAATCCAAACTCTGGCACCTTGCAGGAACAAGCCAGACACGGTGTTAGCCACTCCATTTCTGATCCACGCAGACGTGGTTGGAGTTTTGTCACGGAACAAACGTCAGGTCGGAGCTGCCAGACGTATCTGCATGCAAAGACACATCACAGTTTCTGTGTGAGTGTTGATGGTGGTTGGTGATGTTTCGCACACACAAAAAGACATCTCTCGGGCGGTCGACAAGGCAAAAAGAGAAAGGGGGTGGGTGACTATTTTGCTTCCTGGGTGGTCTGCCCCCACTTGTGGGAAAACTCAATATTTACATTTTGCAATTAGAACTACTTTTTTCTTGCTTTATTTTCCACAACATTGATTACACACTTCCTTGTAGTGTGGAATGCTGCTGTGTGAGAGTCCATCAGTAATGGCATGCACCTGTTTGTTGGTGGGCGAGCGAGACGCCGTGGACGACCACTCGGTAGGTTCCCCTCTCCGGTTTATCCTCTTTATCGGTGCCGGGCAAGCAGCACAACAGTGGCACATTCTCTGTGTTTGGCTCTGAAGTCATTTGTGAGTATATTTTGTGCCCTGCTGAAAATAAATATTGTGTTTGATGTCAGTGGTAGCTCTGTGGCACTGACAAGTCCGAAATCTGGGAGCAATTTAGAAAAATGCAGAAACGGGGAGATTAACAATGACAAAAAAAAATGCACAATTTGTCAGGCCAATATTTATTCAACGCAGATGTTGCCGACAAGAGCCTTTGTCTTTCATCAATGTCAGTCTAATCATGGCGCTGTGTCTCAGGCATCAGTCATTACTCTAGGAAAAAAGAGTGAATGAGCAGTGGAATGAGGGAGGGAAGATTTGAGGATGTGGTGGAGAGAATGACAAAGGAAGGAAAAATGAGACCGGGGAAGCAGGAGGAGATTAAGGGTGCACAGGCAGATAGTGAGAGAGAGCATGATTCTTAGTGAGTGAGGTAAAAGGGGAGAGGGAAGAAGGGAGCCGCAGACGTCATGGCAAATCACTTTTCCTCCAACAGAGTCAGGCGCTCTTCGTTAATGTTGCAGCACCAAGGCAACGGTTGGTGTGGGGCTGACATGCTGCTGGAGCTGGCTGTGTTGGTGTAACCTCTGCTCTGGGACCTCGGGGTCTAAAGACACAGGGCTCCCTGAGTGGAGAGGAAGGCCAGACCCGGGCCGGGACACACTGTGGGAACCGAGCAGTCTTAGCAGCATGAGGCCCGAGTGATGGGGAGGCTTACCTAGAGATGTCGCCTGATTCTCCACTGGAGATGGAAGAGACGAAGAAATCCCCTTGCCACCCACCCGCCGACCCCCAACACTCACTCACTCCTTTCCTTTTTCACCCAATTCCTGCTTTGTTTGCTTTGTCCTCGCTTCCTTTCCTTTGCACTTAATGAAGTAGCTCGGCTCGGGCACAAGCAACGACCGCGTTTCACTCACTGTGTCAGAAAACCTTCAGTCAGCCAATGTGCTATTTATATTAAAACAAATGTGCACAGCTCCCTTCTTCCCCCCTCACCGTTTTCTCCAGGCCTCTCCACCCTAATTTTGTTAGTCAGTAGAAGGCTGCAGGTCTGTGTGAACATGTGTCGGTCTATGAATCTGCATAATTGTTACTGTGGTTAAAGTATCTGCAGTAATTTGGAGAATTCTCTGAAACCATGCACAAACCAGCCATTTAAATAGGACTTTTCTTTCTGCTTCTTCCTTTGGCCTTGAACTTCCCTGATCATTCGCAGTCTGTTGAGAGGGTTGGCAAAAAAAAAGGGGGAGACAGAGACTGTGGGCGCTGTCTTCTCTGAACATGTCCAGTCATCTGGCTTTAACATCTTGACACCACTTTGGCATTAACCTTTCCCCACCTTCGCTCTTCTTCCTCTGACTGTGTGGTTTCAGCACTGTCCCCGAGTCCCGACAAGCTCCTGCAATGCTATTTGTTGAGCTGTTACACTCATCCCCTCAGAGACTGGATGTGCCTTAAAACAAGCAGGCGCAAAAGTCCCCGTTTGCCTGCCAAGGTACTGGAGCACAGTTTTTGGCAAAGTAATTTTTAACAGCCAGCAAATGGAAGATGTATTCAGGTCAGCTGGGAACAAAAGTCATTTTCTCTCCTTATCAGGATGCTCTGTGACTTTGAGAAGTGAAGGACGTTACAGATCAGGACACCGTGGTTTGGATCACTTACTGACACGTCGCCCTTCGCTTCTCCTGTCTGCTACTTAGTGTTTAAACCCAATTAAAGCACACGAGTCCCTAACCTTTTTAAAAAATAAAATCCAAACAGAAAGCGCTCTCCTGTGATTATGAGAGCCAAGTTCATCCCAGTGAGACTTCTCCCTTCTGCAGCAGGCATCCAGTGTCAGATAGTTGTGTTCACTTTATGATCAGAGGCGACGGAGGCAGGTTGAGCCTCGAGGTAGCCCTCGGTCACTTAGCCACTGAGTGGGTGGAGGAGATCAATCCTGCTTCACTTTAACACTCGGCAGACATACTCAGAAAGCAGCTGCCTGACAAGTGGTGCTCCGGTGTCATTGTACATGTTGTTACAGAGTAGCCTAGAGAGCAGAGAGATTATTATCTTGGCATTGCTTGAGTGGTGAAAACACTTGATAACAATTCCGTCCAAGAGCAGCACAGCACAGAATGACTCACAAAAAAACCCCGACTTTGATCTGTGGGTGTGTTGTGAGGACATGTGAGCGTGGGTAACTGTAGTGAGTAATTTTACACTGGATATTAATGATTGCACTTAGCAGACAGAAGTGCTCTCACTTCCCAAAATGAGGCTCCATGGTACACGGAGGATCTTTTGAAAACAGGGAGCGGTTTAGATTTATTGTAGTTTTTTTACTTTTTGTACTTCAGTGTGGCCCCGATGCGTCTTGATACAAATATTTCAGTTTAGTTTTAGGACAGGCAGGCAGTCTGAGCACCATGTTTACATGTAAAAATGAAGCTGCCTGCAAGATGTAACCCAAGGAGGTTCAGTGGGTCCGCGTCTTGAGCATTGCTTGCTTTCATGACGGCCTCTGGAGTGTAAAAACCAAGATATTTTCAGATGGTGTCAGAAATGTTGGCCTTAAGAAATCTGACTTCTCTGCTCAAGGTCTCTAAACAAGAATTTCGATAACTCCACTTGCCAAAACCACATTTAATCAATCTTTTTCCTCTGGTCATGTTTTTCACAAGACCTGAATATTTATGAAAGAAACTTTTTTTGTAGACAAATGAAAAGTTATCATCAGTAACTTTTGCTACTGTATATAAAGAATTCATCAGTATCACATAAAAGGTTTCTCTTAATTTAAAGGAATAGTTCGACATTTTGGAACAAACCAACATGCCTGACCTGGCTCTGTCTGGTTATAACAGTACCCAGCAGCACCATATATCACTAATTAACTAATTATATATTATTTGTTTAATCCTCTAACTTCTGGGGGTCTTCGTTGGTTGCTTGGCAACAGCTTATAGGCAGGAAATACATTAACACATTAAAATGGATATTACTTTTAGTTTGGTATGCATTTTAATGCTGTAACCTGTGGATAGAACACTGCTAGCACTTTCCAGTCTTTATGCTAAGCTAACCAGCAGCTGGCGGGCTCTAACGGACAAGCACGAGATGTTATCACTCTGTGATGCAAAGCGAATAAGCATTTCCCAAGCTGTATTCCCAAGCAATATTTTAAATTATGAATGTCAGGTCACAGCAAAACAGAACCATAGCCAAGGGACACTGCAGATACCCTGTTGCTCCCTACAGAATGTAACCTTTCCTCCCTCCCTGCAGCAGGAAATCACTTTTTCAGCAGCTGGCGAGGCCCCTGTGACCACTATTTGTCACCTCATTTAGAACGGTTGCAGGGCTGACAAATCTGTAGATTTCAGGTGCAGAGGAGGGGTGAAAAATGTAGTTTAAACCACCCAAACCTTTCAGGGAACATCAGGACAACTACTTTGTATGCAGGCCCGATGTCCTGAGTCAGAGAACATTCAAGCCCTCACAGGGAGGAGAAAGGACTGCTGAGCTTGATTGGAGCTTGTTCATTTATCAAGGCTCTAATCTGAACAGTATGTTTCAGATATGACTTGTGATGCTTCTCTCAACCGTGGCCTTGTGGTTCCAATAAAAACTCCCATCTCTGGGTCTCTTTTCCTCTCACCCTGTCAGTGGCCTTTGTTCTCTGTGCAGATGCAGATGCGGCGCTGTGCTGACAACATCCCTGTTGGTTTCGGGGGAGGATGTAGCCGGTGTTGACGGCTCTCTGACCCCACAGTCTTAGACTCACCTCTAGAGCCCCCCTCACGAGTGCTGATGGCTTGCTGAGGAGCCTCAGTGCCGTCCCTCGGCCAGCTGCGGCAGCTCTTAGATCATTAATCCCCCGCCACCACATTTGTTTTCCTGTTTCATTACTCACTGATTAGGGACAGTGTGATTGAGAAACAGATATCAATGGGATTGTCATCTCAGTGTCTGTACATTCTTAGGCACGGGGTTGACTCTAAACCATGCTTCCTCTCCTCATGCCCTCTTCCCCGCTCTATCCTGTGACCCTTTGGTTGAATAATAAGGCTGCGTCTCTCTTTGAGAGTTTTGTGGGGGGGGGGGGGGGGGGGTCACC
>JAUMTR010000025.1:15798750-15853234 GCA_032270685.1 Microctenopoma stevenorrisi | reverse complement strand
AACGCATAGTGCGTATGAATAATGTAATCCTGTTTTCGTGGAAACATTTTCACTTATTAAGTGAAATGTTTTAGAGTAAAACAAAGAAAAAACTACTTGTACTGAAAGACAGTAAAGACAGATTCAACTCTAATATCATCGAACTATATTGACTGGCGTACGAATAAGTCTCACTGGTTGTTGTTGTTGTAGGGCAAGTGTCAAAGATTGATCAAAGGCTATTTGGGGTATTTCAATAAATCATTAAATGTCATTTTGGAAGATGAAAGTATAATCTATTTCAATTCCATATTTCTTGATAAGACTAAATCAGGTGGCACTACTGTTTGTTGTCCAAAACATTACAATCATAATTAAAGAACTGTTTGCTTTAGAAACGAAAAATGATAACAATTTTGTCAGATATTGAAAACAAAATCAGATAGATATAGAATTAATCCTGTATCTGTTTGAGCACTGCTTTCACCTCCCACCCACCCCTCCCCCCTCACCCTCAATAATATCAGCTGAAGAAGGTGTCACTACAGTTTATTGCATGGCAATACCAAATGAAAAAAGCCAAGTTATTTATTATTGGGTGGGTTCTGGCCATTTTGTGTAGAAAGAGAGATGACTTCACTGATGAATTTGAGACTTCCTCCATAGACGGAGGCATGGGAAAACGGTTCGACCCTATGCAAGACTGGACAACCCCTGGAGAAGTTCAGATACATATTTATCACTGACTGTAAGAGCTTTTAACGCTGATAAATGAAAAGTGCAGGTTTTTCACAGATCTTCTGTTTAACCCTTCACACCCATTCACCATACATTCCTTTCTTTATTGATTAAATCTACTGACTATTTACTGGATTCATTGATTAATCATGTGCTCGGTAAAAGCTCACTGAATAGGAAAAAATGCTCATTTCCCACAGTGCTTATAGCTCCAAAGTTGGTCTCACTTAGTGTGGCTTAGTTTCTATTGCTTTATAGGGATACTTGTAGGTGGTAAAATGGTATTTGACAAAGATGACCTGCATACCGGTAGACGAGAGTACGAACATTCGCATTACTACAACAACAATTACAAACCGTTTCAACACAGTACTATTAAATTACATTTATTTTAGAGTTTCAGTAGAAGTAATACTAATATTCTTATCCTCATTAGAATAAAAACAACCATAACGGCATCCAATTATTGCTGAAATGATTAGTTGACCTTTGGAATGTGAGGATTTTATACACTGATAATAGAAAGGTACATATCTTACAGGTTTTCACTGCTGATTGGACAAAGTAATATAGATAGACTAAAAAAAACAGACTATAGTGGTGGCAGAGTTTCAGTACACCCAACAGCTCGCTTCTTCTTCCACCTCTCACATCGCCTGATATAAAAATATTTTAAAAGCCAGCCAAGTTCAGGTCACGTGAACTAATTTACTTTCTTAATTACCTGTTTCTGTTTTGCGTGAGTGCAAAGTTCGCATGAAGTAATTATGCAGTGTGTCAGCGAGTAAATGAAACATATACGCAGTCTGTCCTGAGCTCTAGTAGTCGATGCCTGCTTCACAGCTTACACAGAGAACCATTCACTTTATACCTCAGTTTGGCAGGAAACAACTAAAAATATCACACTTGTGCTGTAATTGCTACATTGCCATCTTTATAGTTGGTACTGTATCTGGCTAAAGCAACCACCAATGAATGTAATTGCTGTGTGCAGAGGGGAGAGTGTCATGTCAGTTAGCTCTGGTTGTATAAATATAAGGTATACAGCTGGACTAAGTGCCACCCTTCCCGCATATAAAGTATCCTGCATGAGGCCAAGACGTCATTAACGTTGAGGGACACATGCCAGGAAGTGTGAAAAAATCCCTTGAAAGGTACAAACGATTTTCTTGTCACTTACTACTAATGGGAAACGAGTTATGCTTAATTATTTGGTGTGGTACGTTCTATTAGATCTCCACTACTCACTGCTGAGTGTGTCATGCCAGCCACTCTCTGTGCTCTCTTAGTATTACTCTATGATTCACTTAATTACTGTAATAAGTGTTTTCCTTCTGGAGGTGGTCCGGAGGTCTGTGAGTCACAGTCTATTAAGGCCACACATGCTAAAGGAAAGGCCAGAACCAGATGCTCGGTCTATGATCAAAATCAAAGCGAATGGCCATTATTTATTCGCAGAGCTCGAGCTTCCTCAAGATGTTTTATAAATGACACGAGTCTACACGCTCTTTGCTGCACAGTCTCCAGGCTCATCTCTGTCTGTATCTGTTCTGGTGGAAACGCCGTATGAAATGTTCACGAAGGCATTAACAGATAAAAGAGTTTACTGTTTCTGTGTGTGTGTGTGTGTGTGTGTGTGTGTGTGTGTGTGTGTTAGTCGAGCGTAGTTATTTTTAAAAAATCCTTCCTGGATCATAAGCAGCATTTATTATGGACTAAACTGTACATATGTGTAAAATTGCAGCGTCCCTTTAAGAAATAGAAGAATCATGCGAACCAACACACGTGAAGGATAACGAGTGGACATACGTAATAAAAAGGAAATCCTGGGAAGGTGTCAACACAGAAATAGGTATCAACACAGTTAATGTCTTTCGCCATGTTAACAAGATGTTGCTCTCCTCACACTCACCCCGCGTGTTCTTGTTCATTTGGCCGTCGCCCTCAGATTAATCTGAGGCTTCATGGTTAGTGGACATAAGCAGGGAGGGACCTGGAGTTTTGAAGTTGTGATCACAGTTTTTGAAAGCACTGGATCAGTCAGTGGTCATGATTCCTAAACATTTGGAGTGTGTGAAGGATGAGTGTAAATATCCCGAATGGAAGCAGTTGATATTTTTATTCACAGCTTGCTGGACGGCCAACAGTGTGTCCCTTCATTAGTTGAAGGGGATCTGGGAAGGAGGGGGGGTGTAAGATGCTAAATTCTGTGTTAATGTTGATGTCTGCATTTCATTGAAACCACCATTTTTTGAGGAGGGTACTCGGTTTCATGCTCTGCACAGGTTGAAAAATCCATTACACACAAGTCTACATGTTCTCATGTTGTCATGCTGTGAGCAGCCATAGTCCCTTTGGTCAGGAGTCCCCTCCTGATTACAAACACTCCAGCAGTATGCATACTTAATTAATACAGGCGGTAACGTCTCTCTCTACTCCAAAAGGTGGTTCACTTATTGCTTCTCATGGATGTTTGAACTTCGCGGTGCAGGATGGCGTACGTGTGCAGGTTTACTCTTTTCACGTTCAGTGTTACCAAGAGAGAAAGTTTGTCTTTGTTTGAAGCGTTTGCGAAACGTTTGCAGCCCGTCACAGTGTAGTTTAGTGTGAAACTGAAAGTCTCCAGTGCACATAACAGTATTTACATGTTTTTTAATTCTGGATTATTAACAGGCTCTCGGTTAATATGGACGTGTTAATAAAATTAGTTCGGACCTGTTGCTTTGCGGAGGTTTTGCTTTTTACAGAAGTATCATGACAGGGACCACTTATGACAAATGTATTAATATAGTACAGAGTTCTGCATCTACTGCACAGAAATGTTCCTGACCTTAACCCCATCCTGCTCAACCGCAACCCTAAGTATAGTGTAAGTGTGGTTCTAAGATGGATAATTACAATACTTGTTCCTTTATAATTATACGCAGTATGACAAACACTGATCTGAAGAACACCTTTTTTATGGACTTGAACCCGTTGCTCTCTGCATGTAGCGCCTGATGACGGAGGAAGGGTTTTGTTTTTGTTTGTTGCACGATTGAATATTTTATTACTTTCACAGAATAAATGCATCCCTTGGTTCGTATTTGTGACTATTATTTTGCTGTTGGCTGCAGGCGGCGCAAGTAAGGCTACACCTATGGGTGTCCCAGCTCCACTTAGTCTATTTCTGTTTCTGAAGAAAAGGTGATGGGCTGGAGGTGGGGAGGGTTGGGGCAAAGCAAACAGCGAGGGTCTCAACACTCAAAGTAAACATTACCCTATGTTTGAACTGCACACCTTCGGCCCTACAATTCTCCCACACACTCTCGCTCTGCCTTCGGAGTCTAATTCATGCTTACACACCCTCGAGCTGGCCCAGCTAAATACACTGCTTATCCCAGGCCTTCCCATAAATCAGGGAGGAAAAGCACCTCTGACAAGGTCTCACCTCTACAGCCAGCGGCCCTTACAGCAGCTCTGACTTACATGTGGGGACTGGTTTGGTATAAATGGACTAATGGCTTTTTAGAGTAACTTTCCTAATCACCACCTCCAAGGATACAAGGATGTTTTATCTAGCAAATGTAATAATATCCTAACAAATCGCCTTTTTTCATTTCTGCATCCTTTCTACCTCCACATTCACATTTTGACACAACACATTTTAGCAAACCTACTATAGAGCATAAAGGGAGTTGATTTAGGGAGAGAGAAGACATATTTTATTATTCTACAACTTGGTGTCATCCAACAAAATCAGTGAATTTACTATTCCGAGAATTTCAGTGGGTTTAAACACAGACTCGAGCTATTTGTGGCTTTAATATGCTCAAGTGCATAAACCGGAGAAGAGCTACAGCAGCAGCAATATTCAAAATGACACATACCCTCAAGGAAAGTGTTTAAACATCTGAGCGTTGCCCAACAGCTCTTTCTTCTTTGGTTCTGTTGTTTTGACTTTGTTTATTCATCCTTGTCTTGAAACGCCGGCTTCATCTTCTGCTGCCTTAACTTGTTCCCAACAACTGTGATCCCTCAGCAAAAAAGAATAATAAAAAAACTCTCAATGAAAAACACAATTTGTTCATCTTGGACATGAGTCAATTTCAGGGGAGGCATTACTTAACATATTTTGTTCTCGAGTGCTCAGAGGAGCGTCCTCTGGACTGAAGGGTGTATTGTGTCTGACATGTTTCTTTCCATGGCAAAGACAGTTTGGGGTTCCAACAAGACCAGCACACTCGGCTTTTGTTGTTCATGTGTTCGTTGGAACATCCCCAGTAACTTTTACGGGTGGATTTTTTCAACAATGCTTTGACAGACATTGATGATTGTAGTTCGGGTTTGTATTTATTTCATTTTGTGGAGCTCACACCAAACGCACCGCAGGAGTGCTATGTGTTCATTTCGGCGTTGATCATCACAAAATACTCGGCGTTACATGCGACATGCGCCTGAAGATGCAGTTCTGCTGCATGTTGGGCAGCTTTCAGAGACTGGTTGCATGGACATTTTTGAGCAGGAGGCAGGTTTTGCAGACTTAGTTACATAATTGCACTGGTTTAGGTGGTTTTCCCAAACATAGAGGCTGTTTTGTTTATTTTAAAACCCTAGATGCAGCGCAAGCTGCTCTCAGCCATCATTTAAAGCTTCACTGAAGTTATTATGAATCATAACACGGCAGTTATTTTCATAAAACTTGCAATACGTAAACCCAATATTGCACTGTTTTAGACAAGAATATAGTTTTAGCGAAAACATGGAAAGATATTTCTGCGTTTGTTATGTTTTGTATATCATAGCTGTTCAGGTTAACCTTACAGTCGGTATGTTACGTTCTTAGTCCTACGTGTGCGCGGGCGAGCCTGAGAATGCGTGTTTGTGTGTGCGTTTCAAACTAAAAGTGTGACAACCTTGCGGACTGGGAATATTAAGAGAACTGTTGCTCCAGATGGGAACATTAATAATATGCTGAAAAGAAGGATTCTTTGAGTTTCTGTCATGATGAATACAAATTACCGCGCGGACCTGGCAGTAAAACAGATATTTTGTGGTGATTAATACCGTCTCTATTGAAAAACACTTTCTCACACGGCCTCTTTCGCTGTTATGCTGGAAGACAGAGCTGGTCTGCATCCTGAGCAGAATTCTTATTGTTCTCACATATTATAAATCAGCACAGAGCTCGGGAAGTTCTCGCATCGCTAAAAACCTTTGTGAAAACTTTGACAGAGCTGTCGGCGTTTTTGAGTGAGACCTGCGCTGTTATCCAAATTTGACTTATTTTGGAGAGGGAGGGCTGGACAGAGCAGAGCGGTGGAAACACGGTCATGTCTGAACTATTCGTGGCTCCTCAACTCACCCACTGACTCACCTCTGTCTAGTGACCTTTTGTCTGCAGGGGCTTCTGAAAAAAGGAGCTGAAAAAATTGACAAATCCAAGTGAGATTTACTGTTGTACATTAACTGTATAGTTTTAGGCAACAGAGTAGTTCTGGTTTTTATTGAGCTTTCTATGCAAATGCGAGCTATGAGCGCGGAACTGGTAGAATTTCATCTGGAAACTTTGCAGACTTTTCAGTGAAATAACCCTCTGCCATAGCAGGATAAAGGCGAATACTAGACTCTGACCTCGTAGTTTTGTGTGCTTCTTGGATTGATACCAGCACAAATATGCTGCCGTCGTGATGTTTTCTCGATCTGCCCTATAGGCGGTGTAATGGCTTATTTGTGATTTGATTTTCTGATACAGGTTTTTCTGAGTTTTGAGCAGTGTCATTGTCCTTGTTTCCACAGCAGACTTTGTGTCCTCCAGCTATAAGCAGATATAGCCAATATGTTAAGCTGGGGAGTTTAGGTAGCAGGTCATTTCCCAGTGGGATCAGCCGGCTCCTGTGAAGGGTTTGTGATAAGGGTGGATATTGGAAGCTATGTAAACCTTGTTAAGATGCCCTGCCCCTGTGTGCAGGGGGTAATCCTAAACACCTGGGCTAGTTAACTGGGATTTGGTGGGATTAGAGGCTCCATGAGGCAAACCTGATCATGCTCCTAGTTAAATCCATTTCCATTCTTATCTCGCCACATTCCCTCTTTAGAATTTAAACTCAATCCAGCAGCCACTGTTTGTACTGAGCTTTTTTATCTGTGGTCACTCTGTGTTTAGTCTGGCCGAACCGAGATTCCTCTGTGATTGAAGTCCTTACTGGAGTTAAATAATTTGTATATGTTATAAGAAATGCGTGTGCCATTTAGGAAACAAATGCAGCTATAGTCCAAAGTTAGTTTATTAGGTGGTTTCAGCCATACTAGAAATGTGGTTTTTGGGACGGCAATAGTCTGCTGGTTTATTCACCACTTTGGTTCAGACTGAAGTATTTTAAAATATCTGATGAGTTATTGTCCCGTGAAATTTAGTTCTTGTACCTCAAATCGCACTGTGTGTAAATACATCCTCACAGCAGGGCTGTAGACCTTTAGTGTTGTTTTCTTTTTAGCCCACTGAAGGCTAATACAGTATTTCTTTATATTTATCTTATTTCTGTGGGATGAATGCATTGAGGACACAGAGGGAAGGAGGATGACTTTCAACAAAGAACACTGCTGGAGCTGGGTCGGAGCTACAACTGGCCACGGGTGCCCCAAGGCTTCATTGTTTTATCTCTTTTCTATCAGGCCGTTTGCATTTCATTTTTCATATGTCTTTTTTTTATTTCAAAAAAATGTATTTGATCAAATTTACTGGTGGTCAGTTAAAGATCACAAGACAATAATATTGTTATGTGTGTATATTAAGTCATTTTCACAAAGATAAAGCTTTGCTGTTAAAAATGGTTCTAGTTTAGCCAAATGTGTCCTCACTACATGTTTGCCAATTCAGTTTAATGTTGATATTGACATCGTTATCAATCAAATGTCGCAGAATCAGTTACACAACGTTTGACATTTAAAACACTCTTTTACTTTTTTTTTATGTAAAATCAAGACTGTTTCAGCTTCACCAGCTAACCGCTCCCTCCCTCTTCCTCCTTGTGTAGATGTGGACGAGTGTGCAGAGGCTCTTGACAACTGCAGCATCGATGCCATCTGCCAGAACACCCTGAAGTCATACAAATGTATCTGCAAGTCGGGCTACAAAGGGGACGGCAAACACTGTGAGGGTGAGTCTTGCCGGTTTTGCACGTTCTCGTTTTCACCTGTGGTTAGGAGGCACAAACTTTTGCTCCCTGCAGTGGGAGCATGGGGCAGATTTTCACAGCACATTGAAGTCGGAGCCACATTTCTCATGTTGATTTACCTTATCTCGAATAACCCAGGCCCCCGTGCCGGCGACAGGCTTGATAAGAGCTTCTGTCTCACTCAACATACCTCATTAGTTTTAAGAATCTCCTGAAGAGGTAGACAAGGCGAGGGAGAGAGCGACTGACGGAGGGAAAGGGAGAGCCAGGTGCAGAGTGCTCCTTTGTGACGAGATGAAATGAAGCAGTAAATATCCTACACATGTTAGAGGAGAGAATTAAGATAGCGGCTGAAATGGCAGTCAGAGGCCCTGCCAAACAGCCAGGGATATTTCCACAGCCAGAGGCTTGCTGTCAGACACAAATCTGTTTTTCCAGCTTTTTTCAATGTGCTGTAAGCCTCTGGATCATTATATTCCACCATTTTTATTAGTATTATTACAAAACTATATTTCACAATGTCATTTTTGTCCTTACTATTATTATTCTTTCATTTTCTTACATTGACCCAATGTTTTTCATGGCCTTCTGCCTGTGGGTCATGGGGTTTGCGTTTTTGAATCTATTGTAAAATATTTGCATGGTTTGGTTTCCATTGAACTGAAGGTTAATGGAGGGTTCCTCAAAGCTGACATACTTAAGCAAAATTCAAAAGAAATGAAATAATTATTACCTAAACAGAAGCGAGTATCTGGTGTATCACTAGTTACTTTTTGCATTATGATGTATTCTTCGTGGATTTACCCCCCCTCACTACTTAAGCTAGTTTAAAATCAGCCCCATCGTCGCCAGCTGCTGTTTTGGTTCCACAGTCTGTGCTTTGTTCATTTTACATTTTACGTTTTATCCGCTATGTTTTCACCTTTAAAAAAAAACAAACAATCAAATTTAACGTTGTTTAATGTACAAATTGTTCTCATTGTGGAATAAGTAATGTTTAGTGGTGGTTCTTAAAAATGAAAGGCTACTTCTACACAGAGTATTTTTCTGGGCAAGTAGATTTAGGTTTTCACGATTAAAGACTATACAACGTACCCTGTAGTTGTTGCTAAAACTTTTCTGTATGAGCCGAAGCATGGCGTCATTAGCAGATAGGACAGTATTCTTTATGATTTATGATGATTTGATTTTAACATGTGACCATAAAGTCACCATCTACACAATAACAGGATATTTGGAGGTCATTACATTTTCTTTTTATTATTTCACTGGGAGTTAATTTTGATGACCTTACAAATTGACTTTCACTTTATTTTTTACCATTCTGCTTGCCTTTCTTATTGTTTTCTATTATTATAAAATGAATGCTGGAGCAGGAAGGGAGATTCTCTATGCTTTGTCTTCTTTCCAAAACTTAATGTCAGTGTTTATGATTTAGTTTGCATGTGAGGATTAGAGGGTCCAGGACTTTGTGTCCTTGAAAAGCTTTAATATATGGTCCTTATTAGAGTCTTGTCTGTCTAATGCCAAAAACTATGATTCTTAATATTACAAGTATTATATTTTATCCAGAGAATTGAATTTGTGATTTGTTGTTTGTTGTACGTACTTGTTAAAAAGAAAAAAAACACATCTGTTATACATAAAAAGACAAATCTTTGGTGTTGACTTGGTAAGATGTGTCAGGCACTGAATAAAATCTAATTTAGAGCTATTGGAAGGGAAAGTCTCTTTTGTGTGGTGGGTGTCCCAGGTTTAATGCAGAGAAGGACAGTGATGGCTGATTGTTTGCTGCGATCAGGGAATGACAGAGATGTGTGGGAAGTGGAAGGGCAGGGAGCAGGAGGAGAGTGTTTTTTTTTTTAGTTTCAGTCCCATCTCTCTACTGTCAAGTCCAATTAAGCCCTGACTGAGGCAGACTCAAAAAGCAGCTGAACCGCCGGAATCATCGGCCCTAAATGGGCCAGTAAGTGCTGAGTGGAAGCGTGCTGTGTTCATAATCCACCTTAGTACAGGCCCCTCAGCCATCATCATAACCATGGCAGACAACTCCACTCAGGCTGTCACACCGATATGCAGTCTCTCTTTCTCGTTCTGCCTCTCCTCCCTCGTTTATGTGTCATGTTCCTCATAGTTTAGCTACTAGGACTTGTTCGATTTATATTTTGGCTTGAAGGCCTGTATTTACCTCTAACTAAGCAGAGGCTGAATCCGTCAGTCATCAGTGACGTCAGGACTAATTTATTGCCTCTGATTGCATATATGGTATAAAACAGCTTAATGTCTCTTTATTTAATATTAATCTTTAATTGTCCATCATAATATTTATATATTTCTCCACTGGCCCTCTGCCTGGTGTATTTCTGTGTGGAGCTTGCACGTAGCTCCGGTTTGCTCTGCCTTCTCAGAGACATGTAGGTTAGACCTCCGTCTGACTAGATAGTCTGTCGGTGTGGTTGTGAGTGTAAATAGTCGTCGAGAAACAGACCTGTACGCGGTGTGCCCCCAAATCTTGCTTAGTGTCTGTAGAGATGGGCTCTAGCTCCCCACGACCCAAAAGGATAAGCAGGTATAGAAAGGTTCATATAGTAGACGGGTTCTGTTTCAGATGCTTTTACATCCTGCCAACAATATAATTCTGAGGGAAAAGACAAAACCTGTGAGGTTTTCATCATAAGTGCTCTCATGAAAGTACAAACCAGGTCATTTAAATTCTCTAACATAGTACCAAATGGCTTAATCGCTAACTAATTGCACTCAGATCGAACATTTGCTTATGTACAGTTCTGTTGAATGTCTTTATGGTAAATATTTAGCTACACCAAAGATCCTGTTAGCCTAGCTTAGCACTGACCCAAACAACTGAAAAGTTTCTATCCAGGGGTTTAATTATGGAACTAGATTTTTCCAGTATGTAAAACCACATAATAATAATAATGATAATAATATGTATATTGTTACTTGTGTGATGTTTTTTTTTCTCTTAATCTAATTAAATAATAACAGTATTGAATATATTGTTCACAAAATCTGGGTGTCGCTCCTGCATTCCTGATGTTGGGTCTCGATTGCTCCGAGTTGCTGAAATACCTCTACATAGCTCTAATTGCACTCTCTCTCTGCAGATGTTGACGAGTGTGCAACTGAATACAACGGCGGCTGTGTCCATGAGTGCATGAACATCCCGGGGAATTACAGGTGCACATGCTATGATGGCTTCCGATTGGCACACGATGGGCACAATTGTCTAGGTGAGTGAGCATGTGTTAAACTGTTTTTCACTTTTTACTCGTGCGTGTTCTGCAGCTGGGTTAATTATGCAGGAGAAAGCTGTTATATGGGGCTTTTGTCAGGAGGATGTATACATTAAACTGCGTGTGTCAAATCTCAAAGTCAGCCTGACACAAACCATGTGGCTGCATAAATTCTTCTCTATGCATGTATAATCACATCATGGTAATATGTGTCCCAGGTCAGAAATGACATCTTTTTATTCTCCTGCATCAGATTAGCAATTTCCTTGCTTCACACATAGTTTCCAAATGTGGAGTCACAAAAGGAAAAAACGTGACTTTTAATAAGTCTAACAAAAAGAAGTGAATATGTGTGAAGATCTTGAGCGGAGTGCTGAGTGTGCCTTCAGCTGTCAGTACTTTCCCATGGTTTAATATTTCACCAGTGTGCTGTTCATATTGGCTTCACCGAGAACGTATTATACTTAAAGGGTTATCAAATGAAGGGGCAAAAAAACAGTGCAAACCTCCCTATTCTTCTTTCTGTCTGTTCTCCCCATGCACTCATTTATGTTCCTTCTGTTTTGTTTTGAAAGCCCCACCTCCGACCCTGCTGCTCCCCTGAAACCATACGCCCCTTAGTTACAACCCTAGCATGATGCATTTCACGTGATATTGCCCCGCTAGCGACCGTGAGATTGTTGCAGAGTAAAGTAACAGTCATCATGTTACAGCGGACTTCACGTTCAGATGAGGTGATGACAGGAAATCTTATCAGCAGTGCTTTCACATGCAGGCACGCCGGGCAACACACTCGTATCAGTCCCACGTTTATTTGATGAACTGCATATAATGCGGGATTTAAGGTACCCTAGAATGGAAAACACTCGCATCTTTAGACCGATAATAAGCGTGTTGTGACTTGACGATGCCTGCGTGTCTCAGATCGACTCCTTCTTTCAGTCTTGCTGGATTTCTGTATTTGTCTCGTGTTCCCTTTGCCTTCAGTGTAAAGCAAGGCTATTTTCCAAGTCATTTAGCAACAGCCTTCATTTGTGCGTGGATCATTTGCTGTGCTGTGGATCAGCTCTTGCCTTGCGTGCAGGTGTGTAATCGCGATGTATGGCTGTGTGGCTGCTGCTGTTGCGTCAAGCAGAGCTGCATCCATCGGCTCCTTTGATATTATTTGTCATAGTGAAACACACACAAACATTTTTTCTTCTTCTGTCATGTTTCTCTTCCTGACCTGTGTGCATGAGGCAGAGGGGTTTCCCAAAGGCCTCAGATCTCTCTTTCAGAAATTCTCTTATTCTCTATAAAGAAATAAACCCAGTTAATTATTAAATGGGCAAACATTCTTAAATCTCAGGGTAGCAGATGGAGCATATTGAATGGTAAATATGCAGCTGTCAACTACAAATCCAGCTCTTGCCTTGTGACCTGAAAGGACTCATTTTGTTGAGAATTTAACTCATGCTAATGCCCCTGCTCTGCAGTGCTAAGGGAATAATCCTCAGCACAAACACAAAAAAGGAGAGGAAAAGGTAGAGCTGAGGTTTCATGTTAAGACCCCAGCTTCCTCTTCCAGGTTTAAGCTCCTTTTTGGCCCCTGAGAAAAGATTAGCCCTCATGGCCTTGGAGTGGGGAGCCTATGCAGCTGCTTCCCAGACAAGGTCAAACCCGTGAAGTCCTTATAGACCAGATGTGCCCGAGGCTGCAGAGCAGAAGACGTTCACCTGATCCTCAAAAGTTCACACTGACTTTAGAGTCCGTGGCCTGGTAGCTCAATGGTTTAAGCGTCAGACTGGGAAGCAAAAGGTCGCAGGTTCGAACCCCGTCTGACTCCTAGTCCATCCTCTACCAGGTGTGTCTCTGAGCCAGACACCCAGCGCTAGCTCCCTGTAAGTCGCTTTGGATAAAAGCGTCTGCCAAGCAAAGTAAAGTAAAGAGATCCTTAAGAGAACGCAGCTTTTTCACAGAGTTCCAGTGATTTTGATTGTATTTTCTTTTCACTGCAGTATTCTGTAAATCCTGCCGCGAGTGCTCGTAGGCTTCTCGTCAGCCAGTAGACACCACTCCTGTGACGAGTTAGGCCAGCTCACGCGCATCCTTGTTGATGTCTTCTTTGTTTGCTCACTGCTGCACATGCCACAGGGCTCCTTGTAATTGGATGGTGTTGGCAGCATAATGACATCGGGCGGTGGCAGAAGGCAGCGGAGCGTGAAGCAGAGCGCTGCGCTGTGTGCCTCGCCGGAGATGCTCTGGCTTCTTGAGGTCTCCCCTGTCTGCCCTAAACCCCACAACAATGTCAGGAAGTCAGCAAGGTGGAAGCGATGCAATATCACAGCACACTGCTCTTGTCTGTGTGGAGTGAGATGTCACTCACTGTATAATTTACCTCACGGGGAGCTATTGTACCCTCTCAAATCCCACGCTGAAGAGAAGAAGTGAAGCAGATAAGAGCTTGATTACATCTTTTACAACTGGTACTATTATTATCTTGCGGAGGTGAGGGAGGAACGCCATTTAATCACCACACCTCTTTCATGGCGCGACTGTAAAGGATTTTTCAAGTCTTAGGAAAAACAGAGGAATCAATGTCAATTTAATCCAAAACACACATCCTCTTTACAATGAAAACCAGATGCAGGGAGGCTATTAGTTCCCCTCTGCAGCACCACCGTCCCCACATTTATGACCTATGTGTTTTGGTTGAGGTCTTACAGAAACCCAAATACCATCGTATCATTTCTAGTTCGTAAAACTCTCTCAAGTAGCTTAATATCATAAGCATCTGGGCAAATACTCTGTGTCCTTACAACCACAAATCACAACAATTTACTTCTATCTGGAGCTAAAGGACACAAATAAAGTGGAAATTCCTCTGTCCCGTGCAGTTTGACTGCGACTCTCTGGGAGAAATGAAGGCTTCAAATAGACATTACAGATGTTCTAGTGAGCACCGCCGAGTTGTAAAGGAGGGGCTTTTGTCATCCTCTTGTTTATTTTATTCATCATTTTCTGCTCTGTCAGGCTGGACATGTTGCTCCCTGTTGCCAGAGAATTGATTCGGCCCTCCACACACCCCACACACAAACACAGGTGAAGAGGCTGGTTCCCTTTGATTTCTATTGACCAACACTGATTTGGTTTGTATTGATTCAGCAGAGCTCAATTCCCCGTGCAATCTATAGGGAAATGAATGCCCTTTTGCTTTAACCTTTCTCAAAGACGGTGCATGATCTGTAACACAAAAGCAATGTCCGTACAGCGTTGATATTGGCTTTTGAATAAAAAGCTCTGATGTAGCATCTAAGGAAAGGTCGCGTCACCTAACAGAGTTTTGTTAGTTTAATAGTGCCATTGTTTTTTTGGGTGTTGTGTTGCCTGCTTATCCGACAGTCCCCCAGAATATTTGGTAGAACAGTCTTATCTGTCATCTACCTCAAAGTCTCCAAATTGTGGCCTGGCTGAGCGCGTGTCTCTGGTTTGTTGTCCAGGTGGATCCTGTTGCAAGGTTGGCTAATCAAACAGCTCTCAGACAGATGTATTATTAACCCGGTTCTGGTGGGAAATAGAGGTCATCGTAGAGCATCACGCTGATTTGCTCTGCAGCCTTTTAAATGCTTTCCTCCTAAGTGCGTCGGCTCTTCCAAGGCAGCGATGATAACCTCGGCACCTTTCACATTTTTATCTTGCAGAACATGTTTGATTCTGACCACCTGAACAAGGTCCCTTTAACTACAGCATTTAACTCCATAACATAAGTAGCACGGAGTTCGGGCCGTGATGACCCGGTGAACTCCTTTCACATTGTGCACAGATGGGTTCAGGATGCAGAAACTGCAGGGGCTTAGCACTAACCCCCTCCACACGTTTCCCAATGCAGAGGCAAATACCCTGTGCTTTCCCCAGTGAGCAGTCACTTAGCTTTTGTTGTGACATACATGGATCGAGTTTGGACAAGAGAGTCTCTCCACAGTTCAAAGGAGTGGAGCTGGACTGACGACTTAAAGAATGGATTGGAAATTGATGCATTAGCTGAAGACTATATCAACACACTCTCCTGCTTTCCACTCTCTGGATTGTTCGGTCCCATCCACCATGAAATGAACAATTCCAGCTGAGCCCACTTGCAAGCCTCCGGGGGAAACTCAAGCCTGAGATTGGGTTTATGGGTGTAAGCATGTAGCAGACTGGGAGCCGTCAGACGTCAGCACAGGGCCTCTTGTCTCCTTGGCATAGGGCTGTCCACCCAAAGTTATTCTGGGGTTTTGTTTAAAATACTTCCAGACTTGTTTTGGAGGAACAGAGAAATACCATTTAGCATGATCATAGGTCATAGTTTTTCTTTTAGGAAAGAACTCATCAAGAGATTGGATGTGGAGTTAGTGTCTGTATTATTTACTAAAATGGTTACCTGGGAGACGGGCCTAAAGTCAAAAAAGTCTGAGTTCAATCAAAGCTGTATTAGCTTTGTTTATGTAATAGCATAAAAATCAAGCCTCACTGCTGATTTAAGAATGAAATGCTACAGTAAACAGAGATTTTATTCATGTTTGCTTAGCAGATGTGAATCCGTTAGCTGCATTAAACACAGTGGTTCAGGCACACAGGAAGCACTGGAACTAATAAATGTTCAAAGCTAAATACTCCCCGTGTATCAATGCATCAACTTCCAGCCTGCAACAGCCTCCCACGTCTCTATATTTTAAGGGAATGCGTGTTGTGCAGATGGCCAGAGGTCAGGACATTATGCAACACAGAAATTAATACAACCTCCGCTGATGTGTGTCAGACATGGGCGGAATATTTTAACCTCTGCACGCTCAGTTGTCCCCTCAGACGGGACTCAAACCTGTGGGCGAGTGGCTGCTGAAATACACAGTGCCGCTGAACTGGAGGTGAGCCTGAGGAAATCACGCCTTCCTCACTGACGCTGAGAGGATCCAAGGCCCCTGTTAATCTGTCAGAGCGACGTGGTCATCCTCTGCACCGCCCCTGACTCACTGTTCCGCTGCCTGTTGGAGCACATGGCTCTGATTTGCTGCCTTATTAAAGAGTGTGTTGCCTCGTCCAGTCTTGTAAACGAAATGCCCAAAGAGGCCAGTGCCTGTCTGTCCATCACCTCCTTGTCTCTGGTCTGTCTAGACCACAGAGACACTTCTGTCTAATCCAGACAGAAGCCAGACAGCGCGATGGATCCGTGGACAGCTTTGATTTTCACTCCCTCCCTCTGCATCAAAAACACTTTGAGGGAGTGATAAATGCCCCTAAAGTCACTGAACTCAAGCAGAGAGCAAAGAGTTTAGTATTTCTCCAGTGCAAGTGTTCAGGAGTCTATGTAAGGCAGCCACTATGTTTACATGGCTGTAAAGCTCTGCGCAAGGCCAAATGTTATATATACAGTCAAGGCTATCTGAAAAACCAGCGGACATGGCCTCCGCAAACACAACCAATCTCTTAATCTCTCTCCGTTTGAACCTTCCTTTTCCTTTCGCTTCCTCGAGTGAAGCAGGGAGAGACCAGACACATGTCTCATTTTTCAGAAGTGAGGTAGCCCTCTAAACTTGATTAAGACATTTCTTTTCCATCCTCTCAGGAGAATTTTTAAAAAATGCTTTAAGTCCAAATAACACGAGCGTTTCTCCTGGTCTACGCCAGAACCCCTTTCCGCTTGGAAATATTTGCTTTGGACACCAGCCTTGCCCAGCACACAACACAGGCAATTATGGGAGCTATTTAAACAGGAGAGATCTACTGACAGGCGACGCCTCATTTGAAGGGATGAAGGAATCAGGAAATGAAACCTTCATTGATGTGCTGAGGATATGGAAAGAGAAATCCCAAAGGCACTCTGAGGCTGCTTGTATATCTCCTGGGTATTTTGTGCAAGCGTTGAGGACGGCTGTATTTGTGTAGCCTTTGCGTGTTTGAATTTGTGGGGTTTGTGTGTGTGTGTGTGTGTGTGTGTGTGTGTGTGTGTGTGTGTGTGTGCGAAGGAGACGGTGAGAAATAGAGTTTCTGCGTGTGTTAGAAGGTTTTTGAGTTGTGTGAGTTTGGGCTGCTTTGTGCCTGCTAACAGTTTATCTATAAAGGTGCAGCTGTAGGTTGCTGGCAGCTTTTTGTCACCTCAAAGGTCTTCTCTCTGTCTGCGCCGCTTTTCATGATGAGAGATGAAGCCATGTGGCCGAGACCAAAGCAGCCACACAGCTTTATGAAAACCTGACTGACCTAACTTTACAGTGACTTACTGTAAAGTCTGAATGTGAACTTCGCTGGACTTTTTTTTTTTTATTCCCGTGTGCAGCGCTTCACCTGGCTGCAGAGTGATGCTTTTCCCATCAACCTCGACTGACGTGACACAAAGTTTTTAGAGGAAAGAGACGGTCGTGCTGATGGAATGTACTTTGCAACCCGATGAGGGTCATGAGTGCTACCTGCCTGTGACCTACTTATCAACCCCAGAGGTCTCAGTCTAGTCAGGTGCCACTTTGTGAGCGCTGTGTGTTAGTGCACTTTCTCACACTTTCGAATTCACGTCTCCGTATGTCTGTGTGGAAAATGAAGAAGGAAGAGGACAGAGTGAAGTTTAATTTCAATCTCTGCTGGGCTGAGAATTCCCCAGAAAGGAAACCTAATCTAGAGGCCTTCTCGGACTGGACAAATAGACAGTAAATTAGTTTTGCATGACAGTTTATTAAAAAAAGAAGTCTTGTGTATACAGCAGATTATTGATGCATCAAGGAGAGGGATGGATAAAGTTCCAGTGTAGTGAGTAGTGAGAGACGGGGGAAGAATATGGAGCGCCACATCCTGAGCGTCAGCGCAGTCGCACACTAGGAAGGTCGGGGCTGCTGAGCGCTGCAGCATGCCAGACAAATACAAGCAGCAAAAAACGACGTTAACAGATGAATGGAGCTTCTACTGCTGTTCATTTGTTTCGTTTTGTTTTGTTCCATGGAGTCAAACAATGAGTTGGGGGGAGAAAGACATTTGGTGCTATAGAAATATGCCGCTTCCACATGAAGTCAACTTTCATTTGTAGTCAGCTTCCCTCTCTCTCCCTTAGCAGAATGAGACCCCAGGCGACACCTTTGTAAATGCTCCGTATCCCCTCGAGGTGGTTTCACATGGTAGCCTCTTCTTTCCATCTCCACTTTTCCTCTCCCTCCTCCCCCTTCCTCCCACTCCCCACATTCCTCCTGTCACGGGGCTGACAGACACTCGTCATCAGCAGGTACTCTGGCCCAGGTGGATCAGGTTTCTCACTTGCCAGGGGATTGTGCTACATGTGCATTTTTATAGCTTAGTGCTGCACAGTCGGAGGTTTTCAGTGCCGCTACGGTGAGATAACCATTATGACAGACGAGACAGACTCCTGTGTGTTTCTCATATATGTAACATTCAAACGTATTCTTTGAGTCTTGTATTTGTAAATGCATTCACGGTGAATCCTAATGATTCCTATCTCTGACGTTTCCTCCAGTGCCAACATGAGGTTTTGTTATTATTTTAGTTGCATGTTCTCTATAGGTAGAATTTTGTGATTCGCTGACGTTGGGATTGGGATCATATCAAAAATAAATATCTACATTATGTAGAAGAAACTTCATTTTCTACACCTAGACAATAACCTCTGCTTTCCTTACCTTCACAGAAGTAATTCAGTGAGGTTATTTGTATTCATGTCATCCATGCGATTTACAGCTGCTTATCCATTTAATAGGCGGCGATTTGATCGCAGACAACCTTCAGACACACCGTAATGTGCGTAGCAGTTGTTCCGTCTTCCGTTAATTTTGTTTTGTTCATCCGTCTCCTGGCAGATGTGGATGAGTGCTCAGAAGGCAACGGCGGCTGCCAACAGATTTGTGTCAACATGATGGGCAGCTACGAGTGCCGCTGCAGAGAAGGGTTCCTCCTGAGTGACAACCAGCACACCTGTATCCAGAGGCCTAAAGGTTAGTCACACACACACAGACACACACACACACACTGGTCTTTCAGAAGTCGTCATTGCCATTCACCCTAAACCATCACTACTAAATGCTGACCATCACTCTAACCTAAGCCCCGACTCTACTCAGAGGTGGTAAGTAACATTTACTGGAGTGCTGTGCAGTCTTAAGGTGGATTTATGTTTCTCCTACTTGTACTCAGTGGGACGTTCTGTGGTCCAGTACCTTTGTTTGGCTGCTTTATTTCCAGATGCAGATTGTCATTGCGGAGACAGTAAGCTGACAAATGGTTGTGCTGCTGTTTTTTATTTCACACCAACCTGTTAGGTGCAGGTTGGTTCCTTGTCTTCTAGTAATTGCAAAGTGTGTTACCTCCAGGATTTGCTTCTTTATTTCTACTAAGTAAAGAATAGATTTCTGACTTAATGCAATTAAATGAATGTTGGATGATGTCTCAAATGAAATAGTCAGAAAGAAGGTTTTTGAAGTTGTTCTCTCTGTACAATAATTACCTGAACAACGTTCCTGCAGCTACGAGGTACCTGTGGTACAACTCTGGACTAGATCTGAACATTCAGTCATTATTAACAGCATCACGTTCAGCTGTGTTGAAATATTAATATATGTTTTCTCAAACGAGTACATTTCAGAGCATGTCTTCTGCTTTAGTAAAGACGTTGTGTAGCGGTGTCGTACCTCTGTTTGCAGCGGATGTAGTTGCACTTCTACTTGACTATTGTGTACTTCTGCTACTTCTAAACCTAACCTCAATCCTGAAAGCAGTGGTACTGGGAGACTCACCGAGCTAGCTGCACACATACACGCACACATTGATGATTTGTGGAAAATAGAAGGCTGAATGTTTTTCAGCGGTGGTGAATTTGAGTCCTTATGTAACTTGCAAATGTTCAGGTCCAGGCATTTTTGAATACCATGATGAGTTGTGCAGATTAAACTCGGAGTGGGATTGGCCCTGACAGGCCTAAATAAAAGGTGAGCAAAGGTAAGTGCCTCGAGTCTGAGTCGCGGGGGGAGTAAATCTCTTTTTATTTTCCACCCACCCTTTCAAATTGAACCAATCTAGTGCTTGGCAGCTTTTTAAGGTATTGCTAGTATGAGAGTGGCCTGCAGGGGACTGTGAGCAGAGAAAACAATTAAAGGTGTAGCCTGGGGCAGACACACCTCTTGTTTATAGAGCATTCCTGTGGGACAGAGACGTGATAGAAGATACCGAGCAAACCTGCTCTCGGGCTTACTCATCAGACACAGAAGCACCGTGGACATGCATACATTCATAATGTCACACATACATTTCTCAGAAGTCTACCACAGATATATTAATAGAAAGTGAGAACTGTTTTATACCATGTAGCAGGATTTTGCACAAAACTGCTGAATTATAGATTCTGCAATTTTTAATTTGGCATTGAAAAACGTTCTTTGTTTGACTTGGAATCTTTTTTTCAGATAATTAGTTTCGCCCCTTCATGTGCACAGTGATCAATTACGCATTACACACCAACACTAACATGTGGCGTCTTTTGTAGAATAAGAAAAGACATTTGGTTTAAAGAGGCAGCTGCTGTTTGGAGGGATTTGCTGATTGTTCAGCCTCAGTGACGACACGCAGCCCTTCAGAAGTCCTGACCTGAGGTGGACGGTTCACTCGCTCTGCAACTCTAAATAAAACAACCAGATGGAATTACTGGGCCTTAGAGATCTTTTGAGGTTTCCAGCAGGGCTTCTCACTCTCAGAGCCTTGTCACCGTGTGCAGTACAAGCTCTTCGTCGCTGCCTTCCTCTTCTCTTCTCTTCTCTTCTCTTCTCTGTCTTTTGTTAGATAACTGCTGGTTCTCGGAGAGTAATTAAGTTGTGATGTTCCTAAGCCCTCCGGACGGCGAACCAAGGATCTTGGAAGTCTGGTTTATGAGATCAGTCTGGCCTAGTGAACTGTCAATGTTTACATTTCATAAACGCAGTGTTATTTGAGTGGAGTAAAAAGTTGGCTCATGTGTTTCAGAACTACTAGATCAGTCGCCTCAGAAGCAGTGTGAGCACTGCTCTGGTTCCCGCTTGTCTCTTTTACTTCCTTTTGTCCTCTTTCTTTCGTGATAAATGCCTCAGTTCCTATTCATCTTTCATTTTCATATTTATTTTGACTTAACTGCTGCCAGCACAGGCCGATTTGCATCAGCAGATTAAAGCTGTCATAAATCTATAAACTTGTTTCACTCGCTGCCATGTCACCGTTTGATTATTTCTGAAAGGCTAACAGACAGGACATCCACTCATTTGCTTGTTATTACTACTCTTATTACAACAGCATGTGTCAAGAGGAAAATGGTAACAGGGAAAAGGTTATAGGAAAATAAGCCTGCTAACTGTTCGAAATATCGTTCACTCACTCCCTGGAAAAACACGTAGAAGTGACTCTGGAAAAAAATGACTGAGAAAATTAGAACTGATCTAATATCACAGGTGAGTCACTTTAAATGCAGTCATTCATAGTTCTGCCAAGTCTCTTCTTTAACAGTGAAGCCTGAGGGTGCAGTTCGCTGCGAAGCTTTATTGTTCTCATTAATAAGACAGCAGCTTTCCATTTCTTTTATTAATGGGTCAGGTGTTCCCTAGGCAACCTCTGTGAGTCTTGTGGGGGACAGTGGAGAGCGGGTCATGGCGGTGTCTGTTGATACCAGTCTGCTTCCCCTGCTGGTATGAGGCCCTTGTTAGCAACGAGTCTGTGCCAATTAGGCAGCAGCGGTCCGCCAACCTCTCAGCTAATGACAAGGCTGCTGCAGGCCTGTCTCTTATTAGACCTGCCCCCTCCCCTCCTGTGTAAGAGTAACTCCAGCCAAATGAAGGCTCTGTAGTCTGACTGGCCAAAATGTAACAGTTCATTTATTATCCCCAAATATTTCTCCCAGTCAAGAAAAAAGGCCTTTGAAAGGCCAGCCAAGGTGCTTAGCGGTTGATAGGAATGCCATTTAGGTCAAGCTTTATCCATCAATCCATCCATTATCCTAACCGCTTGTGCTCTTAAGCGGGACTGCTGGAGCCTATCCCAGCTGTCATTGGGGGCAGGAGGCGGGGTTCAACCTGGACATTTCGCCAGACTCACGCACAGAGACAGACAATCATTCACACTCACGTTCACATCTATGGCCTCTTTAGAGTCGCCAATTACCCTAACTGCATGTCCTTGGATGGGACGGAGCCGGAGCACCTGGAGAGAACCTACGCAGACATGGGGAGAACACGCGAACTCCCCCGTCCAGCTTTACACCTGATTTATTGTCTCTTTCATATAGGAGGATAACAGGGACATATGTGTGTAAGATGGGATCCAGCACATTGGAATTCAGGAATTTTAGCTCAGTCAACCCACACGTCCATAATTTCAGTCCTCTGCGTCTCTGAACATCCACAGGGCAATTACCTAAAGTGTGCACTGACGCGCTGTTATGTAAGTCACATATAGCTACTTATGTATTCAGTCTTTTTGTCTTCAGATCAAAAGACAAAATATGATTACGTGATTTGAAAGTCAAATCATGAGCTCGGCAGAATCTGTTGTTAGACGATAGCTCGGCAAGTTGAGTGCAGCACTAGCACAAGTTCAAGGGGACATGTACGTTTTAACAAGGAGTTGAGTCCTCCGTGTCAAACTCCCTTTATTCTGGCAGAAAGTGTGACGTAAGTGCGACTGACTTTGTAAGAAAAGCTGCATATATCAGCACACAGTCTGACTGTTCAAACCAGCCTGATGATTTCATTATGCTCTGAAACTTTGATTACATGAACCCCGAGGTCTTTGCATTTCATTGCTGTCGTAAATCTGTTATTAGGCAACTGCGCTTACGTCTCCAAAGTGCACAGTCACAAAGCAATAAACGTAAATTAACACTGAGCGAGGTTTGTCTAAGAAGGAAGTCTGTTAAGTTAAACATACCATATCTTTTATCATTTTATTGCACCGATCAGGAAAGTGAAAGACATAAACAGAAGATTGTAAAACTATAAAATAGAGTTGATAATATAGTTCAGTCCAATGTGAGAGAAAGCTAAGGGCACTAATTGATGTATCCTGTATCTGTATACAGTATGGTCGTGAACTGATTGAAGTGAAATTTTCAATCCGACCTTGCATTGTTGTGGGCGGCGTGGCGTTAGCGCGGTGTTGTAGTGGTAAGCGCTGTTGGCCAGCACGTCGTCCCCGTGCCTGTGTGATTATCATGCAGGCACTCGTGCTTCCACCCAGAGTCCAAACACATGCATTTAGGGTTAAGAGGTTAATTGGTGACTTTAAATAGACCATTGGCGTAAGAATGGTTTAGTCATCTTCATATTAGAAAAAAAGATTTCTTTTAAAAACGCTAATGATATAGGCGGAGCTGTAGTTCTTTTTACAGACAGTAGGTCTTGTCTTTGTCTTTGTCAGTGAAAACATTGTGCAGCCAATCTCTGTTTTTCTTTTTTAATCAAATTATAAAAAGAACACAGTGGACATTATCACAGACGCCCAGACACAACTCAATACTTTTAAATTTAATCCTGCCAGAGGCACATTTACACACCTTCTCTTATGACGTTCCCTTGCAGACTTGGGCATGTCGAATTCAGGATATGTGTTTTCTGTGTCGACCAGAATTCCAGCAGTAGGAGAGATTTTACAATAAATGCTACAATAAACGGTCGCATCGTATTCTGAGATAGCTTTGCTCTTCAGCCATCACATTTCCTCTGTATAAAATCAGGCACAGGGTGACTGAACCCTGTTTTAGCGTTGTTTTGCTCTCATAGCAAAGTGTATTATCCATTTAGCACACTGTTGTACAAGTAATCACATGGTCAAGTCAAATATTTAACAGTGTTTGTTTTGGGGAATCATATGTGTTTTTTTTAAAATAAATATCCATGTCATGTGCCGGTATGTTTGTCCCACTGCGCTGGACCAGACATGGTTCCCCTTGTTGGTTCTCAGCAGCCCTGCCCGTCTCTCTGTGCACTGGCCACAGAACTGTTTTTACAAGTGCAGAAGCCACTGCTCCATTGCTCTACAGCCCAACTGTATAACCAGGCTCTTTTCCTATTAGAGGGAAGTGAAGTGAAGGGAGCGCCTCATGCTCCCGTTGCTATCAAGTCTCACCCTTAAGCCCAGCAGGAGAAGTGAAGACACTTATGACCCTCATGTCTCTTTTTGTTCAGCAGTTATCTGTCCTTTCTTCTTTCTCACTTTCTCTTCCCTAAATGATCTCCCCTCATCTTCCCTCTTTGTCCAGACTTTCACAGGACCCATGCCCCCACCCCTTCAGCCCCATCCTTGAATAAATATACATCATGGCTTGGGCTCCAGAAAATGTTGGCTGCCTTGCCACTGAATTCTCTATACCTCATTTAAGCCGAGCATCCCCTTTGCTTATGGGTTTGTTGAAGGCCATCTCTAAGCGGGCCAGCACAGCACGCTGTTGCGGATTGCTTGAGTGCCAGTGGGGTTTTTCCACTTACATTTGGCCGTCATGGCGTTAACCAGAGCAGCAGACTGGACTCTGCAGAGACAGATGCCTTCTTCAGCTTTGACTCACTCCGATTTTAGAAAGAATACAGGCCTGTAGTAATCTACTGTTCTAGCTTTTGTATCTCCGTATTAAAGAAAAGCAGCAGCCTGGATTTGCTGCTGTGCTGTCCGCTCTGCTGGGAGGATGCTTGGCTCCTCTGGGAATGCACAACGAGGTGACCTTGATAGAATGAGAGGGAGTGAAGGGGAGAGTGCCAATATCTCTAACAGGTGCTGCACTACTCTCTGTGCCACAGACGGGCAGATAAACGCACTTGCAACATGCGTACATTATGTAAATATACCTGTAATGTAAGTAACGTTATATCCATGCACACAGTCTTATCAGTATAGAAAAGTGTATAACACTGTCACTTACACTCTGTGTAATAGATCACTATCTATCATCTACTGCCAGCACTCGGATACAGATTGCTCTATATCACAGTATTTCAGTACAGATATGGTAACTGTAAATGCTTCTTTTCAACCTCAGGAGCACCATACACTAATAAAACGTATGCTGTCTGCTGTCGTTTTCCATTTTCTGGTTGTTTATGTTTTCAGTGGCTCCTATCTGAAAGGTGGAGTGAAATGCACAGTTTGAACAAGGCCTTTGGGGCCTGGACGATATTGGCGATCGCAGACCAAACAGTAGCACTTGGATGGACTCTCCCCTGCTCCCTATGACGGAGTCAGTGTGACGGAGCTACTTCTTTGACCAGCTGGCTGTTCAATTACTCTGTGTGACCATCTGCAGCCCAACCCAGCCCAATCCAGTCCAGCGGCTCTGCCATTATCCTTTCCATGCATTGACATTTTTATCCTCCTATTAAAACTTTTAAGGGCCCATTATCTAAGAGGAAGGAATGTTGCTTTAATAGTGTGGTGGCTCCATGCTCGGGCTCCTTCTTCTCTGCTTGTAACCAACAACACTTGCTTGCTGATGAATGTGCTCCAGCCAGCGTCACGCAAAGAGTGGACAATCTCACTTCTGAGACATACGACAGCAGCAGCTCAGTGTGGACCTTTAGCCCTCTTTTCACTGCCCCAAGCCCTCATAGCAGACTATAAACCCTTGGCATGCCTTACCCTTCTTCAGCCCCATTGTTTTAGTCTCCCCACTGCATGGTTTTCTGGTTTGGGAGAACTTGTGCTGCTGCGGTGGAGAACTTCTGGCCCTTTGCTGGAGGATCACAGAAGTTTCATCTTAGCTGGAGCACCCACGTTAACTTTTCTTCTTTCCACATGGTTCCTCTTGTCATGTTTAATCTCTACAACAACAGCAGTTTGTTTTCGCTGTTGCTTTTGTCGGCACATCAGAAGGCGAGCACTAGAGAGCCTGCAGCTACTGTGCATAGCATGTGGTGGAGCAGAATCCTTTTGAGTGAGGTACGCCGTATTCCTACACATTGAAATAACCCTGTTTTCTGTAGACTTCTGAGAACTGAAAAGAGCTGGTCTGCGTCTAAGGGAGCTGAAGAGACAACCTCTTCATTTGTAGCTTTCAGAGTGCTGAGTGTAAATTGCACACCAGTGATTTGAGCTCCAATCAATCTCGCCACAGGGGCTAGCCTTTTAGACTTAGTTGCCCATCACTAAATCCTTATATACCTTCGTTTTTTTCAGTTTTCCTGACCTGCTGGTTTCTAACTGTGTGATGTGACCTGCACTTAATGTCATGTCCTGCAGCCACAGAGACCAAGCTCACATATTAAGTTGAAGGTCCACTAACTCAGTGACGGGCACCTCTAATCGATTCGGAACCCCACAAGATAATGTTGTTGTTAACAGGTAAGAGACGGAAAAAGTCAACATTGGATTATGCTTAACAAGAACTTATTGGACAGAGTATGTTGAGTATGTCTTCTCGTGAAACGCTCAACAAGAATGTTGTACCAGGTTTTAAGATGCACCCCATTAGCTATAAGTAAAACTAGGCATTTATTGGTGGCGTCATCTCATGGGCAGAACGTTCACAAGTAGAAAGGTGTGGTTGCTTCACAGAGGGAACAATCACGCTTATTTTCCTGGTTAACTCCCTTTTTCGCCACATATGCAGTAGTGTTGCCCTTTTCCACTATGAGAGAAGCCACATCCATTCTCGTCTGTCCCTTTGTGGCTATTTGAAAATCCGCTTTCTCAAATCCAACAATCTGGACTTTATTTCCTGTCCAGTTCTCTGCCTATGAAGTGATCTTTGATAGTTTTTATTACTCTACATATAAAATTGTGTTTTCTTCAGCAGCATTGTTTTAGTGGGTAATGGCACATATGATGTCGAAATTGTATCGTGTTCCCATCAACCTACTTATAAAATTATGTTTTTCTCGCTGCTTCCCATAATTTAGTAATGATAAAAAGTGACAGGGTTTGGCAGCTGCACAGAGGAGATGATAGCTAGGCCTGGCCTGGAGAATAGGGCCATTGTGTCAACACTTTGGCTTTTATTGATTCTCGGAGAGAGGAAGGTCCAGGTTCTGGCCTCAGCCTGACATTATTGATGGATGGGCCTGTAACATTCGGGTAGAAAGCCTGCATAAAAAAGAACAAGGAGTGTAATGACTTTTGGGATACATAATACAACCGTAGCAAATAATCTGTTGTCCACTGGGGAAACTTTAGTTGGAAATTGTTTCCTCCTCTGCTTTCTGTTAAGCTGAAATTGTTTACCCCTTGTACTCCTTTGGGCAAATACATAGAAACTATATGACTTAAGTGGAAGAGTGTGAAAGGTTACATGAGCTATACTAGGTGTTAACACTTCCACCCACATATGCAAATACTTACATTTATAGCAGAAATTCAAGTGCACTAATTAAGAAAGTCAGACCTCCAAACACCCTTCAGTGTGACAGCAGATTTAATGAGACATTAATGGAGATGTCTTCTCGCTCTCTGCCTCACTGTTCGCCAGAAGAGCAGGAAAAGAGATCTGTTTGGTTTTTAATGAGCCTGAGAGCTCGGGGTTGTCAGTGCATCTGTAGCGGTGGCAGGGTTTCACAGCGAATAAGTCAAATATCAGCCTCCTCCTGCAAAGGCAGCAGTTTTATTCCAGCACAAAGAAAGGCAGAGGAAGCACATGTGCACCTTATAATTCACGAAACACGAGAGTCTCAAGTCACTCAACTGCATGCTGGGAGTCTGCAGCTCATCATCAAGCATTTTCACAACACACGGACGTTATGCTTCTTTGTGGGCCGTGTTTAGTAAAGCTTTGTGTAATATGTTTTTAATCGCGTTCTGACACCTTTTATTTTAGTGCAGTCCCTTTAGAACTCAGTCTCTCTGGGATTGTGTGTTTGTTTCTCTTTTCTTTGCTTTATGGGGGATTACCTCAATTAAAATTACAGGTCTATGGGATCAGCGCCTGCCGGGAGTTTTATCCCTTCTGTAGGCGGCCTTTTTAATAGTCTCAAACGAGCGAGCATGTTACAACTTGTGCTGGAGTCTTTGGAAAGGGGCACAGGGCATGTCAGTCACCAGCAGTAGGCATGCACGTAACAGGTTCAGGTTGTGTGACAAACATTTATTGTGACTGTGTCAAACTTATAACCACGGTTTTGTTCACTGAATGGCGTGTGTAATCTGTGTGGCACTTAATATATAAACTCTCTCTCTCCTCCTGCTGTTTTCTTCCCAGTGCCACCAGAAGGCACCAAGGAGGGACCCACCTGCATGGACAAGAATCATGGCTGTGCACACATCTGCAGGGAAACGCAGAAGGGTGGCATCTCCTGTGAGTGCCGACCTGGATTCCAGCTCACCCGTAACATGAAGGACTGTAAATGTAAGTCGTACCAAACTTGAGCATAGTTCCGTTGTGTGAAAGGTGCACGAACGAAGACACGCATGAATGAGCACCTCACGAAAAGGTGACTGGGGTCGGTAATCCGCCGATGATGGATAATTGCACTCATTTCACGAATGCCTTCCAACAGATTTGAAGTAGGCTACTGATATTTAAGTTACATTACCAAGCCGTGACTAATCTCCTGAACAGTCTTCCTGGAGAAAAGCGTGTTTATCAAATAGGTAGTGATCATTTATACAAGCAGGGCGAGCGTGGAGGTTACTCGAAGGGGACTGTGCTGATGGACAACGCACACTTCCTGTTGCTGTGCAACAGAGATCATCCTGTCAGAGCTGGGGCCAGGGCTGATGGGGGATTTGTCTGTGTTTGGATAAGGATTGGAGAAGTGTTATTCTATAGTTTTTCTGTGACAGCTCAGGAAAAGGGCAAAAGGCGCTGGGATGGTAAGGTGCAGACAGAATGGTGGTGGAAGGCTGAGCCTGTTCGTGCTCTTTTTCACTCTGTCATCACAGGTGTGTTAAAAGTACCAAAGTTAAGGCTCCCTTCACCCACCAGTGTGTTTGCACTTACACATTAAGCCAGGAGGTGCACTCCTTACATCATGTTATTGACAACGTGATGCGTTTAAGACATGTCATGAATTACTTTTTAACCACGGATATAAAGAAATACATAAAAATAAAAACTGTCTTCGCCTGTTGGCCGATGCTTTGTGCTAAATGACTTACAGCGAGAAAGTCTGTCCAGCGTCTTCGGCTCCTGGAGAATTTAAAATGTGACCTCTCATTTCCTGCACTACTCCAACGTACAGTAGTTCTTTAGTCAGAAGGATAAAAAAGATTCAGTCTGAGGTGCAATAAATGAATAAAGCCATGACAGTGATTAATGTAATTAACATAGATTCATCACTTGCAGGCATGAATATGTAAATTATGCCCTTCTTCACATTATGATACACAGATTTTGACCTTAATCTAAGCCCAGCTGTACACACGTTTTAATAAGCAGCAAAAGTAGTGAAAGATGTCTAGAGGCCCAATTTGTTTGCGCTGAGCAGTCATACACAATATTTCTTGTTTAAATGTTGATGTTTTTCTGCACAGTATGTGTCCCAAATGCAGGCTGAGAGTTTGTTACCCTGCATGTGCACTACGTTAACTATGTGTCCTCCGATAGTGACGTGCAACTATGGTAATGGAGGCTGCCAGCACGTCTGCGAGGAGACGGACCATGGCCCCAAGTGTTCGTGCCACATGAAGTTCGTCCTACACAGCGACGGAAAGACTTGTGTAGGTGAGTCATCTCACCTCGATACGACTACCAAAGGCAAGCGTTAACGGCTTTTCAGTGAGAGAATGTGGATCAAGCGATGATAAATTCAGCGCCAATTTCTTGCGGCAAATTTAATTAACGTTTGAAATGAAGTTGAAATACAGGCCTTGTTAAAGTAACACTGCGCGGGAGCCTTTTCTCTTGATCTGTGACATACAAGGACAAAAGGCTACCAACCAATGTTCTTTTCCCTCTGCTGCTGCTCTAGTAACCCCTCAGTCCCCCGCATCTGCTTTGGCTTTTCTTCCTCCTTGTCCTCTTCAACACTTCAACAGCTATCTCTAGTCCTATCTGTTTCCCAGCCGTGCAGTTAGACCACACCTTCTATTAGTCCTTGGGTCAATCCCTCCACTGCTTCCCATTGGGAATTAACTCGCACACCTGACCTAACCTTCTACTGGCATTTATCAGCTTTTGCCTCAGTTGACTTAAGTTAAGTAAATATCTTTCAGCTACTCAGGCTTATTGAACCATTCTGAAGGGCACTTTTCCGTCAGAAGGAGCAGAAGAGTCAAAGCGCAGGTCCTGGGAAATGTGTGCAGATTGCATTTATCCTGCAGATTGAACACTTCATCAACTATGATGGAACATTAGGACTGAATTTGGTCGAGTGTACATATGAAACTGGCCTTCACTGCAGACAGACCTTTATTTTAGTTGCCTATTTAACCAAATTATTGTAATAGTTTCTGTATATATTACAGTTCTATTCAAACCAATCTATCCAGTATTTATTTGTGGTAGTAATCTGCATTTTTAATGGAAGCTTTAGTGATTTGGACAAATACAGTAGAAGAATTAGGAGGGCCTGCAGAGCAGACTGGTGAGGTGGTTGTTGGGTTTTGGTGGCTGTTAAGCCTGAGAGTTTGTTTTGAGTGGTAGTTCAGCATTTCTGAATCCCCTTTATTACTGCAACCCTGAAGGGAGCCAGACCCATGTCAAGGTCTGGTCAGCCAACCTGTCATTATTGCTGTACCCTGCTAGGCCAGGGGGACACCACAACGTTAACCACCACCAAATTACACGTCTTAATCTTTCTTATTCCCAAGGCAGAGCAAATGTACATTTGATGTGCCAGATTAGGAAGCAGTGAGTCAGTTAAAATCTCTGACTTTCCTCCCGCAAAGTCTGGGGTTACAGAGTCGGAGTGAGAGCTGCTCTGCGGTCGGGATGGGGGCGCTTTGTGTTCCAGACACTCTATGAGTTAATAAAACCTCTATAAAACAAACAACCTGCCAAATGAACCACTGGCAGGGCAGTGAGTGACAAGAAGGTTGGGGAAATTCTAGAGAGGCACAATTTCTCTGGAGTATGACTAACTCAGAACGATTTACTCTAAAAACACTTCAAAGCTGTGTAGCATTCTAAGGTGGTGTGCCAGTGTTTAGTATAATAACTTTATCCCTCTGACAAAAAAAATATTATAGGAATGACTTTCTGCTTTGAAGAAAGATATTTAATTTGTATTTATTTTGAGAATTAAAACAAACGTTCTCTCTCAGAACCAATCGACTATTCTAATCCCAAATTAAGTTTCAAATCTTCTGAAATGTCACAAATGAGATAAAAAGGTCTTGCTAGATTTGTATTTTTACTCGGTGTCGTCATGACACATAGTGATAATAACCCCTCAGCTACTGCTTTCCGAAATAGTAAACGCTGTATAGAGTGTGGACGGTATCCATAGCAACCACACAAAATGAATATACACTCCTCCTTAGCTTCACTATTGATTTGAGAACATTTATGTCTCAGGGAGTCTCTGTATACTTCATCCAAAGGGAACATGGTGCATGATTACAGAACAGCTTTTGCCTTGCTGGTGGCTTCATCGTTGGTGCGGTGGGCTCTTTCAGTATGCTGCAGCTTTGCTGTTCAATCCATCTGGTCGGGTGTTTCATATGCATTCTTTTGCTATTTCATTCATTTTCTGGTGTCTCTCCTCACCCAAGCTTGGTCATGCATTTCTCCTATAATACACCGCTCGTTTTGGAAGTGTTGATTCGTTACCTTTCCTGTCCTACCTGCACACACTCTCATACACGCAAACACACGTTCACTTGTTCAATTTAAACTCGGCCCAAACTTTTAAGTCAGACTTTTGACTGAAACAAAATCATGTTTATTTTTGCATAAAATGTCTGTGTCCGTTCAGGTATCAGAAAGGAGCCAGCGTCATGTGGAAGCATTCCCGCTGTTAGCACAGCAAATCGTAAACATTCACAAATAGCAGGCAGATGCAGACATGCTCAGGTGTTCAATCATCTGAAGAGTTTGCCACACTATGCTAGACTCACACACACACACAAAAACACACGCACGCACGCAGGCGAGATGCATTTTATAGTACAAACAGAAAGCTATGCAAACAACCACAAAAACGTACAGTACATATCCAGCATGCATGCATCACATGCATGTAAACACATGTAACATAAACACACGCTGCTCTCACTTCGGGTGGTCTGTGCACTCACACCGGTGTGTTAAGATGTGTCTCGCAGTGCTCTGTTCCCTAACTGCTGTGATTTGTTGCTTCTGGGTGCTTCATCCAGGGTTTGGGACAACTGTGACAGTCAATGGGAAATGTGCACGCTTTGTGGCGTTTCTGTCAGAATAGGCCACGTTGGCTAAAAAGAGCTCTGGCTCTCTTTTGAAATAATGTTTCTTGAAGCAAATTGTGCAACGGTAAACACTAACGTACAACTTCTTACTTCAAATTAAAATTTTGTCAATATTACTTAAAGGGCCAATTTATCAGCCCTGCTGTGTAATGGGTAGGTGTGCATTGTCTGCATACTAAAATATGTGCCTGCAGCTGATTATAAACTTAAAGCTAGATGTGCCTGAAGTGGACTGTGGAAAAGGGATTTATTGGACCAATTTGGCTCGTAGGATTTTCTGAATTAAAAGTCAGTAAATTAAAAGTTATAATTTGACATAAATTATACAGCAGGTAAAAACACGAAGACAGTAATGCTTTTTCAAATGGGTTTAGCGACAGCACATAAATTTTACGATTAAGCCTCTGAGTGTTTGGAGACTTGACATAACAGCCTAACAACATTAATTCTGAAATGATCTGACCATAAAAGACACCATAAAGTGCAGATATGAATCTGGCTGTCCATGTCTTTCAGCTTGCAGCACTAACCACCACTTGCTCTGTCTTGTCTGTCAAGGCCTGTATCGCTCCTACTAACTTGCAAAAGCCTTATCTCACAAATGGACAACGAAAGCTGCACTTTGTGCGCCGTTTCCTCTGCATGACTGCATGCTGACAGGTAACACTTTTGCCTTGATGTCACCCTTTTTTTATTTTCAGACGAGGACCTGTCGTCACCAGTTAGGATTTGGAAAATAATCACTGCCGTTTGCTTAGTTGTTATCAGTGAGGGGTTTACAACTTAATGCCACTGTCTCATTTCATTATCACCTCCTGCGTGCATAAGCAGATTTAATGATGATTTGTTTAACTCAGGTAAGATGATTCCCATCCATTCTGTCCACATTATTCCCAGCCTGAGATACTTTTGATGAATCATGGACTCATCTCCTGGTTATTTGTTACACTGAACCAGTGTCTGCAAGAGTAGGTGCAGATGTGTTTTGCTTATCTTTGATCTTTTTAGGGAAAAAAAAATGATGTGAGAACACAAAATGTTACATAATTTAATTGGAGAGTAGTACTGCTCTCAGTGGCCTTTAGCTAACCAAACATTATCAAATGTTTTCAGTCATTTGTTAGAATATAATTTAATATATGACTAGAATATTTGTTAAAAGATGTAATTATTTCATAACGCTATCACTGCTACTGAGTGAACAGCAATATGCTTTCAGAATCCAAAAGAAAGGGAAATACACAGTGGGTATATTTCTTGATTTACAAAAATCAATTGGCCGTATGACAATAAATTATTACTTAAAGAATTGGAATTCACTGTTGAGTAGGCTCAAGAATTCAAAGCTCTTGAGCCTGACTGAGTTTACTAATTATTAATTGTTATTAATTATGGAGTCAGCTTAAAACTTTTTAAAATAAAATCTTTAGATGATAAAATGATCTGGAAACAACCTATAAATTATATTTATTGCAATACTCAAATTGGCTTAAATGATTCGTACAGTTATATAACCTATGCATGACTAATATGCAGAATAATTACAAACCCAGTTTTTTACATCAAAAGAAAGAGAAAATTATGTAGTTGGTAATTTACCACGAGCCAACATAATCTAATCTAATAATCATTATTCCATTGAATGCGAGACTCAGTAGTGAATTTCTTAACTGATAATGAATTATTATTTATGTCGAAACTAAAACCAATGATCACCACAGATTTTCTAACAGTTGTATTGAAGATTATAAAATATTGCAATGATGCAGATGCACATGCTACGTCATTTAAAATCCCACTTCACTTCACTACTTTAGAAATCTTCGCTTTTTGGCTCGTTAACTGATTCAGTAGCAACCTGTTTAATAAAGTAGAGAGATCAAAGATTCTTGTTTCTGGTCATTCTTCCATCCCACTGGTCACATTATCCCATTTAAGGGAACTAATCGCAACAGCTTGTGTTCCTAAACCATTGCATTTCTAAACATCTCTCAGAAAAGATGCCTGCATCTTATGGCTAGCTCCCATAGATGTCGCTTAAGTCAAGAGCATAACCGGAGGTCCATAATTCACTTAAGATATTATGGCCAGGAATAAGATGGATAGTCATTATGCCATATGAGAATAGTTCTAGTCACATGCTTATGATTTACACAACACACACGTTGTGTGTGTGTGTGTGTGCTGCACGGTTCAAGTGTACGAAGAACTAAAGTGGTGTTTTTACAATGTGTGCGTGTGTGTGCGTGTGCATGCAGGGGAGAGGAGTGTCCCGTCCCAGGCAGCCCCACAGCTGTTCCCCAATGGTAAATATGTGTTCCTATGACTCCTCTCTCTGGGGGTCTGTGGGTGTGGGGAGAAGAGGGAGCTAACCTAGCAGACACTGATCAGGCCCTTCCCCTCACCACAGGGGCATAACCCCCCCCAGACCTTCCTCTTACTTCCGTGAATGCCCTCTCAACATCAACCGCTGCTTGTGTCAAACCACACCTTTCTCAAGCATAGCTGCTAAGCGGGAGCTGCTGACCAGCACTGCAAACATTATGTGAGGAGACGGAGATGCATCGTGAAGGTGAACACATGCACATGTATCTCTTTATTTATGTGACAGCTTTAGTTATTCTTCAGATGATAAAAAACCAACATGTTAACCAGTGGCTGAATTTAGTTTTTCACCTGGAACCCTTTAAAACAAAGCAGCATTATTTCACTTAAAGGGCGAGTTAAAAAATGTGCATCCCATTGTTTTAGTTCAGAGATTACATTTATTAACCTTCATTCTGCCTCGTGTATTCACATAAATTCAAGATGAAAAACCATGTCAAATGATGTCATCTGGGGAATTCTTTCAATCACAATGAAGTCATCTGAAGGAATTCTGGAGGAAGCACATTCAACAACCAGATGACACACAATAACTTCCCCAGATGATGGAATCATTGAGGTTTTCAGCTGGACGCAGGGAGATATTTTTATTTAGTGAAGGCAGAGGAAAGTTTGCCGTCCTTCATATTCATATTTATGAAGGCTACTAAACATGGAGGAAAATTGAATAACAGTTAGTTAAATAAGTTAAATGATGATAAGTTTAAAGATGAGCAACATGTCAGAAACATACATTAAGTGTTTTTTACCCCATTAATCATCACACAGCTCTAGATTTATCTTGTGATTGCATGAGTAAATGAACTGACTTCTTCTTCCTCCACTGCAGCTTGATTGATTTTCCGAATAAGGAGGTGTAATCACAACTACAAGTGCAGTAGCCTTTGTCAGAAACCATAACACCACCTGTAATCTCTTTCAAGAGGCCGGCTTAAAGACTCAGATTTAGATTTTGTTTATGTTCCTGTACGACTGAAATGGGCTAAATTAAGCTTGCACTGATTCAAACACTCAGCTGTGGTGTTCCAAAACTCCATTATCATGGCTTATTAGCTTTGGCAGGGAAGCCAATAATGTGTCCATGATTCAGCATCACTTCACACAAAAGATGAAGCGCAGAATCCCTCTTAATATGTCCTTTCATACAAACGCATTACAATGGTGAATATAAGTTATTTCTCTTCTATTCTGTGGCCCAGAGTAATTTGTTTCGCCGCAGTTGCAGTGAAATGAACAATGGAGCAAACGTGGGGGAGAAAAGAATTGAAAGTTTGCACGCTGATAATATCGCTAATGCAAACCAGCCCAATTGTCAGGGCGAGCTTTCCTTTAATAACCGCGGCAAAGATGCCAGGAAAAATAAACTCCTGAGTCTGCGAGGACGTATCAAACCTTGATACATCAAAGAGATTTACGATTTACTCATGTTAGGAACCGAGGGAGGCGGTTGTTCTCAGAGGAGTAAGAAGTAAAACAATAGTGTTTTAAGTTGTTACTACTGTACGTACATGAACACGGAGTTCTCCGCGTGCCACAGTAAAACAGCCTGACCTATTTCAGGATTTTGTGTCCTAGTTTCTTTTTTTTCTCTCAGAAATAGCAGCATTAAGAACGAGAGACATATTTGGCTATAGCTTCTGCTGTACCAGGTTTGTCTCCCGATATCCCGCGTTACGCCACCAAACTGAAGCCCGTGTTGACGATTGCTTCCACAACTGTCACTACAGAGAACACGAGCAGGCTGTTCTTTGTGGCTTTTATTCTCTTACTGTGTGGTTTTATGTTGTTGAGAGAGCATTCACGTCAGAGTTTTAGTCGGGTTGTTGTCTGCTAACCCCTGTTCTTCTGAGTAACTTCACTTTCACTGCATGTTTGCTGTCTGGTCAAGTAAAAGCACCATTTTCACTTCACTGGTCCCAGTGATCAGCACTCAGGGAAACTCTCTGCCTTGTGTCTTTCGGTGAATTCTCTCCAATTACCCGTTGACGCACTTTGTTTGCGGTCGTCATAAATGGCTGATGACAAGTTGCGCTGTGGCTGCTTGTCAACAGTTCTGATGCGAGTCGAGAAGCGCTGCAGCTAGAAATCCTGCGGCTTCTGTTTAAGTCTTATGTACACTGTCTGAGCCTCTTTGTATGAAACGTATACTGCAGAGGCTCAAAACGAGACCAAACACCCTACACATCACGGCGGAGAGTATTTACAGAAGTCTGCCCACTGTTGCTGTAATTGTGAGTCCCAGCCTGGTGCAGCGTAGATGTTGCTGGTGTGCGTCCAGAACACACAAACCCACACACATACCAGCGCATGTGTCTCTCCCCCTGTCTTCCCAAAACCATAATGTCAGAAATATTTATTTGCTCTCTTTACACATGATCATTACTGTTTGGTGAGAAGGCTGCCTGACTAAGCGTTTTGGAGGCATGCCCTGACACCGTCTGATCGACTCATCCGCCAAATGTCTCCGCAGCCTCAATCTACTAAATCTCACAGTGATGCCTTTACTGTAAATTGTAAATCAACTTTTAATTATTATGTGTGTGTGTGTGTGTGTGTTTTTTGTTAAAGTTGCATTCTCTCCTTATAAACATTGTCACATTAGACTGAAAATAATGGACAGTTTAAATAGAGCCTGACTTTTAAGTCAAACATACTGTAAAAAATGTTAAAATGATTTCAGTTATTCAGGGAATCTGCCTCACAAATCATGGCGGCGTGCGGTAAATGCAGGCGAACTGTGGCAGCAGCCAGAAGTTTAAAGAAGAAAAAGGATGTGGAACATGCTCAGTAGGATTTAAAGGCAGCTTATAGCAGGGTTTCTATGGGCAGCATTAATAATTACTATAAAGTTGTTTCATTGTTTTGATACCTCATGTTCAGTTCTTAGCAACAACATCCACTGAGCTGTTCCAGGTGTTGTCTATGAAGCTATAAACGCATAAAATGATATCACTGCGAGCACCTATTTTACCCGGATACAACATAATTGAGTTGCGTTTTTTGTTTGTTTGCTTGTTTCTTTGAGAGATAGAGTTTTAGAAAGTTTCATTACGGCTCCTGCAGGCAGTGCAGATTTAGATGTAAGTGAAGAGGATTATGTGTTTCCCCAAAGGGATCCTCAGTCTCTAAATAGAAATAAAAAAGAAAACGAGTGCAGCTGCAGCCCCCCTTTAGCATCGGTGCGTTAGCTGCCTCCTTGCCAGTGTGAAGTCTTCGACTAGCGCGAGCGTCCTACGGCCCAGTGGATTTGATGGAATTGTGAATGGCCAGTTACCTTACAGCGAGTTAAAGGGATTGTTCCAGGTCACAAACATCCTTTTTTATGATGAAGTGTGTGATGCTTTCTTTAAAGCTGCCAAAACTATTAGAGTACACACTGGTCTCTCTGTAATGTGAGAACGATTTTCTCCTGCAGTGCTGCTTAAAATGAAAGTCTCTGTGAAATTTGTCACTGTCTAGAGAAGAGACCTCAGCTATCCTGCCTTGACTGACTACTCCCTTTTTTTCAGATCAGTCTAGCCAACATGGGGGCTGAAATTGCTTTTTTATCCCTAAAATGTCTGGAAGGTTTTGTCAGAACTGGGAAAAAAGTGGTGGTTTTGTCTCAATCTGTCTGGAAGTCAAACCTGTGGACAGATGTCCTGAATGGAGGTTGTAATTCACCTTGACCAAAAAGAAGCAAACATGCACACACTTACACACTTACACACACATAGAGAAGTCGTGTAAAGCCCTATATTTGGCTGTGTTATAATTTTTCCGAAGGCGCGTCTCCTTTTATTTTTTGCAAACATGCTTTCAGTTCCCTCCCTGTTAATCTCACTCAGGTGTTGCATTTATGACTCGGTTCTCTAACTTCATTTCTTCTTCTCTTCTTCACTAAAAAAAAACCTTGATGTTCTTCTTATTTCTTCTGCTGTTTGACACACAGCATGAGTTATGTACGTAACAATGTGGCTTCTAATTATGACTGTGATACCAGTAATACTGTGTCCTGCTTTGATAGCTAGAAATAAGTAGGTCAAGAAAGCGACTACTCTGTATTTTTCCAGGGGTTTGTCTGACTGTGAGTGCTTGTGTCCCTGCAGAGACCTGTGCAGTGAACAATGGCGGCTGCGATAGCACATGTCATGATTCGGTGACAGGAGTCCGCTGCAGCTGTCCTGTTGGCTTCACGCTGCAGCCCGACCGCAAGACCTGCAAAGGTAAAGCGTCACCTTCGGATCCAGACAGCCTTCAACCTGCACCTGTCCAGCTGTCACCAAATTAATCTCCCTCTTGTCATGTTGCCAGGCACGCTGGAGATTTTTTCTCCGCCTGGATCTCACAAGAATTATTATCAAGTCATTTACCCTGTTCCCACTCTCCATATTAGCACTTTTTCCAACCTGATGGGTCAATGTTCTTTTTCTAGAGTGCTCTGTCGTTATTTTGCATCCACAAATGCTCTAATAGCGTCTTCACCTTCGCTGCCACCAACAATTTCACATTGTCAGCGCACGCTCTGCCTTTCAGCAGCATATAATGAGTAATATTTTGTCATGTCGCTAGTTTTCCTGACAGTTTTTCCACTGCATTGTCTTTTTTTATTTTATATCATGTCTATTACAATCAACTCCACCGTTTACTGAGATTTATATTCAGAGAATGAGGAAACAAAAACACCTCTGACAGTCTCTCCTGATTTTGGAGAGAATGAGGACTGTTTCCAAAGAAGTGAGTGTAGGAATCCGTCTGCTTTCTGCAGCTGATAATGTTACGCTAACAACTAAAACAGAGGCGCCCTGGCAATACGTTAGTTAGCTTTGAGTAGAAACAAGAGGCAAAGAAACCCAGGCAGCACTGGCACAATATGCAGGGGCTCGCTGCAGACCAGAGACTTGTGCAGAGCAGACACGGAGCAAGAAGGAGATTCTTTTATTTCCTTTGTCATGCATTTATTTCAACCAGATGAGAAGGAAGGAAGACTCCCCCAAGAGACAGACGCCTCATTTGTGATGATGATTCAGAATGAATCACAGCCGCTTGCCATGGCAGAGGACCATTAAATGCAGGGATGATCTATTGATTGGGTATTGGCTATAGAAATAAAGACCAGAGTAATCGGAAGGAGAGGGGCCGTGATGATTTAGAGGCCTTACTGCCATGAGGTTTGTGATGTGTAAGAGCCCGGCTCCCGCAGTCCATTACAGCCGCACACATACTGATTCTAGTCCTTCTGAGAGCTAGTGGATTTGCTGAAGCTCGTTTCCACTGTTAACTTTACTGTTATGTGAAGAACTCTCTAACGAACTCAATGTGTTCTCTTCCCGTGATCTTTCTCTGTTCTCAGACATCGATGAGTGCCGCCTCAACAATGGAGGGTGCGACCACGTGTGTCGAAACACCGTGGGCAGCTTCGAGTGCAGCTGCAAGAAAGGTTACAAGCTGCTGACCAACGAAAGAACTTGTCAAGGTAGGTAGGCTATTTGGCTGCTTTCTTCACTGCTACTTTCTGAGACTCTTAAAAGCAGTTTTTATTGCATTTAATAGTTACCAAAATGTACTCCAAGAGGCACAAGAATATTCTCCCTTCAGGCTGCAGAGAAGCCAAACCAGGCCTCTCCAGCTTGTTTGTCAGTTATATTTGGTGGCAGCCATCGCTCAGCGGGAGCTGGAGGACTCGCTGCAGAACAAATAAAGAGTTCGCCATGGCCGAACACAGGTGTGGGGAATTAGAGCTCCAGCTCTACAACCTCTGGTTTTGAGATGAATGGAGCCACTGCAGAAACATCTGGTGAAAGAAGACAGGCAGGCTAGAACTGCGGAGCCGAGCTCAGCGTCTCTCCGAGTGGAAAAACAGATGACATGCTATTTTTTTTATTCCCTTTTCTTTATTGATGTGGTCAATCGATATCTAGCCTGCTACACATCAGTGCCATGCAATGGGTTTAGGATTGAGGCGCTGAATAACATCACTCTGTGCACAGACGATGAACATCGCATGTGGTCAATGACTGTGGTATTGCAGCCACTTTCTTGTCACTCCATATCTGTTTTGGTGGGATGCCTTGCTCTCATTATTTGGAGCCAAACAATGCGAAGTTTATTTTGCCAAAAAAACATAGATAACTGAGAAAATGTGGTCTGTGCATGTAGGAATGTAAATCAGCCCTTGTTTTCCGTGGCACCATGCCTTTACCAACTCAGCCATGTGCTGTTTGGGTGCACAGGGGCAACTTTGGAACATTGTTGTCCTTGTTTGGTGCTGCATGTTTTGTCTGGAGAGCGAGGCGGTGATGAAGTTCGCCTTCTGCTGAGTGAGATGTAGCCAGACTCACGCTCAGACACACACACACACTACTGAGTCACCCGTCTACTCCTTATCCTCTCTTCTCATTCCTTTCATTTTTTTAACCTGTGGAATGAGAGTAGGCAAAATAAAAGATTGCCTCTCAAACGCTTCTTGGTGTTTCACCTTTGTGTTACTTGCACACCTGTGATTGAATGGGTGGGGGGTTATTTCCTATAGCTGAGAAACTCTGTAGAGACGGATAATCAGAATGGTCAAAATCAGAGATGCAGATGCTGAGATATTCAGATAACAACCTAAAACATAATACATCAATTAATTTACAAAAAACAAGACTAAAGAATTATAAACATAAATAATATGGAAATGAATGTCTTAGAAATATATGTGATGAGTAGTAAAAAAACATCTAAAAGCCGCATGTATGATATGATACATACAGTAAACTTTAAATTATATTTAACTGTGCATTTTAAAAAGGAAATATTCTGTAATGGACATCTTTCTGAGCTCCAGTGCATCAGTGACAATGGAATAGGCAGCCTGCACATCTGGAAATGCACCATCAATGCTGAACGATGCAGCCAGAGCAGCATATGCTCCCATGAAGATGGCGTCATTTTTCTCGGGAGAAGTCCTTGCATGTTTCAGCAGGACAATGCTAAATCACATAGTGCATCTATGACGACAGCACGGCATCTTGACAAAACAAAATGCGACCGGTGAGCAGAGTTAGAACGGGACAACATACCTCTCCAAAAACTCCAGCAATTCCCCTCAATTCCCAAACATTAAGACTGCAGAGGGGAGGCTGCATTGCAGTACACATGATTCTGTCTGAACCTTTTTTGAGATGTGTTGATACCATCAAGTTATTCTATCTGTTTTAAGTAGTTTTTACACAGCGTCCTAACTTTTTGGGTTCCACGGAGCCTTACCTGCATGACGTGTCCATATTTTAAAAGCACAAAACTGAACACAAACTCAAGAAAGCTCTGATCAAATCCCTGTCACCAGCAGAAGGGTTGTTTTCTTAGTGCTGACAAGTTCCTACGGAGCCACAGACGACTGATCTGTTTTTCAAGTGGTGTTCTTCGTGTGTAGGATCCGCGGATTGTTATTTATTCTCATTAAATAAAATATATCTCAGGACATCTCACCTATGAGCATGAATCCAGAACTGAAGATTAAGTGCGCCCGCGGTAAACCCTCAGTCATTGTACCGTAGTTTTGTGTGTAGATGCTGGTGCTTGGTGTTGTGTCATCTTGCTCTGTGACATCAGTGACACTCGAATAGACGTTTGCTGTCTCCGCGAGGTGTTGAGATGTTTAAACTGAACTCCGGGTTTATCTTGGTTTAAACAGTCACGGTGTTTCCCCGCTGTCAGTGAACCGTGGCCTCTAAGTCAGGATGGGGCATGTCTGCCGAACTCCTGTCAGCATTCCTCCGCCCTCAACAACCTCTAAAGTTGCTTTCTCATCTCCTTCCCACTCCTAATCCACATGAGGGCACTCAGGGAGATGTTGATCGGCCCTCCTGTTTTCTTCAGTCTGATAGCGCTCTTATCTGTTTTGTGTAAACAGCAGTGACCTTGCTTTCGTGTCAGTCAGTCTCATTTACCTCACCAGAGTTTTATTTTCAACCAATGATGAACTTACGAGAGATGGAAATTCTGATTTGTATTTTCCATCTCACTCTGTCCGTCGCTCAGGAGTTGCAAGGCAGCAATATAACTGTCCTCACTTCATTTTTCCGTGGTCCCCTGCACGTTAATCAACTCGCGATGATGCGGTCTTACCCGCTCACTGCATGCTTCACCTTAGCTGTGATGTCTGCACACAACTACTGTGTAACGTGGCACAACACAAAGCGATATAATGATAAGTTGCAGATTGACTTCTGGTGTCATTTATTGCAGCGTTTTTTAGGGTTAAACTCTTATCACCACGCCTAATTCCCAGAGCGTTTTAGATCCCTTGCTTAAAAATGTCGCCTAAATAAGTGTGCTAAGCATAGTTTATGTTTAATGCGCTGAAGACTAACACTTTTGCAGAGCTTTAGTGTATGCCAGCCCATGCTGCTCTCATCTAGCATTCCTGTTATGGATCTCCTCGGGCCACCGGTGGGGACAGACAGCAAAGAGTTTTTTTGCTTTGTGTTCTTGTTTGTGCTAACCTTTGATTTGTTGGCATCCAACCAATATCTCAGGTTCTGAAGTGTCAGGTTATTTGTGAGCTGTCCATTCGAAATCTTCTAAGCACTTCTTTTTTTATTCTGTTTATCTGAAGCAGATGAGGTGTGGTTTAGTCGCGTCTGTGTCTATTAAACATTTAGAGGTTTTTCACACTTTTGAACATAAATCTGTGGATCTCCTTCAGAGCGAGTGTGCTTTCACAACACATCTGCCAAGTACTAACCTAAATGACTGTCATTACCAGTCTGCACAGAGTTCAGCTGTGCTACCCATGAGGGATTATGCCCATAGCGACTACGTGGATCTTTGGTTGAGTATTATGGAGGTTTGCAAGGTTTGTGCAGGCATTTATCAGGCTGTCTTCGAGGTAACCCATTATTTAACTGAACTCCTGTAATTGCTGTGAAATACCTGCATCATCTGTTTGATGGTGGCTGGCGCTGCTTCATAACCCAGAGGAGGATCAGATGTTGTGGATGAAAGCATGATACTCCTGGGAAACTCCTGGGAACCGTTCTGAAATTAAACAATTAGACAGCCAGCAAAGTTGTAGCACATCCCCGTTTTCTCCGAGCATGTGCTGCCCGGGCTTGACACAGGTTATTGCTGACATTAAAGGAAACCTTGATTGTAATAAAACCAAAATGTCATCAATTTCCTGTAGCTTCATGTATCAATCCTTGCTGCCTCTGAGCCCTTGACATTTTAGCGACTTATCAGGATGTACTGTACGTGTAAGAGAGCAGAAAAGCTAAAAGCTTAAACAGAGAGGCTACTGACAAGGAACCAATGCCGTGTTGATTTGCAGTAGCGATAAGACTGAAAGGGTCGGGAGGTGCAGGGATACTGAAAATAGGTTTCTTCTTATTTGCAAACAAAAAAAAATGTGAGAAGTCGATTACTGGGTTTGAAATGATCTTGCGACAATTATGTTATGGTTAGGAGGAGAAAAGTGGAAAGTGATTGGCAGGTCGTCTGTGGGGAGAAAACCAGCCCTTTAGCTCCTTTTTATAAAGTGAAGAACAGACTTTCTTTTGACTCCTGCTGCAGCCACTTTATTTCAAAAATCCCATTTCAGCGCATGGGAATGGAAAACTGTGCGACTGCAGGAGGTCAATCGCTACACGACATAAGAAGGCGTCTGCTTTTCAAAAGGCACATTTTTTGTTGTTGTGTGACCACTGCAATGAAAACAATAATAAATAGGAAAACAGGAAAGATGCTATGATAGGAGGGATAGCAGAGTCCTAAAATCTCATTGGACTGTTTCATGTTTCTAACCACTTCTTTCTGTCCACACAGACATTGATGAATGCTCTTTTGACCGGGCCTGTGACCACTCTTGTGTCAACTCTGCTGGCAGTTTCCAGTGTCTTTGTCATAAAGGGTATGTCCTCTACGGCCTGGCACACTGTGGAGGTGAGTCTGCATGTCAATTCTGCTCATGTCTCTCTATGTGAAACCACTGTCCCACACCTCTTTGCTAATCCTCCATTAGCTGCTGTTGTGTTCGACAGGAAAAACATTTCTACATTAGAAATGGATTATTAATGTCAATTTAAATGTCTACTGAGAGATTACGTCCTGTCGGGGACTTTTAACTGATAAACTGAAGCATTTTAAATCATTTAGATGCAGATTCATTTACAAAGCATGCTTTAGATTATAATACTTGGTTTCTTACCTCCCAGGAGTTCATGTTTTTTAATTGAGCCTGAAGTGTTGAATGGATTTTCATACAATGTTGTAAAGACGTTTAAAAGATCCTACTGTATATCCAAATGACTTTACTTTCATCAGGCACCACATTCAGTCTGGCATTTGTGGCTTGTGAGTGGAATGTGTCTTCACTTCTTTTCTGTAGATTACCGTGACTTAGATGGAGATACATGCTGCCAAAGCTAAACACCAGCGTTGCCACTGTGAGCACATTAGCCTGGTGATGGTATTGAACTAAAAGGTGGGAGTAGAGAGTCAGGTGGGGAATTTTCTCGTTAAAATACTGTGTGAAACATTAACTCCACCTATTTCATTAAAGCTAATGAACATACTAATGTCCATAGTGTCAGGGTACAGTTATTATTTATGATAAAAGGACGAGTCCTGGCATGCAGCTGCACAACAACTAAATGTAACTAAAAGCTCTCTCTGATGTATTACCTATATTTAGACATTTTTTTTCAACACTGCAAGCTGATTTTGAAATGGATTTGCTGAACGAACTGAAAACAGGTGCCTGCCTGGAAGGCAGGAAATGAATCTAATGAAGCTACACTTGGCAGTTATGCAAAGTGTAGACGATTTGTGCCGTAGTTAATGGACTACATGAGAAGCCACAGTTATGGTCCTTCAAGGTGGAGTATGACCATGTCCATCAAGCATGAGCAGGTACCTACTGCACTCTGCTGTGGAACAGATAACAGAAACGGTCTTTGGTGTCAGGAGGAGGTGTGCGGGGGCGCATCAGATCTGCCTGGCAGGCAGCGAGAGGCTCGCCAGAGTACATCAGGGTGTTGCGGCAGCCCTTTGATGGAGTGTGTATCACCAGTTAGAATCTGCTGCTGTCTCCAGCGCTTCAGGGCCTCACAGTAGTAGCAAAAGAGACAGAGAGAGACGGTGTATGCTCGGCGTACACCGAATTGCAGCGTCGTGTTCTGTGTTTTTTTTGTTTGTAGTTTGACAGGTTTACTGATCAGGAACGTTGCTACAGAATTTAGAAGAAGTACTGTTACTGAGGCTGGAGAGCGGTGGTGTGTAGATGTACTGCATGTGTACAAACACAACTCTGCAGTTATTTGCACTGTTAAAACAATGTTTAAATAAAACATGCCCAAATAACCCTAACCCCAACCCTGCCTGCATCTACAGTATGTCCAGTCTATACCGTTTAATGTAGTTAAACAGTCCTTTAAAGTATTTTCTTACTTTGCAAGTGCTGTATTGTGGAGATGGACAAAATAAAAGGAACATTGCATAATATTATGTAATCCATTGAAGTTACCTAGCATTAAATACCAGGTGTGTAATGTTCAGAAAACTCTAAAATAAGTTGTGCAGGTGGGTTATAGTGGAAGCTGTTCTTTCTTCTTCTACTGGAATATTTGTAGTGGGTCTAAAAGGTCCACAGGCTGCGCTCCAACCATTGGCAATTTTATTAGCTGTCAGCTCTGAGAGTGAAAGCACTCAAATTGGATTTGTAAAGCTTTTTACACACATGATGGACTGTGATCAGGCCACACTGAGCTGCTAAGACGCGAAGATGGTCAGGCTTAAATGACTCTCTATACCATTGTTGAGAGAGCCAGCGATGAATGATTTCCCCTTGCTTTTCATCGATGTTGTCGGAACTGTTAGATAACCCCAGAGATTTATGGCACTCCATGTTGTACTTTCCTCACTCCCTGCCATAACCAAGGTTATGTTATTCCCTGTGTGGTTTATCAAGCGAAATATAGCTGCCAAACAACCCAGAAAGCTGTGCTCAGTGTTTAACAATAGACTCACCCTAAACAAACCCAATTAGGTCAGTGACCTGCTGTCAAGCATTGTGCCTAGGCCTGTCAACATTCCTCCCAAGTGAGAGTATATCCAGCTATTCTCCCTCTCAGCTAGCAAAACAATCCACTCATTTCTTGCTTATCTGGTAAGAAAACAGAACAGTTGTGACTAAATACTTTGTTGTAGCTCATTTGCTCCAGCTCGCATTGACCTCAACGGAACAGCTTTTCTCTTTGATGACACACGCATTGAAAATAAATCTAAGAAATGTAACTTGAGAGGTTAAGTTTAATTTATTAAATTTATTTATTAAAATATAAATATGGCCACAACTCCTTAGCTCATTCTAAGATTCCCCCTTCAGTACACAAAGCAATGTAAATGTTTTTTCGGTGTGTCCTTTTCTTTCCCTGCACTTTTCTGCATTGTTTTCAAAGAAAGGGACGGAAAAGATCAGCAGAAAAGTCAAAATATACATATTTGGTTACATTTCAAGAATGGGAGGAACAAAGAAGACAAAACAAGCAGTTGATGGCAGATGAGCTCTGCTTCCATCAGATTTTTATTAGAGTTCTTTGTCCTTTAAATTGAGTGCTTTGATGCGGGGGATAAGCAGCACATCTCCCACAACATTTCCAGGCAGCTCTGGCTACACATCAGCAACAGCGCTCTTGATGAAGTCATCATCTTCTTCTGGGAGTGCGGTGGCATGCATACTGTTTTTATTCAGGGTGAATAATTGAATGAGACAAGGACGAGTGTGATATATCAGCAAGCCAGATCATCAATCACTGCCGTTACATCCGTCTCCTTTCCCGGTGTCTCCACCACGAGTGCCTCAGCTAAACTGATTTTCTGTCTGGTGTCAATTGTAGCCGGCTTAGTCTGGATCCTGAGTGCCTTTTAGTGGTTTGAACTCAGCGTCTGTTTGAAAAGGTGATTATAATTTACTGCTTACCGCAAGTCTTCCTCACTCAAGAGCAAGAGACGCTTTGACCATCGAATCGAATGTGGCGACATCACAGCGTGGAATCACTCCTGTTTACATGCAAACACATTCATCTTCTCTGAGTTTGACTCTCTGACAGGCTGAATTGGACTGACCTCACAGCAACTCGTCAGTTGTACTCTTTCTTAATGAGGCTGTTTCTTTTTCATTTTATTTGTCGAAATTGACTCCAGATTGTTTTGGACTGACCACTTTGTTTCTCAATGTTTCTGATGTCATGCTTTTGCTTAAGCCTTGAGTTATTTATCAGTGCTGCGTGTTTCCCTTAAATGTCTGTATGTTAACATATCTGTTCGCAGATATTGATGAATGCAGTATAAATCGTGGAGGGTGTAAATATGGCTGCATAAACACTCTGGGGAGCTACGAGTGTACTTGTCCACCAGGCTACAAGCTGCACTGGAACAAAAAAGACTGTATTGGTATGTAGCAGCACTGCCCCCTTGTGGTTGGTTTATTAACATACACTCAAGGCAGCTCATATCCCGGGAGATGTGTGTGATTCAGTGTTGGTTTTATTTTCTGTCAGAGCTGGTGAAATGTCCTCCCGGGCTGGTAGCTCCAAAGGCCACTCTGACCTGTAGCAAGACAGGTAAAAAAGAGAGCTGCTCTCTTACCTGTGCCTCTAAGGCTCACTACCTGGCAGGTATGTTTTTCCACCGAGATTACACCACACGTCCGTCTTAAGAGACCAAACGTTCTAAACACGTTTCAATCTGTTAATTTAGTTTTTTTGTGACCTTTTTTGTTTTTGCAGAGTCTGACAACAGCTACTCAGTTAGTTGTGGTATCCCCATCCTCAGAGGGAAGTCCCCTGCCAGGCTGAACTCCAGCAGTAGTCAGAGCTGCATAGGTTCGCAGCCCTATTGACGCTTATAACGAAAGACTTTTCACAGACGCACGTTGAACACAACGTATCACTGCCACACGGACGGTCTGTTTGCACTTTGATGTTTCAGTGTGCTCCGACTGACTGTTGCTGTGTTTGTTTGTAGAGACTTTGGCCCCCCCAGTCAAGCAGACGGCTTCTTTCAAGATTAAAAATGCCAAATGCCACCTGCACCCTAAACTGACCGGCCGGACTGAGGACAGGGGACGGACACTAGGACCGGGTCAGTCTTCGTGTGTGCACATTTTGTTTGACACGTAGAAATGTGGTGCAGAGTGGAAACATTCAGATAATCAGCAGATAATCTCCAAGTTTTTTATATCCGATCAACTCTTCTAACTAGTAGTATTTGTACTTTGATTCTGCCAACATCACAGTGAGCATCTGACTATTCATTACCAAATGTATTAGTTGAATAATCAAGAAAAAAATTGCAAAAGAGTCAAATGAGTTTTTTGGCTCATTGGTCAGTTAAATCTTACCCTTTACTGTTATAATGCACCTTACTGCCTCACAAACAGTGTGATATTATGTGTGCTTAGGTGGGGGACAGCCCTGCAGCAACTGCCTGGTGACATTTGTCAACCTCAAATGCGACTCTTCCAAGAAAGCGAAAGGGCGACGTGCGCGGAACCCGTCTAACAAAGAGGTGACACGCATTACTTTGGAGCTGGAGGCTGAGGTCAAAGCTGGAGACACTACAGGTCAGTCGTGTCATTTAAAGCAACAAGTCGTGCAGACCCTGTGATTGTTCTGCGTCAGTTACGGTCGAAGCCATACTCCTGTTTTAATGATTGCTTGTATTTGTTTATTGATACTCAGGCAGTTGTAACCTCAGCTGCCTGAGACAGCGCATGGAGAAGCAAGTCAAGACGTATATCAAGGCCCTGAAGAAGTCCATCAACCAGGAGCGTTTTCTGATCAGAGTTGCTGGTTTGGAATATGAAGTCGCCCAAAAACTCCCCCAGGCCGCTCCCATTCAGGAAAACTGTGGTCCAGGCTGGGAGAGGGACAGCGGTCGATGTGGTAAGACTGGAGATTAGGATCAGGAGTGTGAGAAGTATATTTTACTGTACGGTTACAAACGAGAATACACGAGAACACACCTCTATAGTCTGACGCAATTTATTTATAATTGCTCTGCCATAAAGTCAGCTTGTATATTATCATAGTGGTATTCTCGCACAGGACCTCATTATGATCAGAGGGTTTTTTAATATTCTACCACTGTGGTGTGTATGCAAATGAGAACATATTTGCAACAGCTTTAGCTTATCCACCAGAAAACGGGTAATGAAAACTGTGATGAATAGGTCAAGGTTAGCATTGCTTTTATAACTGAACGGTGTCAGTAGAGTCATTGTGGATATTCTCTCAGTCAGATGTTTGCCGGGGTCCTATTACCATGGTGAGCAGGAGCGATGTGTCCCATGTCCACCTGGCACTTTCCAGGAGAAAGAGGGGCAGCTGGCCTGCGACCTCTGCCCTGGCAGTGACGGCCACGGACCGGTCGGGGCACGAAACATCTCCTCCTGTGCAGGTGCAGTAGCCTACTTGAGCTTCTAGTCACAGACACGGCATGTGCTTTTGGTCCAGTAAAGCACCGCTGCTCTTAGTAAACCTCCTCTCTGTCGCGTTCAGGCCAGTGTCCAACGGGGTCTTTCTCCAGCGATGGGTTCAAACCTTGTCAGCTGTGCCCACAGGGCAGCTACCAGCCAGATCTGGGACGGACCCTGTGCTTTCCCTGCGGAGGAGGACTCGGCAGCAAGCGAGAAGGTGCCAGTTCTTTCCATGACTGTGAAGTCAAAGGTCAGTTTTGCTTTTTTTTAATGCAAATACGGTATTCTTAAAATATCTGCATAACCTACCCCACTAATGCATTTTCTTCAATTTGTAGTTCAGTGCTCTCCAGGCCATTACTACAACACAACAGTACACCGTTGTATCCGCTGCCCAGTGGGAACATATCAGACAGAGTTTAGACAGAACTATTGTATTTCCTGCCCTGGAAACACCACCACTGACTTTGATGGTGCCACAAGTGTTTCGCAATGCAAGAGTGAGTACGAAAATTGCTGTTTTGTGTTTTCCGATTTTTCCGAACACAAGCTGGAATCCGATTTGTTTGTTTGTGTATGTCTAGACAGGCAATGTGGTGGAGAGATGGGTGAGTTTATGGGTTACATTGAGTCACCTAACTATCCCGGTAATTATCCCGCTAATGTGGAGTGTATTTGGAACATCAACCCACCCAGCAAGCGCAAGATCCTAATCGTGGTGCCAGAGATTTTCCTACCCTCAGAGGATGAGTGTGGTGATGTTTTGGTCATGAGGAAGAACTGTGAGTGCAGCTATTTCCTTTTTATGTTTTTTTTTTTTTTTCTCAAAACCAACAACAATAGTCAACACTGTCCTTTCTGTGCCCCTGCAAGGGTCGGCTACATCCATCACCACCTATGAGACATGTCAGACGTATGAGAGGCCCATCGCCTTCACGGCTCGCTCCAGGCGGCTTTGGATTAATTTCAAGTCCAATGAGGCCAACAGTGCCAGGGGCTTTCAGATCCCCTATGTTACTTATGATGGTATGTGGCATGCTCATTTATCACACCAGCTGGATTTCACTCTGCACTGTCAGTCTACGATATTGTATACGGCATGTGGCCTTGACTTGTAGCACATATTGATAATATAGACAAAAAAAAAAATACTGCTTTCTAAGTCTGACCTTAAATACTAGTTTAACTGTTTGACATGCATCATGTAAACCTCCAGCACCCAACACGGTACATAAAGATTTGGCGTTTTTATTAAAAAGGTTAAAGGTCCACCTAGCAGCCTTTTATAGGGCTTTTGGTCATATCTCTTTGTGCCTAAGAGATTTGGAAAAGCTAGCTGCAGCAACTCTATACATCTGCTGAAGGACACTGAATACATATGGCTATAAGCCCCAGAAAAGGGCAGTAAGGTAAACTTAGGAAAGGTAGCGGCTACATAACCATTGTTTTCCAAACTTCATGTCGTGCAGGGTCAGACTGTAAAAGGCCAACTTACGATTTCACCATGCAGATAGTTCTGGTTTATTTATCCTAGGCCTTGAGATAATGCTCCCTCTAAAACATATCTTTGGGCTTCTGTACTGCAGATGTATACAGAGATATGTCTGCAGTAAGCTAATTTCAGTTAAATCAACTTGAATTGTGTCCCACTTCCTTTTAAATCCACACAGCATTGGAACTGCTTTCTACACATACAACTTTAATATAGTACCACCTGATGAAAAAGATATTACTGCTGAGTATTAATGCAATTTAAGACTATTTTCATTAGCACTGACCATTTATATAGAAGGCAGAGGTAAGTGAGGATGTTTTAGTTTAGAAGTGTTTGTAAATGTTCTATTAGGTGACAGTAAATCGTTGGGTTTATCAGTGTTTTGTTTTTTCTTTGTTCCTTTGTTAGTGCATGCCCATGTATTGCACCATCCAAAGCCTGTTTCGAAATGTGCTTTTTCAATATTTGATGACTAATTATTACCGTGCCCTATGTTGTTTTCATGTATTCAGAGGACTATGAGCAGCTGGTAGAGGACATAGTGCGAGATGGAAGACTTTATGCCTCAGAAAACCATCAAGAAATCCTCAAGGTTTTTGTTTTACTTATTCATATTCTCTTCAGTTATTGTTGGTATTGCAGAAGACACCTGAGAGAAGTAGTTTACTGAAGCCGTGACCTGTGCATGAGCGAATTCTAAACAAAGCTTCTAACATATTAGCTGTTCTATAAGTCAGATGATACATCACTGCTAAAAATATTTGATAATGCCGTCATCACAATGCTTCATGGCAAAGTTTCATCCGAGACTTGATGCCTGTTTGTTTTTTTCCCACAGGATAAAAAACTGATTAAGACTCTTTTTGACGTGCTGGCTCATCCAAACAACTACTTTAAATACACCACTCGGGAGTCCAACGAGATGCTTCCTCGCTCCTTCATACGCCTCATAAGCAGCAAAGTCTCAGCTTTTCTGCGACCATACAAGTAAGAGGTCACGCGGCTGCTGACGCACCGGATCACAACCCTTCCAGACATCCCCATCCACCTTACAGGCCACATCCACAAATCTCACAGGGCTTAAAGAGACACAAGACATATTATGTTTACCCTCTCATATTTTCACATAGGCTTTGACAATAAATACTATGCAGGCCTGAGAAATACTGAACATTCGTTGTGTTAATTGTGTAGGTTTTTTTTGTCAGGTTCTATTCAGTGCCGGTCTGCAGTCCTGAGCTTAAACGTTTAGTGGGGATGTAGAGTATGTGAGTGGGTTTGGTTTCTATTGCATTGTGCAATGAAACCACGAAAACAATAGAAAGGCCTATTTCAGACAGTAGGAGTGACATTTTGTGTGTGGTTTTGAGCTTGATACAGCTTGTCATTGTGTTTGCTTAAATGAGCGGTCTGAGTTCCATCCCTGACTCCTACCATTAAGTATGACTGTAAGTGTTGTTTAAGTGTTGCGTAACCCTGGTTCCATCTTCAGTATCTGTGCGCTGTCCATTAGGAGGAGCAGTTCTGTTCATGTCAGCTGCATTCCAGGTCATTCAAAGCCTTACTCTCTTTCAGCTCCTAGAGCAGTTTCCAAGGGTTTGTACTGTTAAAACAGTTTTATATATGTTTTGTTCCGCCTGTCTAGATTTTACTGCCATTTTCCAGCCTTCAGATAAATTTTGTTGCTCTTTCTCAACTTAAAGCAACTACAAGGTGGTTTATCATTCCAGGAACACAGTGGACATTTGGGAGATGAATAACAAACTGATAATTGGGAGCAACAGGAAATAGATAACATGCTGTTTAGTGGAACAAGTATCAGTGAAAGAGAGAGTGAGAGAGAGAGAGAGAGAAAAATAAATGTCCTTAAGGGACATTATGTTTGCTGCTTCTTATAAAAGGTCACTTTAATTCTTCATTCTCATTGTCTTTCTGATGTACTCTACACATTAATAGTCTATAGGCTTAAACTAAAAGAAGCTCAGAATTTAAAATAATACACACAGCAAGCTGATGAACCAACATTTATTCTTGTAAATAATAAAAATAAGTTAGACAGGGCTTATGCCTCCCCTTGGAAAAAAGAAATCCAAACTAAAATCACTTTGTGCCCCAGATGTCACTCCCATCTCAAATCCAAAGACAAGTCCGTCCACACGTCCGACTCACATTTAGTTCAGTGAAGACTGCTCTTTCCCAAACCACCAAAAAAGGGCAGGTAACGTTTGGTGCACTAGACTTTTAAGCCATTATTCTACCCTTTCAGCTCAATTTCAGTTACACTCTATTGTGAACCATAACAGAGTCTGTGAAATGTGTTCTGGACTCAATGAAAAGAAATAATTCAGTCACAGAAGGTTTCTTTGCTGAAAAGTATCAAGTCGATTAAAATGTAATAAGATGTGTGAGTATGCGATGTTTGAAGGCACATTGATTTCAAAAGACAACATCCAAAACAGGGTAAATTATTTAAATTTAGTAGGACTGACTCTTTGCTTAATGTGAGGATCTGTCAAATAAATATAAAAGAGAGTTCTCATGGAAAATACACTTGTATGCTTTCTTGCCAAGACTGGATGAGAAGATTGATACCACTCATGTCTGTGCAGTGAATTAAGCCAATATCTGCTTCGCTTAGCTAAAGAACTTACTTTAGAACTACTACACCTACACCTTCTCGTACACGGCCAAAGCTCAGCAACACATTGTGTTTAAGTACAAAACCCCAAGTGCAATAAACTGTGGTTTTACCGGGAATATTTCTGACTGT
>JAUMTR010000025.1:15776933-15793584 GCA_032270685.1 Microctenopoma stevenorrisi | reverse complement strand
AGTCTAATAAAAAAAAGTATTACCAGTAAAGACAAACACTCATTTTACCATAGTAGAAGGAACAAAATCATACATTTTACTGAGACTGACTTATGAACTGAAATCATAATTTCTACAGCTCATATAGGCAGCAAAGAGATTTCAGCACTCACATCCAGTGTTAGAGAAGGGAACAAAATCTGCATTCCTCATTTCAAGCAGTGCGCTCACTTCAGATTTCAGCACTCACAAAGTGGTGGACAATTTCCACAAAAACTTCCTCAGGGTGGTCGTGGGATATTGTGTTCACAAGAGTGGGACAGAAAATATAGGATAAGATTTTTAAAAATCCTTTATTAGGCCCACAAGCTGCGATAGACTGGCGATCTGTCCAGGGTGTACCCTGCCTCTTGCCCGAAGAAAGTTGGGATAGGCTCCAGCATCCCCTGCGACCCAACTGCAGATGGAGCGGAAGATAATGCATGGATGGATGGATAGATGGATAGTCCCACAAGTGGAAAATTTCAATTGTCACAGCAGAAAGTAGACAGCACTATGAAAAGCAGCAAAAGCAATATAATAAAAAAAGAAAAACAGCATTACATTACAGCTTTGATAAATTGCACTTAGGAGATATTGCACTTAGTAGCACTATTACTGACTGAGTGATAAGCCACTGTTGTCCATTTGATGTGTATGTGCATCAGTCTATGTGTGTGTGTGGTCAGCTGCAAGGTCTTTGTTGTACAGTCTGACAGCAGCTGGAAGGAAATACTTTGAGTCTCCCCTTCCCACAACATGGAGGCAGTAGCCTACCACTGAAGGAGCTGCCAGAGTCTCATGCATGGGGTGGGAGATGGTATCCAACAGGGATGGCAGCTTAACCACCATTCACCTCTCAGTCACAACCTCCACTGGGTACAGAGGGCATCCTACAACCGAGCTGGTACAACCTGTTCAGTCCCTTCCTGTCCCCAGCAGAGATACTGCTGCCCCAGCAGACCACACCCTAAAAGATGGCTGATCACAGAGTCCTAAAACGTCCTCAGGAACGGCCCTTGCGCATTTGAGTTGTGAATCCAGTCCAGTTTGTTATTCAGATGAACATCCAAGGTACCTGAAGCTCTCCACAGCTTCAATGTCCTTACCCTGTATGTTAATTGGTTGCAATGGGTGTTTGTGCCTGCGTAAGTTCACCACGAGCCCTTTGGCTTTTCCCGTATTGATCTGGACGTAGTTTGCTGGCACCAGTCCACAAAGTTCCAGGTCAGGTCTTTGTAATCCTTTTTGTCCCAATCAGTGATGGGGCTATTGCAGAGTCGCCAGAACTTCTGCAGGAGGAACTCCAGTGTTCTCCAGCTTGTCTTTCAGGATGGTGGGAAGGATGGTGTTGAATGCACTGGAGAAATCAAAGAACATGATTTTCACAGTGCTCTCAGCAGTCACCAGGTGAGAGAGGGAACGATGTGGGAGGTGGATGATGGCATCATCCATTCCAATGCCAGGCCGGTAGGCAAACTGAAGTGGGTCCAGTGAAGAGCTCACCAGGGGCCTAAGCTGCCCCAACATATTTTCTGATAGAACCTTATTATCCCAGCAAAGCACTTCACTCTCAGAGGGCTGATCTACTGTGGTTCCTAGAGTTTGAGGTGGAACAGAGGTGGAGGCTAGGTGTTTCTTTGAGGTATCTGAGGTGGAGCAGAGGTGGGGGTGAGAGGAAGCTACCGACGGCTGCGGAGAGTGGAGAGGACTCCAATAAGCTCCAGAATCAACGTCTACATACAGTAAAGTAAAGTAACTAAAGATAAGTGAAGGGACGTGTCCAAACGCTGTGCGATTGCTGCCTGTATGGGAGCGTATAACCGATTAAGGAGTCCTTTTTGGGTCTCCTCCACTAGCTCTTCAGACCGAGCGTGACGGAGGCTGGGCGCCATGGGAGTGTCCGGAGTGTCCTAATGTCCGGAATTAGCGGTGTAACCGTTACCTCTTTAACCTATAACACAAGCAGATGACTATCACTCACATTGACAGTTATTCTGGAGCTTCAGTCTAAGTAGTGTTACACTTTTCCTCTATTGACTCACTCATTGACTCAGAGCTTTTGGTTTTGGCATCTGATAGGAGATGTTTTGATTGTCTTACTTAAAGCTTCACAGAAAACACATATTCCAGAGGTTCACCAGAATTTTTTTACATCACCATGACGGTAGGTCTGAATACCAGCAGCTGTACAATAAAATTTTCCGTCTAAGCCAAGTTCAGTGTTTTTTGAAAACCTCAATCGGGTATGTTATTTAGCCAATAGCTGAATTTAGAAGGGAGTATATGTATATGAAAAAAATTCATTTTTTAATCTACTCTTACTAATGACTGTACATTATATGCATGTGTACATTAAAACTATCTAGTTTGTTTGCCTCCGCCGACTACTGTACTCGACGTTTCTGTACATGTTGTTTTGAAGATAAGTCGAAGTGTTTGTCTCTGCACATTTTTAAACTCTCCTCAGTGACAAAGCAGATTATAAAGTTTAGCCACAAACCTCACTGTGGCTCAGACCTTGATGGTCTGATAGTAACCTTTGTACATTTAAATTAAATGAAACATAAATATAATCTAGTGAGATAATTGTAAACTGAAGCATCCAATCATGTGCCTCGGGTTGCGTCTTCTGATTAATTTGTACTTTTTAAAAATCAAACTATGACAATGATACATGTCATGTTACATGACTAACACATTAGTGTCCTACTTGCCCTTTAAAAAGCCTACGTGTAAACAACATCTGAAATCAGCATGAAAATTAATCAGCACTTTTTATTTAAATCTACTGACTGAATGATTATTTTCATGCCGATTTGTCCCCTTTTATCATTTCCCTGATGACGCACAGCAGACGTAAGTTATTTGAAGCCTATTACAAAATTTTGAACGTTCAGTGAGTGAAGCAAAAGAACAGCTGACATTCAGGACTTGTCATTGAACACAGAGTTCTGTGTGAGAATTTCTGCACATCACATGACAATGAAAATAATGATTATGAAAATAAGAGAACATGTAATTGTCATCTCTGATAGAGTGGATTAAAAAGTTGCATCATTACTTTATTTATGATGATATGATTTTACTATGAAGACACATCATTTTCTTATTAAGAACAATTTGGTTCATGTCAATATCATTCTGACACATCTTACCATAAACACACACACACACACACACACACACACACACACACACACACACACACACACACAACTGTAGATGTGGCTTTGCAAGACGTGTAATAATCTATGATGTTGACATAGTATGAGACTACCATTGATCTCACACACATTCAAAGTCAACAATGATCAAGAAAATCTCACATAATCCTGGAAAAAATAAAAGTCCGTGTAAAAACAGCAAAAATATTATCTTTATTGATATAAATATGTACATAACATTATGTAATTTTTTCAATTCATGTAAAACATCTTGTTTTATACTGCATATCCTGTATGTTATATACTAAAATAATAGAAATTGTGTTGATTACTGTTGTGGCAGGTCTTATAGTGCTTTAACTAAAGGAACCCATCTAAATGATTAATGTTAATAGTAGGGATAAATATCACCTGAATACATATTATCAAGGCAACACAGTGTCTATACAAACGATCTGCTTCTCTTTATGAGGATAAACAAAAAGCATTAACACTCGACAAATATCCAGTGTATTTGAAATACTGAAGCTCAGAGCTTTCATGAAATTCAAATATAATTTTTACATCAGCTTTACATCATCACAACAAGAGGCATCATTCAGAGGACAAGTATGATAATCACAACAGAGAAAAAGCAGAGTAACTGCTACAGTTTTTTTAGGGTTAAAGCGAACATTTCACTATTTATCATATCTTTAGTGAACTTCAAACTAAATTTGAATTAAAAATGCTTCAATGAGAATTTGAGACAGAGAATTTGCATCACCGAGGAATGTAAAAGTAAAAAACAATCAAAGAACAAATTAAGGCTGAGCATGGCGGTTAAACAAACGGCAAGAGCTTCCTCTGAGCTACACAATTTATAATCAACTTTTAATAGAGCGCAAAAAGCATAAAAGGCTACAATCATTATTCTATACAGTATACAACGTGTACACAATATTCAAATTTTAATGATTACAATAATATAACCATCTTAAATAATCCTATTTTAGGGTTTTTGATCTTAGACCCACTGATGCAACACTGAAAAAACACAACCTCAATATAACATCAGTGATATTCTGCAGAGGATAACTGCATGATTGAAATGCATGTTATAAAAGTGCCAGCTCCTTGTAAGTCGCTTTGGATAAAAGCGTCTGACAAGCAAAGTAAAGTAAAGTAAAGTATGACCTGGCCGAGGTCTTTTAGTACCTAACATAAAATTTAAAAAAAATTAATCTCACAATCTATTGTAGTATGGAATATGATAGTTTTGTTGTTATGGGTATTTCTGATAGGGCTCACAGCCCTTTGAATATTAAGTTCATGTACGCATGTGCACACCCTGATACACACTTACTCTGCCCTAAAAAACACATAACCAACTCTAATTCAGTGCTTAGGGATGTGATGGCTGAAGCTGGTTGGGATTTTATAGCTGGTCCTCAACACTGGTGATATGTACATGTGGTGTAAAGCCTGAGATTAAAGCAAAGGGAGATATTTTACAGAGTGTGTAGAACTCCTGCATGGTTGAGGAAAAAGGGGCTAAAATACCTGTTTTAGTGCTTCTCTAGGTCTGTGCACAGTCGTCTGTGTCTGCTGCAGTGAAACCGTTCAGTGCCGAGTCCTGGATGCAGAGGAACGTGGTGAGAGGAAGTATGAGTCAAAAAAACCAAGAGCTGTGGTCTTTGTTTTGACTGGCACTGACTGAGCTTGAGTTCATTTTAAATTATGAGGTCACTCGCCAGAGTGAAGCACTCCCTTTATGTTTATGCCTAGATCCCTCTGCAGGCAGCCAGAGTATACCAGATATTTGTGAACGGCACTTTTGTTTTTCTTTGTAAAAACTTAACTTGCATTGATGACAGAATGACCTCTGAAGCAGCTATTTAAAACATATGTTGAAAAAGTCTGTCAAAAGGCTGTAAACAGGAATTAAACAATAATTTAAAAAAGAAATTAGAAAAATATATTTTTATCTCCTATTGATAGATTTTTTCTGCTTCCATTTATCTTTACTTGTTCCTTTTAGCTTCTTGGAGAGCTGCATTTGTTTGCTTAGCAGTTTCTGAGCTCCATATGAAAAGAGCACATTCATTCATTCATTCATTTTCTGCAGGGGTGCTGGAGCCAATCCCAGCTGTCTTTTTGGGAAAGGGTACACTTGGGAAAGGTCGCCAGTCTGTCGCGGGGCCGACGTGCGAATAAACCAAACACACTTACATTCACACCTACATACAATTCAGAACGTTCAATTAATCTAACATGCACGTCTTTAAACTGGAGTACCTGGAAGAAACCCACGTAAACATGAGGAGAACATGCAAACTCCACACATAAAGAATCAAACCCGGGTCCTTCTAGCTGTGAGGCGACAGTGCTAACCACTACCTCACAATGTCATGAAAAGAGCACATTCCTTTGATTAGATTTGATATAATTAGTTATAGTTACACACCGACCTCGCCTTGAAGAAACTCAGCTCCTTCAGACACCTCACAGAACTGCATGCTGGGTAAAGTCGGGGCCTGGGACATGCAGGCTTGTGGAGGGTTGCCCACGCTGTAAAGGCGAGGCCGTTTGGTCTGGTCTTGGCTGGACAGCGGAGTGAAGCTGTTCCGTCGGAGGAAAGTTGGCGTCACAACATCTGTAGAGACTTCACTCTGGTAAGGGAGGATAAAACACACAAGGGCGACTGATTAACAAGTGTTTTATGTTCAAATGAAATGACTCCTTGGTCTGAAATCACTGTTCCTCATTTGAGAGACTGTGAGGAGACAAAAAAAAAAACGCAGCTACTGAGATAAATAAAGGAGACTGGATGCGTAACAAGATGTTTCTCAGTAAACATGTTTATGTGTTAACACGCACTCTGTCTGGAACTTCCTAATTCCTGACAGGAATTAGCACAAACATTACAGATGTGGGTGCAAATTTAAGTCAATATTGAATTTTAGTTAAAATACCAATACATAATCTTCCTATTTTTTAAGGTACACTTATAAAACACAACAAAAAGAAAACTATTTATTTACTTAACTAAACGAATCTGAATATCTTGGTATTTGCGCATATTGGCCACCTGCACCAGCAAACTGGCAGCATGTGTATGACATCATACAAGCAAAAGGTCAGAAGCTTACTAGTGGCCTGTCTCTGTGAGTGTCGACAGCCTCCACCTTCAGGTCAAACATTTCCACTTTACAACCTAGAAGTGAGACAGGAGACAAACGTGTCATAACCCCACCACGGAAAACCTTAGGTTTAACTGACAAATAAACAGTGTAGTGACTCACCATAAGCCACAGGGGTGAGTTTCAGGACAGCGTGTAGGGGACACTTCAAATAAGGCAGATCATCTGTGCCATGAAAAAAAAGAGGGGACTTGAGGTGAGTGTGTCTGTGCAGTGGTTTTATCCTGAATGTGTGGATAGAGCCACTGCAGACAGCTGTGCAACACGTGTTCTGCTTTAAAGAACACATTACACGTTGTTAAGGGTGAAAACAGGATGAAGTGCCAGCCAGTCAGAGCTGCACCCACTATGGGGTGGCTGCCATTTAGCCTTTAAACAAGACTGCAGCCATGACCACTTTCTGTTCTAATGAAACCTTCCATCTGCCTACGTCCAATTATGTCTCTGAGCAGCATTTTCCACTCTTACTACTCTGTTATTAATAAAATGCACACGTATAGTATATACGTACTTAGTTGTATTTAAATGCAACACATTTTTAAAATTATTTCTTATTAATTACTATCTGTTAATATTGTAATCTAATTTTTACCAGTTTTTTATTTTGCAATACACACTTTTTTCATATTTTGTTTCTCTTTACTTTGATAATTCACAATCAGTTGATTTTTGACTGTGATCAATCCCGTAGGATGGACAAGCCACTGTGTAAGAAAGAAGAATGGTTACTGCAATTAGAGGCAGTATTTCCACAAGAGTCTATTTTAAACGCATATCCTGACTGACCCGGACCTGCTCAGATACAACACCCGCCTAACAAGCTCACAACATAAGCCTGTGCCTAATCCAGTTATATAAGGCAAGGATATATGCACCTAAAGAACATGGTCAGATGAAGGTCTCTGAAAAAAACAATCAGCCAGTTATGTGATTATTTTTGTAACAATCTGGTGAGAGATATTCACAAAGGATGGCGCCTGTGCAGTTCTGCTTTGAATCTAAGACGTCGTAATCGTCGCCAAGTTGTTTTGCCTATAGAATCACTGTACTTAAACAATCATATCAGTTTTAGATAAATACGAAAAAAAACAATTGCACATCTTTAAAATGTGCTCAACAAGTGTTGTCACATATCTAGCTTCTGTTTAATGCATGTCACCTGCACTCTTATCCAGGAAATAGGCGAGCAAGCAGCGCATCACAGCCTGATGACAGATGACCAGAACGTTGCCCTGTCGCTCCAGCTCCATGATGACCGGCTCCAACCGCTGAACCAAGTCCTGGTAGGACTAGGGAGAGAAAAGAGGTACTATTCAAAGGTGCTATCCAAAATAATAGCAGACTGACATCACCGACCTCATCACTCACTGTTTATGATAGAAATTATATTTCTACATGGGAAATAATTTACTACTAAATCTGAAAGCTAACAGATGCAACAGTCACTACAGCCATGCTGCTGATTCTGTGTAAGGTGATCATTAGTTAAAAATTAAAAAAATAGTAGTGGGGAGTTTAATTTGCAAACTTCTGGTGTCTAGTTCGCCATATGAAGATCCAAGCAAAAACCAATTATCCTATACTGAGTACAATTCTCACACCCAAAACACCTTAAAGGAGGAGCCTTTACCTCTCCTCCAGTGTAGCGGTAGTGATACTTGTCCTGGTTCCTCATGGCAAACTCCTCTGGGTATTGCTCCTCAATCATCTTATAGGTCATCTCTTCGCACACTCCCTATAACACGAAGAAATAAGAGCACTCACAACCTTTCTACAGGCCCCGCTGTGTCTCAGTCGCGTCTGTGGTGCTACAGAGAACATACAGCATCTATTTCATTAAGGATCTTCCACTGCTCATAGGGAACGCTGAGTCTCTCTGCCGTCTGAATGGTGCGTCTCAGTTGACTAGTCCAAACCTTCAGGTCTGACAGATGGTGTTCTTCCACAAAACCCTTCAGAGCTTCTGCAAACTGACATAGAGAACATATGGGAGGATTTTATGTAAAGGGGAACGACAACTTAGCCCAGAACAGAAGTTAGACAGTGAATAAAACGAGGTAATCTCTCCCATAAGTGCTCCAACATCTGGTGATTTATAGCAGCAGCATATTTTTGAAGCCATGTGGCTGGATTTATGCTAGAAAATGTACATCTACAATGAAAGAATGTGTAATTACCTGAATCCAATTGTATATTTTATAAGTTGGCAAAATAATTTTTTAATAATTTTTGTATAAGACTGTTGAATTGTGCCAAACATTATGTTAAAACTTTTTCAACATTACAGCCGATAATATTTTTTTCTATCTAGTCTAGAGCTGGACAATAGATAAGAACAATTAGACAACACTTCCCTACATTTACTGACACTGTACTAAATATGTGAAGCTACAGCCATCAATTGGTTAGCTGGTTAGACTGAAAACAGGTAACTTGTCTCTGGTGATGGAGGAGTTCTGGAGAAGCAGGCTGACCAAGATTAGAACTTCTAAAGTGTGAGCAGCAATTGTATGAACTAAAAACATCCCCAGGAGGAATTTTCACTACATATTTAGGCCTGTGAGGAAAAAAAAAAGCAGTGAACCTGTTTCCCTCTTTCAGACAGTTCAGAGTCTCCCCCGATCAGGCCCTCTAAATTATGATGGCTCTCTCCGTGCCGACAGAGGTAGATGGAATGGGAGTGTACGTGGATGTTCATGAGGTAGTAGACAATTTTACTCTGGATGTAGTCCTGCACTCGGTTGACTAAGAAACTTCGGCCGACATTTATGATCTGGATGAAGGACAAGTTCCTGCAGATTACAGGGGAGCAAGCACAACGAAGAGCAATTCAACATTGATAGAGAGAGTCACCTATCACGTGCTTTCTGTGTCAGCAGCTGATTAACTGTGAGACAGTTCAAGTAGATCATCTCTAGAGATATCAGTTGGGTTACTATGTCCTTAAATAGTTGTGTGACTGTTAAGTTAATTAATAAATAAACTGAATTAAGTGCAGTTGAGCCATTTGGTGGTAACCCTAACCCTACCCCTACCCCTATTTCAAATAGTTACACGACCTCAATTTCTACTCATGGATTTTCCTTAGCTCAGCTCCAAAAATGAAAAGTTGATAAACACCAGGAATTCTATTGCAGGTATTACACATGAATCCCTGTTTCCACCTGCTGGATGTTTCCTGTAATTACATGTTGTTTTGACAACTCTAAAATAATTATGTCTACGTCGACTTTTGCTTGGACTGGACACATGGTGAGAATTATTAAACAATGTCAAGGCAAAAAAAACACAATTAGCAAAACAACAATAAGTTCCTACTTGTCGTGTTCGTCTGGGTCTAAAGGTTGATAAGTGACTTTGTAACATTCTATCCTCTTCAGAAAATCCTCCATTACACTTTCTCTGTTCCTTTCAGGGTAGTCTGGACTGGACACCTTCACTTCCTTGGGGAAAGAGACATTTGTGGAGATGATTCATTCTGTCTTTTAATAATCCAAAGACAAAAGTGAGCTCTGTCAAACTTAAAAATATTTACCATGATATTTTCAGCAATGACGTCTGGATCGTCGCATATGGATTCTACAAAGAACACCTAACATAAAAGGCATTGTTGATGAGAAACATCCAAAAATCTGCACAACGATCACCTCATCAATATAAACCTGACCTTGTATGCATTATCTTTTGCGAAATTAAGGATAAGCTGCCTCCTCTCTCTGGTGGTGTTGGTGGCATCAAAAACCTAACAGACGGCGCAGGACAATCAGGCCAAACTGCATATTATTTATTACCAGAGAATATAAACACTGTTTAGTCATGATATCATTACAGCGATCTGGCCTCCTTCCTCACTGAGATAGGCCTTTACGTCCTGCAGCGCCACCAGAGCACACTGTCTGTGGAAACAAAAAGAAACAGGCATTTGCATGGCTACACGCTTTCACACTGAAAGACATTCATGTAACGAAGAGCTCTCTTACTCACTTTCTAATTTTCATGGCGTCTTCGTTGTCATGTCTGAAGAAGTCATAGGATTTGTATGCCTGCACTGCTTCTCTCCTGTAAACGCCGAGGTTAAATACTACAAGAAACAGACAAGCAAACACAGTGAAATGGATTACTGTAATGCTGTACGTAAAGGTGGTGACTCACGTCTTCCAAACCAGTTCTCCTGCCTTCCGATTATACATGACTGGTGAGAACCAGCATAAAAATTGCAGCAATCTGACACAGCATTGCCTTAAGCGCAGGATTTCAAGTAGTATCTCTGAATATCATACCGTACTATGCAGAGAAGACACTGGCCTTCCATAACAATCTAAATACTTTGTTTATTCAACCGCCTTTTTTAGAAATGACAAAAGCTCAATTTCCTGTTTAAAACTCAATTGTGTTGCTGCTGCACTGACCCTTAGTTGGTACTCCAATCCAGTTGAGGTAGCGCGTCAGCTTCTTGGACATGTAGGTCTTCCCTCTGGCGGGCAACCCAATCATTATTATGATAGTCGGAGAATTGGTCATGTAGGACGCCCAAGCTGCAGTTTGCATACACAACAATCATGCATACACACACACACACACAAACACAAACAGAGTTATTGTTCCAGTTCTGTAATACAAGTGCATGTGCATAATGCATACGCTGACAGCAAGCAGTGACAGGTCTGCAAAGTAATCCAGTGTCAACTCTGTTGAACATTTCTGCTGTGCATGGTTAATGTTAAGTCCTGCTACCTAGCAACCAAATTTAGAAATGCACTGCAACCTCGTCAGCGGGAACATGAAGTGGCAAATAATCTTTTCAAGAACAGAATTTTTCCTCACAGTGTTGATGGAAGACCATCCTCAGCTCAGCGGGAAAAAAAATATTTTTCTTTGCAAAAACCTGGCGAGACCAGACTTGACTGCAAACAGATCTCAGAGCAACTTCTAGATCAAACAGGCAGCTACAGTTCATATGTTCATCAATCAAACGTTTTTCATTCAGTATTCCTCAATATTTGACTATGAAGTTACAATAACTTTGAACTCTGTGATTTCTACTTACTGACTGAAAGTTGACCTTGATAATTACAGCATTACTCTCCTTCAAAAGCATGTGTGTGTGTGGGCGTGTGTGTGTGTGTGGGCGTGTGGGCGTGTGTGTGTGTGTGTGTGTGTGTGTGTGTGTGTGTGTGTGTATGTTTGCGTTTCCGCATTCTCTGCACTGCATACACTGAAACAATGTCAGCTGTCCTTGAAGCCAGCCAGCACAATATGAGTATAGAACTATTACATTATGTTACTGCATCATATTTGACAATGTACTAGTTAAGGTGCACCGGGTTCAATCATTAATATAGAACAGGTCAGTGCCTTGGATAATGTGTCAACCACAGACAAAACAAACTACTCACAGCACTTCTTCTCACTGGCCCGGAGGTCTGTCCTTTTGGGCTGTGCTGAACCATCTGAAGAAGCTGCAGGTCTCTGTTGCCTGGCAGCCATGATGAGTGTGATGTCACAGCTCGTGCATGGACAAGTTTTGGTCACTGATCAGCACTGGTCAGCATCTCTCTGGTGAAGAGGAGTCAGATTAACAACGTCATATGAATTTGTTAAAAAGTCACATGGTTTGGTTTTGTACACAACATTTTGTCACGAGGGGTCAGGATCATGTTTTTGCTTAGATGTGATCCCAGTGATTCTTCCTTAGGCTGAGTTTCAGCAGGTCCATCTACGATCATGCTGTGGCTGTGTGAGCCCTGAGCAGCTCCCGCCCTCGTGCACATGCACTTGACAAAGGTCAAACGTGTGGCAGTGGCTGCCTGGCACATGCAGCACCTGGGCATGACTTCACTGTGGTCAGCATGAATAAAACATGATGGTCAGAGCGGGTCAAAGGGGGTTCAAGTACAGCAGAGAGTCAGTGGTTATTTAAAAACAATTAATCCCGTTCTACTTGTTCCATCAGGAGAGTTTCAGTAGTTAATGACACATTAAAATGTCAAATACGGAAGTTACCCGTTATTACTATGCAAATATGATTGTACGTGAAGCAAATACTTCTGCAAAAAGTGCTTCACAACTACATGTCAGTCCACTACTAAAATTATAAATAAAACAGTAAATATTTAAACTGAAATTAAGTAATTAATTATCATTACATTGATAGATTTCCAACGACGCGCTTCGATGTCATCATAAGGAAGCTTATCAGTGGGGATCTGTGAGTCAGTCCACAAACCCAATCGGATGTAACTAGGTCAAAGCTGGAAACGAAATCTGAAGTATCAGTTTAACATTTCTGTCGCCGCCATTCAAAGCTGTCAAAGCGGAGTTTGTACGTCAGACTGTACGTAACATGCCCCGCTGGCCTGCAAACGTCTGCGCGGGGAAACGTCGTTTACAAACACGCCTAAGCACAACAAGCATCAAAACCCAATCTCACAACCTTACCGCAAATCGTCAGGTGCGCGGTGAAATGTCTTTTCTTCCTGATCACGATGCCGCCATGAGTCCGCCCGCGCGCTCAGCTCAGACCTCTTTCCTCAGGATGTTTAGGCTCCTCCCCTTCTGCGTCCGGCTGTGCAGTACGGCTCTCACATTTTTATCTTTACCTTTTATTACCTCTTATATTTTTACCTCTTATCTTATTATTAGTAGTTTTCTTTGCCTGTCTTCGTCGTTTTCATGTAGAAACGTCAGGTTTCTCAACGTCTGTCCAGGGGCGTGTCTAGAACTTTGTTCAGGCGGGGGTACAGACTGTCGAAGAGGTGCACACTAAAGTGACAGTTTAATTTAAAAGCCCTGCAGTCTTAGATTCTAATGGTAAATTCCAGTCTTGCAAATAGCATATTTAGTGTAGCTTAAGTGTAAAACTTATGCTAACTCTTTACAACTCTCTAATTGAACAAATTGACAGCTCTGGTGGGCGTGGCCAGTCAGACGCTCACCTGTATCAGACGCTTCCAATGTTTGTTGGCCTTTAGCTTCCGTTTTAGTCCATTATATTTGTCCTCAATGCTATTACTGCATTGTACTTGCCACTCCCTGGCCAACTAGCAAAAGGATACTATGAGCCATGTGAACTATATTGTATTTTAAAACAATTAAAACTAAGTAAATGTTAATATTTCTGTTACTTGATCTCATTTTTCTTTTTCTATTTACTTCATGTCTATTGTTTCTACGTTTTTTAGTGTTCACTTTTTATTTTAACTTCCTATTAACACCCTTTTTGCTTCCTTACTGCTGTCTCTGTCCTTCAATAAAATTTTTACCTTCCTAAATTTTTTTCCTATTTAAATAGTTTTCATTCTCACGTTTTTCATTAACTTTTCTTCTTCACAAATGCTTTTCTTTGTCAAAACTAAAGTTAATTTGATTTATGATATATTAGACAGCAAAGTAATTCTTTTACAGAATATTGAGGGGTGTGTGGTTTGGTATGGTATTCCACATGGCTTATGGGTCTGATAAAACACAAGAAATAAACACCTTTTCTGTCCTCTACGCTAAGGAGGTATTCCATTAATTCACAATAAATAGATTAAGACTGCACTGAAGTCATTTTTACAGTACAAGTTGTCTTCACTCCTGATGTTTGATGCTGATCTCCCAGTGTAAACTTGATATTAAATATCCTTTTAGCTACATTTTTCTTATAACCTTAGTTTAGTAGCAAGTTCTGACTTCACGTTGAGAGGAAAGATATTAGAAGCATGATATAATGTAAAATATGTTTGTATATTTATGTATATGGACATTACTAATAAGATTATATTTTATATAGCCATGCATTAACTTGAACCAAATAAAAGTGTTTTTCTGACCCTTGTTTTATTTTAAGATAGAAAACAATAAAAACAACTGTGCACAAAGAAGAAACAAAAGTGGCTTTGGGATCACAAAGGGATGTTTCTCTGGCTCTATTTTTCTGTCCCAGATCAATGAACAACAATGAATAGAATTGAGGTAATTTGTTTAAACATATACCCAAAGAAAAACATACATGTATTCAATAAATTGTGGGGCATTCCCCTTTAATTCTACAGCTTAGTTCATACAGAAAATATGCCACATAAGTCATTTCCAACACAATTCTTTATTCTCTTAAAATAAACTACCCTCACAGCATCTAACTAAAACACCATAACATTAAACAACCCTTGGTCTGTAAGATATGTGCTTATTTTGTAAAATAATGTTTGTCAGTACAAGATAATCTGAAACTATGTCGTTTTTGCTCATATTTCTCACTGGATCTCTGAGAGAATAAGTAGTCAGACAGAGACGGCCAATAAGACTGGAGTCTGAATTATTTTATGATGCTCAGCGTGTTTCTGTCCATCAAACATGCACAATGACCTACTTCCTACCTCAGAAATATTCCAATTAACATTGATGATGTCTCAAACAATTCTGTGAATTAAAAAAAAAAAAGAGAACCCACTTGAATATTCCCTCGTCGACATGGCGACTGAATAGCACATCCACATGATCTGCCTCCACAGTTGCTCCTTCTGCTCATTGTTTGTCCATTTTGTAGCCCTTTGAAACTCACAGTACAGGTAAACAAACTGTCTGAAGATCCCTGATCAGGTTATGCGCTCTTGAAGTTCAGTATGTGGGCAAATAAAGGGATCCAGCTCTCAAATGATACGAAAAGGAAGCAGACTTTCCATTTGTCACAGTTATAAACACTTCATGTACAATTCATACCCTGAATGCCTTACAGAAATTGTATAGTTTCAGATCATTTCCAAGACCCATTTAAATGAGATCTTAGTATATTTTACTATGTAAGAAGGCCATGCTGTTAGAGATTACACAGTAACAAGAAAAGGTCTAATCTAATGCTTTGATTTGTGTGTAATATTAACTCATCAGCTAATATTACCATTAATTTATGGATGATTGTAATAAAGGAAAGCAGGCAAGAATGATGAGCAGGACATGTAGCAAAGGGATGTTTAATGATTTCCTTGGACAATGAAATGCACGTCCATTGTTGATGTAATACAAATAAGAAAATTAAAAAAACTACAACTTTGTGTTGTGTCTGCATTCCCAGTTCAACTTCATCTCTTGCTTTGATGTTAAATATTCAAAATGGAGAAAAAGCTGCCTGGAGTGTCACACGGACTGACCAGTAGGGGGAGAGCCAGCTCTTACTAAAAACTACGAAACTAATGAGTCAACCTACACTTAAGCACAAGTTATCTGCAGTGCCCTGTTCCAACCCTTTGCGCTCGTTTCCATTTAAGAAAACTGAAGCGTGGAATTGAATTCAGCCTCATGGTCAAAGTGGCTTAAGTTTACACAGAAACAAGGCATTGTATATCGGGAGTGAGATGATAGAAACAAACTTGACTGAGATTGCGCACACAGACTTCTGAATTCACAAACAGATTCAATAAAATAACCATTTTAAATAAAAGTTTTTTTCAAATGACATTGACATGTTTATGAGCATTGCCATCTTGGCACAAAATGAAGTCCCTCGCAGCACCATTAATTATTATTATAACTGCAGGAGTTAAGACATGTTTCGGTTGACTTCAATCGGAATAAATGTCACAAAACAGGTCAAATGACATTAAAAAATTTAAATTAAGAAAGTACCACAATTTATTTTTAAATTTCTCAACAAAAGGGTGGGAGTTCAAGCTGCTAGAAAGTGGAGCAAGGGAGATGGCAAGTTTTCAATTAAGCCTGTATTTAGGTGAACTTATTTCTCAACAACAGAGTGTGTATTTGGCAATGGCTCAAAGCATTTGGCCAATTTATTTGAGGTTACATAATAAATAATTCTTAGTGGTTTTTACTGTTGTGTTCGAGTGTTCAACCTGAGACCGTAGTTATTTCAACAACAGCTGATTTATAGCAAAAATACACATTCATCCTTCATATTCACAAAGTCTTGTTGGAATTAAACAACCGAAGAATACCTACTGCTTGCTCTAATGTTATTCTATTATTGCTATGCTATTTCATTTCCTTTCCAGTAGCAAGTAAACCCCCACCCTATCACACGTATCTGGTAGAATGGGAACGCCGTATTAAGGGCTGAATGTCTTGGTCCCCTACATCACATGAGGATGCAGTGAAAGAATGATTAGGAAAACAAAAGGTGGGGAAAACTTGATCTGAGGTGAATGGAAAGTGCAGTGATCAAGTCAATGAGAGCTGTTCATGCATACTCGTCATAAATTCCTCTGTAGCTCACTGGCTGGACAGTGACTCCTCACATTTCTTCATTGTAAAACTTAAGACTTTAACAATAGGTTTTCACAGACGCAG
>JAUMTR010000025.1:15763750-15776675 GCA_032270685.1 Microctenopoma stevenorrisi | reverse complement strand
CTACTGCCTTCCTCTCTGCGTTTTAAACCTCTGAGAACATTAACGCCATCTTATAATTCTTACACACCACACCCAACAAGTGGCAGCCTAATACAAAGAGAGAACAGGAAGACTCTGTGGACAGTGAGTACACCTGCATGTGTGTCCTGAGTGTGTGTAGATGGCAGCTCAGCTCATAACCAGGCAGCCACAACTTGCCGGTCGACTCAGCTGTGAATGGAGTTTTAAGAGAGTAAACTTCTGGGATACCAAGATTCTTCAGCTCAAAAGCTAGAGGGTGTCATCCAGGATACTTGCACATTTAAGACAGTCTTGATATACTTTAGGAGATAATAATTATAATGTCAATAATAACAATAATAATATTAAACATCTGCCAAGGTTATTTCTGTCCCATGGCAGAAGGATGTGGATCTGCATTATGGCGGATTGTTTTGTTGCCCTGTGATCCCCACATTTCTCCTGTCCTGTATCTGTGCTGCTGTTAGGGATCAGCCTCTGTGCATCCGTTGTACATCTGTGTGTTTTCGTCTCAGATCTGTCTGTGTGTTTTGTGTCAATGAAAGTCTGAAGTGACTGAGGTGATCCTCGATGATCTGTGCTGGTTTGCTCTCAGAGGCGGGTTTGGGCCTCGGGCACGTAGATTTCAATGCTGTCTGCACTTTCCGTGGCGGAGTTCTGTCGTACTGATGCAGCGCGCTTTGCTGCCATCAAACGTTTCCTGGCTTCTTGCCGTTGTTTGTCCACAGCTGAGTCCACACTCCTGTCCTTCCCTGTTGACAATTTGGGCTTAGACTGCTTCTTTGGCACAGATGATGGAAGCTGCTTGCTTTCATCCTGTGAAAAATATGTCAAGAAAGAAGAGGAGTAAGGTACAGGGTTGTTCTAGCTGAAAACACAACCACCAGTGGTGCAGATATGCTGTTTGCAGCCATTTAACAAAGTTTAGCTGCTTATAACAAACTTAACATATTTGATCTTCACCTATACACAACTGGGAAAAACAGCAAATCCTTGATGTAGCCGGAGTTTTGTATGCTACTGTGTTAAGAATGGGTTAATCCAAGTTCTGTAATGTTGGACATGTGTTTATCTGACACCTACATTATATTAACAGTAAACAGTAAAAATATATGCATCTGACATATTAAAGCAACAGATGAATTTCAATACTTCTACTTTTTTCTAACACAGAAAATGTTTAAGGAACTGCTTCATCCGTCCAAAATACTGAATCTGTAGCTTCACGAAAGGCAGAAAACTTTAATCAACTAGCTGCTCCCCAGGTATACACTTTTTAATGTCCGCTCTCCTTGCAACTTTAGTAGAATAAATGCTGCCTGGGACCAAACATCACCTTCTTCTTTGATTTTTCAGCAAGCTGCCAGTTGTTGGCTTTCAGTTGATAGAGCTCATCAAACTTCATACTGATGTCTTCTATTGAGAGTTGAAGCAGATCCCAGAACCCTGCGAGGTCCTGTGCTGTTGGTCGTGGGTTGGCGTTCACATTCTAGATAGGAAAAAAAAAACGGGAGAAATTAACAGCTTAGGTCTGCGCGCACACACGCGCACACACACGCGCACAAAACCTCGGGCAGAAAAGAAAAATACATTTGACACCAGTCGACTTTCAGAGATTTCAGCAATATTACCACAATGTCTGACAAAGAGGAACAGGAGTTTAATGCAGGGTAAATGATTTCATGTTTTAGTTTCTCTATACTTTACTTTGATTTGCTCGGCATATGCTTTTATCCAAAGCGAGAGAAGCTAACAAACACGTTTATTAGGGTAGTGTATTAATAAAGAGATTTAATAGGATGCCATGAGGCCACTTACCAAGTTCTCATTACATAATCCTCTGAACTGCTCAAACTTCTTTGATATCAGGAGCTGAGCGCTGCCTACTGCACTACGGATTGTACCCAACACTGCAAAAGTAGAGAGGTGAAAATTCATCCACAAGCTGGTATTAAGGAGCGAAGAAACATTCTCAACAACAAAAAAAGGTATGCAACACTATGAAAATGTACAAGGACTGCTACTTTGAGCTCCAAATAGATACAGTATTAGGGGTTGGAGAGCTACATAAATACATAGGCGGGGTGACAATTTTAGTTAGAACTGAAATATTTATGCTAACATTTACTATTTATTATTTTCTGACAGTAAACGATTTCTTTAGAAGTATTACCTCCATCTCATAAGGGACAACTAATGACTCTCAATTCTCCTATTTTCTGCCTAATATTTGCATGTAGAAAAGAAAATTCATAATTCAAGTCAGGCGGGAGCAATCTAAAGGAGACTCCACAGCTAGTCAGCCTCCTGCTCATTCATATTTCAGACACTGCTAAGATGGATCTGCCTAAAAGCCTGAGTGGTATTCTGGGAGATGGGAAAGTGAAATGACTCAGCGGTGGCTCTATTACAGCTAAGACAAAGCTAATTCTCACTCTAATGAGCTGTGTTACTTTGAGTCAACGCGGTAATGACTCTGTCTCGCATTATTTTCACTGTTAGTCAACATGGACAAAGCCTGGCCTAATGCCCCGCTTGTGAACCCCACTAGCAGGGACATCAATTTGATTCTTCATGTCAATTACCCTGACAAGCCATTTACTGTACTGTTTATTATATTTATATCAGAACTCAATTTTATGTCTCCAGTTATCCTTTATTGCAAAGCACTTTGTGATGTCTGACGTAGAACATAAACATGCATTTAAAAGAACTTCCTTTCTCAAGAACACAGTTTAAAGACTTAACATCTTAACAAAGGAACATCTAAACATTAAAATAAGTTTTACACTAGGAAGATTGGTTAGTAAAAAAAAATCATCATGATGCATGTAGTAAATAATCGGGCCAGAATGAAATTGGTTTGTTTTAGCCAGATGCTGATGCACATGTCTCTATAAGACTAATATTTAATGTTCATATTGTGCAGTGTGATATATATTCCTACTTAAAATCATTAGAAAGGTGTCAAATATTGTTTTACAGCACTGTGATTCTGGCTTTGTGATTCATTCACTTACCTTCCTCTGAAAGCTTGTTGTCTTTGGTCTCCTGCTCCATCTGTTGACACCATCCCTCCATGCGGCCCGTTTCTGCCTGTAGGAGCTTCAGGAACCAGTTACCGTCCCGGAGGCAGGCTAGTGTACCGGGTTGAGCAGCATCTCCATGGGAGCTGCAGTTTCCAGTTTCCAGGCTGGGATCTGGTGGAGGCAGTGAGGATGGGTCTAAAGCTGGGTCCAGAGTCTCTGGGGGTGAGTTGGGTATCCTGGAGGTCTGTTTAAGGGGCTGCTGTTCCATGGCTTTGTCCTGTTTGTTGGGTGTGGTGGTACTGTCTGTCTGACTGTTGGTGCAGTTGGTTGTGTTGTTTTCTGTGGGTGGGGCATCCTGGGACTCATGAGGCTCAGTCTCTGTATTTTGTCTAGAGGCCATGCTGCTGTCCCGGCTGAGACTGCAAAAACACGAATTAACATCAGCTACTGACAGACAGTTTTATAAATAAAACAAAGTGATGCGTCAAACATATTCCACAGTAACCGTTTGGAGGCTGGTGTGTTATAACTGACAGCACGTTATAGCAGCAAAGAACAGACACAAAGGATGAGGGAGCAAGGGAATTAACAGCGAAGCAGGTACACAACACAAAAGCTCAATAGACTGCTTCCTTAGCAGGAGAAAAGGAAGTGGGCTGTCAAACAAATGTGATTAAGGGAAATTACAATGTACTGCAAACGTTTAAATGGCCAGTTTCTCATTATATGCTATGCTCACTCCAGTCAAAACAAGAGTAGGAGGAAATCAATCAGAGTGCTGGGTGCCTGTGCTTCCAGGCTGACTGCCGAGTGACCTTAGTCACTTGCTCCTGTGCAGGCTGCAGATTCACCAGAAACGAAGGCAATATAATGATGGTGTGAGAGTGGCAGGATAACTACAGCACATTCACACACCGCCTGGTAGTACAGTCAAAATCAATAGAGGTTAATATTGTAACAATTTATTTCTGAGCTTTCATTGTGCAGACTGAAATGAACAAACCATCAAACTATTACTGCTGGCTCCCCATTAACTGTGGCAAATGGACGTGTATACGTACGGCCTGCCGTTCTCCACTTGAACACCAATTGACTGAAATTTTAGCGGTGTAGTCAGGGGAAGTGGCTCCTCTCTTGGAATTGGTTGAAGACAATCCACCTAAATAATTATAATAATACATAGTAATCACAATAGGGCACAAGTAGTTTATGTCTTCTTTCAGTATGAATAAATTACACTCACAAAAACAGCAGAAATGCTTACCTGAATTCCGATTGAGGACAACTTCCTCTTAGGTGCGGTCGGCGGCTGCTCTAGGGTGACACCAATGCTCAAGGTGTCATTTTGGGACTGGATAGATGTGGAAGTGGTGGCGGAGGTAACGGTGATGGTGGGAGGGAGATCACGAGGGGCTGGAACAGGAGGTACCGAGCATGCAGCGGCTGTAGGGGTTGCGGCTGGGACAGCAGCTGGTGAAGGCTTTGACCCTTTAGCCAGACTGCCCGTGCGGATGCTACAAAGGCTGTCTGAGGAGTTGCTGCGTCCCGACTGGCTGTTAGCCTCACTACCACGGTCCTGCTGGTCAAGGTATGTGTCTTGGGCCGACTCTGTGCTGCTCTGCAGTGTCACTGAGATAAGCGGCTTGGAGGTGGATCGGGGTGGGACTGGAGGAGGAGCTTTTTTATTGCTGACTGCAGACAGAAGAAGAAAAGACAAAAAAAACAGAGTTAGGAATGACAAACCTGTTCTGTAATTTAAAAGGTATCTGGGATAACAAAAACGGAATGTAAATATAACGAGCAGGTAAAAAAACATAAAGGCAGCTGGTGCCTACCAATCACCAAATGATAAAACGATAAACTATATCTCTCTGGAAAACCAAACCTGCACTTTGCCCTTATTGTCGCATCTATTAGGCTTCACATAAAGCTACCGCTGTGCTTCCTGTAAAGCTGCTGCTGATTTTGTTCCACTGACGTCAGTCTTTGTCTAGGGATCTTCCTACATGCCACACATACAGAGTCCTTTTGCTCTGGGGAATGTCTGACATGACAACTGTCTTCTATTGCTCAGTCCAGTGGTTCCAGCAACAGATAGAACCACAGCAGGAAGTAAATTGGGAACTAAAATACTGTCTGCTGTTTGCAGACCACAAGACTGATAACTCCCAAGAAATCCCTCTGTTTTAATTGTCACATATTCTGTATCAGCTACTCCTGATTTAGAAGCAAGTTTAGAAAGTCTATCACCAACCTGTTCACAAAAGTGGATTAGTACTGAACCACAGCTTTCTGAATCAGGGACTGCCACCTCCTTTCCTGTCATCACTATGATTTAAAGTTGTGGTTGGTGATACAGACTTAACTACAGTACAAAAAAACAGGACAACAAGAAAAAACTCAAACTTTTTACCATGAAAGAAGTGGGGAGAAGTTGCACGGATGGCTACAGCTAATACCTTTGCCCAATTATAGAATGATGGATGAAATATCTTTATAATCAGCTTTGCAAGAAAATGAATGAGATTCACCACAAGGGATCAAAAATGAAAATGTACTGTTTATTCTCCCTGGTAGCAGTTTCAATCTGAATAGGAAACTAATGCCCTGTAATTCTGAGCGCATTATCAGTTATCAGTCCATCATCAGTGACTCACATCACTGCTAAAGGCTTCATTACAACCCACCAAGATACACAAACATGGCTCCACGAAAAAGTTGCTCAAGCTGCCCTGGCCTGCATGAGAATCTATCCAAACAACAACAAGACATTTATTTTGAAAGAACAAGACCATTCTTGCAGTACTCATAGAAACAATGCATTACATTCCCGAAGTAAAACGGGTGCTCTTATGCACCAAGTCTTTACACATGTCTCCCATTTGTAGTGTTTACAAGGTTTTAATGTCTCCTACTCACACACAGCTATAAATTTGATCAGAATCATTTACGCTGTAATAACTCATCACATCTTAGCCAAATAACCTTTAACTTTTAAACCACACACATGCAATTCTTTCTCAGCTCTACAATAGCAAGATTTATGACTAAAAACAATAAAATCCTGCATAAGAACAGGTCACATGGACGTGTGTAAAAACATTTGGACACAGCTGTCCAACACTGATCTAACATTACTGGTACGAATTTATGACATTCAGATACCAGGTTTCTGCTGGAACATCATGTAAATGATTCCAGTGTTTAATTCAGACTAACACTTTGAATTCAGGGTGCTACACTGCGATTGTAATACTATTAATAATGGTAATGAGATGGTCTATACAAGTCTGATGGTCATACTATAATGATTTTCTGCTTATTTTACGATGCCAGAGAGAGAGACATTGGGTTTTAAAGCAGCCATTCAATGCATTTAGTAATCTCTGTTCTAGAATTAGAAATCGATGCGCACTTTATTTTCTTCTTCCCAATGACACTTGAGAATCGGTGAATACTGAAAAGGTTTGCTTTGTGCTGCTATTGTGTAAGATTTTAATGGCCGTTAATTACACTTGTAGCCCAAAGGCCAACGCACACCAGCAGCAGCGTGGAGAGGTGTCAATTGACACACCGAACAGAGAAGCCGAGGAGCAAATAAAGCAGATATTAAGGAATTTAAACCATTAATCTATGTGCTTTAAGCACATTTTCCCATTATTAATGTTTCTTAATTCCTAACATTAAATTACATATTCTTACAGTCTGCTCTTGTTATTACATCCAACACAAATTAAGAGAAAGTCTCAGAGCATCCTTTGTCAAGCCAGCACACAGAACGACATCTGAACATCAACCTCTTCCTTCTCCACGTTTGCGCAACGATACTGATCCATAAACCACAGATACTACTTTAGCACTAAGCACAATATACACAAAAACACATACACCTCAAACCTCTTAAAACAGTGTTGCAGTTTATTGTAGATAACATTTTGTGAAACTCTGGTCATGAGCCAAGTAACTCAAAACAAACTGATTCATTTAATCACACACCCACACCTTTCAAAAGGTATATACATATACACAATGTGTATGCATATGGAAGTTCAACAAGAATAGATCAGAGATGTTATTTTAGATTAGCCTTGCTAGACTAATGGCTATGGTGATACCGGTATATGAAAACATGATCTGATGATCACAACAGACTCACATATATTAGTTTCCTTGCAGTCTGTATATTAAAAACCATGAACAGATACACAACAGAGTGAGCTGAGATAGGAGAACAGACAGACTACCATTTAGTAGGCAATGCTGACATATTGATGCAAAAGCACTTACAGACCATAAACAAATCATAAATCACGAAAATAAACAGCCATAATCCAGTTCCAAGAAAAAGTAGTGTTTGCAATCTCCTGGTTTTCTGCATAAATTAGTCATGAGATCAATAGACTCTGACACAAAGTCATGATTTTGTTGAACACACCAATTAAACACAATGTTTAATAGTTGATGGTGGAAAGGGTAATGGTAACCGAGTACCAACTGAACCTTAAGCTGTGGTATAGATCTGTGTCTTCTACATTAAAGAGGATCTTTGACCGTTCTTTCTTACAAAACCGTTCAGCTCAACCATATTTTTAATACACCTTGTGTAATCTTTTACAGCTGTTTCACTGCAGTTTTATCTATCTCCATGGCACTTTTCAAATAGTCCTATGAAGTGTTAAAGTGTTCTTTAGCAAAAGGATTGTTGTATTTTAATTATTCATTTTTATGCTTAATGTGCTGGTGTAGCAGTGAAAAAGGTCCCCATTAAACAGTTATGCACTGTGCTGCACTCTGAACGTTGTTAAGGCTATTTTACCAGTATGGCGGTACAAGAAACATACATATCACAACAAAAATAAAAACTGGTTTTCTGTATGAACTGGTACACCTCCCACTATTCCACATATTCTTAAAGATATAGGGAAAGGGAATTAAGCTAAACAGATAAAACTCATCAACTAACGAACTTAAGGCTAAATGAAGGCTAATATGAAGGATGACTCAGTCTATCCATGGTAATACACAAAACACCATGCCTTGGGAAATATTTTGCTGAATACAATGGACACACCTTGTGGCTATAATGAAGCTTCAAAGTCACTGTGCCTGATCATAACCTTCAGTAGTCTATTTACAGAAAGACCAAAAACTAAATAAATTGCTTAGCATTAAAGAAAATAAGAAAATGTTGCATTATTTCTCATGAGCACAGAAAGAGGACATGGGTAATGTTGTATGTTGAGTGTTTCACTTTAATGTCACAAGTTTTGAATGCACAGCCTTTTTGTGTAAGGTGGTCCCTATAAAAGCCTAGCAAAGTGTTACATATCTGTGAAGGTTCTCATCCATCCAGGTCATGTTATCTCAAAAAAGGTTGATCCAATAGCAACTGGACTTGTTTGGTTTCTTTGTGACATTTTCCCCTTCCATTCCAGAGGGCTTTCTCGGGTAGTTAAGTGTTCTAACTTCTGAAGTGCAAAGCACTTCACTGGACAGGAAGCTGATAAATTATTAATTGTGTCCTCAAGTCTTAGGTATCAGGCTACTGAGTTAAAATGGCACATGAAGCTCTGTATCAAAAACATTAAATGCAGTTCAGGTAAAGATTCAGAAGGCTGGTCTTGAAACTTTAACCTGATCTACGCATTGTATGTAATTTAAATAGACATTAAACACTGAGGTAACGTTTTCTAATGTGTAAAACATGAAATGATTCTTTAACCTGGCCAGGGGAAACCAAGCAGTCAAATCACAATCAGAATCAGTTGGAAATGCCAATTTTGTTTCTGAAGATGAACAGATATTTTATGGTGTCATGATTCACAACTTCCTCCATGCCTCTGAGCTCACATCACTGTCACATGTTGAGTTTGGGATGAGTGATAAGAATTGTAAAGTGCTATTTACTCATCCTAGGTAATAATAATAGAAATCAGTCACCGGTGCGGTACATTACACACACTCTCAGACCATGTTAAAACAATGTACCTTCTACATAAAAAATAAAAACTTCACGTCTTAAGAAACGATCCGTGTCGGTAAGGTGCGACTCAACACCTGTAAATCACACAAATTACCAAAGGAAGGCGGTTTCTAACTATACCACAGAGAATAGTCACCGACGTCCATTAGCCATCTGTCTGGCTCAACACATGTTAACGGTGTGTTTAGCCGGGTGCTAAGCTGTTCACATTCGGCTGTTGACGCCTCAGCTACCATTAGCTATGCTAACAGTCAGTAACCACTCATTACCGTGCTATCACCGTTGACAAACGCTAGCCAGAGGCATTATTTAGTAGAGGTCTCGCTAAGCAAGCCAAGAAAGACAGGTTGCTACCCGTACGCTTTTTTCACTTCACCTCCAGCCAAACGACAGCAGCTACAGCACTGTCTAACGTTACCAACCTCGCCGCTTGCTAACAACTCTTATTAGAGCTTCAATCCCTTTCTTCGTCCACGTTAGCTTCATACCACCCCATTAGCTCACGTTAGCGTGCTGTTGCTAGCGTGCCGATAACAACTGACAGCCTGGACATTCACGTCTATTCATAGAAGAAAGCGACAAGAATCTTACTGTATCGCAGACGAGTTGAAAATCCTTTTTTGTGTCAATTCATTATTTGGAGACAAGACACAGACGAGTCCTGCCCTCAAACACGAACCGACACTGTGAAGAAAAGATTTGTAGCACACGCCCTTGACGACGAGGATTGGAGTCCACGTTTTCTCCGCTCACTGCTTCGCGCGGGTGATTGGACAGTTTTGATCATCGAACTAATCGAAATTCACCGTGATTGGGTAAAAGCTCAACGTAGGTGCGTTTCATTATGTCACTGACGCCGCGGGAACAGGTCAGTCTAGACATAACCCCCCCCTCTGCTGGATCTATTGTGACCGCCCGTCAATCCAACAATGGTGAATTAGTAGTAAAGAAAGTCGGTCTACAATAACACAATAAAACAGTCTCAGTAAAAAAAACGGACACAAAACTGGGTCCTAAAAACCGGAGCAAATGTAACGATTTTTAAGGGGGGCACACACGCCACATAACATATGGAAGATTACATACAATAGTTTCATTATCAATGAACAATAAACTGCTTATTAATAATGATGTGTTTAAACTAAAATATTTGTTAAATGTAAAAAAAAATCCCAAATACACAGTTTTAGTAGTCTATGCATTCATTTTTTATTCCAAATAGTGATAAACAAATATTAATAAATGAATGGAAAAAGGTAAAAATGTCTTGCAGGGATCATGTGCCTGATTGAAACTGCTACAGAACTGCAGTGTTAAAATACATCAGCATATTTGACTTAGGCAGAGATGGTCTCCAGGGTGGCCAATCATGAAAAAAATAAAAACTGTGAATCTGTTAAACCTTTTTAGATTTAAGGCACCAAAGCCAGAGAGTGTTTGGTGTTTTTAAAAATGACTTACACAGTAAATTATAAATTGTTACCAATTAATTTGATGTCAATTAAATATTCTATTAATTTTAGCTTTAGAGTAGTGGTGCCGGAGGAGATAATAAAACTGCCATGTATAATAGTGCGCAATATGGTTCTAAAGTGTTTGCACATACAGCATGATGCAAAAATACATTAAAGCATGAAATACCACTCCAGCAAACACGCAATAAAATTAACCTTTCTTCAAATGTGTTTAATTCACAAACTTAAAGGTCAGTATGCGACAAGTTAAAACATTTGAATGCAAATATGATACTAACAGCCAGTAACCAATTAGTATCATCAAATATCATCCGCCAGTCAGTGAAGAAAGGGAAGCTGAAAAGACGCTGGGTTCTACAACAGCACGCTGGTTCAAAGCACATCTCGAAACCGACCGTGAACTACTTAAAGAAACACACGTAATATTTGGGTAGATCTGTGGGTAGAACTAAACCATGCTGTGTGTGCAATACCTCAGAGATCTGCAGTGAGAGTGGGTGAAAATTACTAGAACAAATACAGTACGACTCTTAGCTGTGTACACATAGCATTTGCAAGCTAGTGTATCTGCCACATGAAGGTGACGTAACTATGAACTGATTGAGGTCACAATTACTTATTTATTTCCTCTGTTTTAAAATAATAATATAACTTTGAAAAAAGACTGGTTGGCAATTTGAATTTGCCATAGAAGTTATTTTTACTTCTTTCCTCCAAAATTTAACAGAATATGAAATTTTACCAGGAAATATCAAAAGACAACATGAGTGAAACATTGATATACCAAAGCAGGAAAAGTTATAATATTGATTTAAAAGATCATTTTGATAATCTTTAATAAGATATTGTAATAAATATATTGAACCTATGTGTATGTATTGTACTGTAGAGAAAAAGAAAAAACCCACATTACTTTTCATTTACAAAATGTCACTAATTTTGCGATAATAATTTATTTTAGCTAATTCTCATAGCTTCCTACCAATTTTTTTTTCATTTATTACAATAAACACCTCCCTACCAAATTCACTGCATGTCCAATGTTTAAGCAGCCACCTCAGTTCAAGACTGCAGAGGTTTAAAAGATCTCTCAAATTTACCATAGGTAGCTACTTCCAGCATGATTGATTGGGCAAACATTCACGTTGCAGCATTTGTGATACTGTTAACATAATCCCTTTGAACAAACACCTAAACAGCATTGTATGTCTATAGTAACGTCTGATGGAGACATTATTACACATGGTGCTTTAAAAATAAAGCTGTGTTTGAAATGTAGTTTAATGTTTTAAAGGGTTTGTCTTTATAAGATACTATAAATTTTTAAAACAATACAAATATGTGAAAGCAGCAGATTAAGCCAAAGTGGATGCTTTTCTTTTCTTTGTAGTCAGTGGGATGTCTGATCTGGTGCAGCACCTTCAGACCTTTTCCACTGTACATTCATTTATTCATGTACTGTATTTACATGTATAATAGACCAATGTCCTGTGTCACTATTGCTGTCTGAACATCTTGCCATGGACTTTGTCTGTTAAGACCAGAGATAAAGTAACATATGACCAAATGTTCTTATTTAGACTAAAATGTAGCACTTCTGCGTGCGAAATATTGTCTATTTTCTGTGTCCCACCTCTCGCAATTATTGCAGAACTGGTAAGGAAGTAACTTTATGAAGACACAGGCCTGTTAAGATGAAATAAAATGAAACGTAATTTGATCACTGTAGAAACATTGTTGTACCTGATGGTACATATCGTTGTGTTTTCTGCAACTACATAGACTACATACTTTGCAAGACACAAAGTTAGGTAATATAGTCTAGTTTCTCCCTTTCTGCTAATATTTTTACAAAATCAAAGATTTTCAACAGCTCTTTCGTGGCATGTCCTATTACAGTTACTCACTGGTGTTGGAGCTGTAGCTGTAGACTGCATTGGTGGGTGGTGGTGAGTCTGAGTCCACAGATGCTGTATCTTCATCATGGGAACAGCCCGCCTGGATGGCCCGCAGGTAGCTGTGGCTGCGTGACCGGAAGCACGTAGGCGCAGGCAGATCCAGGGCTTCCACTGCCTGCGATTCTCCCTCACAGTACGGTATGGAGTGCCCATAGCCCTGGCTGCATACCTGAAAGAACGCGTGCATGCTCACACGCTGAGGGCAGAGGGCAGACTGAGAAACATGCTTTCTCTAGAAATAGTAAATTTACTTAACTACAATGCACAAAAAGACCTGCATTCAAGGATTTAACGTAAAAATCATTTTTTAATGTAATTGCTAATATAATAGATACATTATCTGGCCTCAAACTACACCTCTGATATTTTATTTGCGTGATTTTACCTTGGCTTTTAATCCCAGCGAGACTTAGTTTCTCTTGTTAGTTATTTAATTAATCCCTTTACTTTACTTTTTCT
>JAUMTR010000025.1:15747509-15763622 GCA_032270685.1 Microctenopoma stevenorrisi | reverse complement strand
TACAGCACTTTGTGTCAGCTGTGGTTGTTTTAAAGTGCTTTATAAATAAAGGTGATGATGATGATGATGATGATTTTATGTAATTTGACTAAATCTTTATGGCTATTCTTAACTCTGTCAGTGCCAATGAATCACAATACAGGTCACATACATGTGGTGTAATAACTTTTTAGAATAGAAATCAGTGTTAACAAAATGTCCATATATATGAAAGTTATTATTGTGGATATTTTAGTTGAGGCCATTATATAACTATTTCATGCAATAACTCACTCAACATATCTTTATTTTAGTTTTTGTTGTAGTATTTTCATTGTATGATGGGAGTAAGTGTCAACAGCCAACACTATCTGAAAGTTCTGATTAGGCAACATAAAAAGTGGAAATGACCAGTAGCAGTTATTTTATTTTTGGTAGCAAATATGAATGAAATATGAATGTGTTGTGGGTGGCATCATTAGTATAATATAATATTAAGCCCTCAATAGTATCCCACTTCATATTTTAGGAACTTTAACATCTACAAATGTTTTAGTCTGTTATAAATATACAAACACACTTAAGTGTCTCTACTATTCAGTGGCAAATCTAGAAAAGTTTACATGGGAGGGAATTTCTGATATACTATACATAACGTGTGTCTGCTAATCACTAGATCTGATAAAAGAGTAGACGTACCTGAGTGTCCGAGCCTCTGCCCAGTGTGCTAGAGCACTGACTGAAGTCATTGTTCCTGTGCCGTGGAGGGGCCTCCAATGGGCTTACTAGGCAGTCTAAGTTATCCAGGCTCCGATTAGTCGACAGCTCCTTCAGGGATGGCAGGGAGCTGTGGAGGGAATATAATAATCGGTCCCTCAGTAGTCAGATGTTGAGGAGGACTGTGTTTAATTGATGATATCCAGGAGAAACTTTAAATTACACTCCAAAAAGTTCCCCTGGGGATTTTAAAATTAAATACATTTTAGATGTGTGGATAGTGATATAGTGTGTGCTAGGGTTGAAAATAGCAGCACAGAGGAAACAATAATTTATGAACAAGCCTGCTGAATATTTGTAATTTAATTTTTGATTGATTTATGATTTAATGAGAGGTTTCCTCTGTTCTGGCTTGCCTTTTTTTGCACCTGGTGCTAGGGAAAATGTGCGTGCACTATGAGGCAGGTTGTGGTAGAGTGATTTGCATGGAACTTTTGCATGTTGTGAAATTAGGGTGAGAGTACAGTACCAACACACCACTCAAGGTGCCTGCATGGAAAGAGGTGGAAAGGGGGCGGAGAGGAACCGTACTGCGAGGGTTAAACAAAACAGGTGATAAGTGGTAGTAGTAGGGTAGGTGAGGGTAGGTAGATTGCCACACTGCCTGCCTATGGAAGACACTGACCTCAAATGCTGCATAGAGCACGCACTTTGTAGAGGAGACCACAGATAGTCCTCCCGCATGAGAGCGTAGCAACGAGGCCTGTCCGTGTGGATGTAGGGGTAAAACACATGGCAAAATTTCACCTCCTATTGCTTCCGTGGCAAATAAAGATAATACTGTATTTCGTTTCTTGTCCCCTCTCATTAGGCTGCATCTCTGCTTTTACAAATAGCTTCCATTGACTCACTGTGCTGCTGCACATTCAGACTATTATTTGTGACAAGATGCTGCCACCTGCTGACTACCTTTGGGGTCATGAACAATATGTATCTTCCCATAATTTAAACAATAGGTTCCCTTTCAGTTGCTATTTTTTTAAATGAAGGTGAAGTAAAAGAGAACAAACTCAAATGTGTTAAAACAATGAATAGAATAATCAAAGTCATAATTCCAGGATGATGAAGTTGCTTCCCAATGTTGTGACTGGGACTCACTTGCGTGAAGGTGGTGGTGGCTGTTGCTCACTCAGAGAGTGCTGGGTGGCCCTCAGGTAGCTCTGGCGACGGGCTGCAGATTTGGGGGAAGGTTTGGGGCTTCCCTCTGAGTCCTCACTGTCCTCTAAGTCTCCCATTGCTTTCACATAGCTGCCACTGCGCATCCTTCGACAGGGGATCTCAGTTCCTCTGGCCCTGCCGCGACCTAATGTTCCTGCCCAGTCCCCCAGTGGGACCTGGATTACAGAAACACATATTATATACACATATTTACATACATATATATTTATTGTACTATGTAGGGCATATATTTTCAACTGTAGCCCTAAGACACTTAAACAATACGATTTTGATTGTGGTTTGAATTATAAATAAATAGTGACTATATGAATATGAGCTTGTGCAGCAATGTTCTTAAAAAAGAAAATAGCAGTGGAATATCACGATTTGTGGGAAAATGCATAAACAATAAGCATAAAGTATTAACAAACAAAATATGAGTCAATCTAATTAAATTATGAGTCAGTAGAAAGTGCTCAAAATAGGTCGAGAAAATCTACAAAAATTATAGAAATAATAGTTATTCATGCAAACTCACAAAAAAGAATGATGATGAAGATGAATACTCACTGGCCCTCCTACCTGAAGGAACTGATGTGCTAAGTCTTGGTGGCATGACTTTGATTTAAGTAGGGTCCTGTTGACTGTAGCAGAGCCCTTCTGCAACACCTGCCTGGCCTGGCTGAGGGTGAGGGTGGACCACGAGCCCCTCTTCACCAGTGTATCATCCCTGCTTTCCCTAATTCTTCCTTCCTCTTCCCTGGTTCCTACCTGTGTCGCTGGGCATGCCAGGAACTTGAGGTCACTGCTGCTTTTCGAGGTCTTTAGAGTATGTGCAGAAATGGTGTTGTAGCCCTGTGGAATATGTCTGGGAGCAGCCTGGCTGTCTGACACCGCTCTGCCAAGAGTCATCATGCTCAGTGGGTTGCGGTAACCTACAGCAATGGTGCCAGCTTTGGTTGTGTCAGTGTCCAGGGTGTCATCTGAACTCCAGAGGCCTAGGGCATTGGGCCTAGGTCTCTGCTTTGGCCCCTCTGTTTTAGCCCTGTCTTTACTCTTGCTCCTGCGGGTTGGTCTCCCACTATCCTCACCAACCCCCGTGGTGCCAGCCATTCCTCCAGCAGAGCGCTCATTTAGGCTGCCTTTAATTGCAGAGTTTTCCAACGACTGGGACTTGGCAAACAGCTTCTGCACAGAATGCATCAGGTGGCGTATGCGTCCCGGACTCTCACTGCGTTGCTTTGACATACGTCCTCTGTGGAACTGAAGAGTACTGAAGCCATCACGCTGTAACGGCAGATGCCTCTCAAGCTGATCCAGAAGACTGGAAGGCAAGCGATTCATCTTGGCTGCTGCTGCAGAGGAGATAGTTGCTGAACCACTGGTGATCATTGGAGCACCAGTGAGGCCCAGACCCAAGCCCATGCCCATAGACAATGAGGTTGATAGTGGACCTGCCCTTATGCTCTGCCCTACTCCACTACTGCCAGTCATACAGCCCTGTGAGCAGTCAGTCTGCTCAGTCTGGGAGGGGAAGTGCAGACGAGGGAAGGTACTACTGTTGGACATCTGGCTAAAAGGCAGCAGACAGTCAGGGGTCAGGGTAGTGGGGCTGGTGGGAGAGCACTGATGGAGATGAGGGTCTACAGTGCCATAGTGGTTTATGGTCGGGCTCAACAGAAAAGAGCCATGAGGGTCAGAGGTCAAAGGACAGAGAGGCTTCTGCGGGCATCCTGCTGGTTCACACGAATCAGATAGGTGCCGACTGCGGTTGGCTCCTAAGCCTTTCATGGTGGCTGAGATGTCGTCCTTAGGACACGACTCCAATCAGAACGAATCTACAGACCTGAGGGGCTCATTCTGCAATGATAGACACATATATTAACCAATAAGCATCTAAGTATTTGACTAGTGCTGCTTTTAAGTGCATGCATTGTGATAGTTGTGTGGAAGCGCAACAAAAGAAATTGTTTAATACATAACACTTCTGGACATTATTCTGTCACATTTTAGTTATTTACTCTAAAAAAATGTTTTTGTGGTGGTTGACTCTTTCAGGGATGTTAAATAAAATGTGCCAGTGACTGTCCCTTTTTGTAGATTATAGTTATCAGTGCATAACAATAAAACAGCCATTTGTGCAGACTATAAAGCCTCAGAGGGGGAGTTCTACAGCTATACTTAAAGCTAATGAACACATTAGAGTTGGAGCCCATTTAGAAGTGTTTCTCTTTGTGTGTCCTTGGATATTCAGAACGGTAATTAGTCCTTAAAAAAGACATTATAGTCTCTGCCGTGTGGTGCATTTCACACAAACGTCTGCTGCATAACACACATAAGTGGCTTAATACAACAAACCAGGAGGTGGCGCACCAGCAGCAACTGTACAAAGGACAGTTTGGGTATGGGGATGACACACAAACACAAATACACAAGCACATTGTTATTGATTGTAACATTAAATTTAGAAACATATATGTTAAAATTTTAGATTTCTTTGAAACATATATTGATAAACGACGCTGTGTTATGAAATGGAATTATGTAATGTGTATTTTTGTGTTTTAAGTGGTTAAAAGCAAACATTTAGACAACTCATACATTACAGTCTCCATTAATCTGCCACTAAACACGTCATAAGAATCCCGTCAGGAGGGTGAAAAAGACAAACAGACTAAATCACATATTATTCTGATCTAATAGGACAGTATATTTAGTTTAGTGCATGAAAAATTTCGCCATAGCAAGAAACCAGATAACCAGAGGCCCAATCTAAGATGTCACAGTGATGTACGGCCTGGAGCTGCTCCACTGACAATGCATATGAGAATGATTCTGTGACTCATACATGTAAATGAGCTTTATGTTTAAGATGTGATATTTGTTCCAAAGCAGGAAATGAAACCTCATTCCCACAAATCACTTCTGCCTCTTTGCCATCCACTTGAATCTACTTGCTGTGGGATAAACTGTGATTCCTCTCTATTCGAACCATTGGGAACAATAAATCTTCCCTAATGCTCACTAAAAACAGAAGACTTATGGGGCAAAGACAAACATCACATAGATGAATTTCAGTAGCACTAATATTGGTGACAAACAGAAATGCATTTTATATTAAATCTGATAAATGTTAACTCAGCTGCGCTGTTAGAATTTATAGACTGTATGTTTTCATTTAGTTTTGTAGGAAGAGTTCATTGTTCTAGGTGGGATTCTGTATAATAGATCATCAGAGAGCTGGAAGTGGATGATAGTGCTGATATGTAGCTACTGGTAATTTTTTTATCACTTCTATAAGATATAGCTATATTCACAATGCTCTAGTCAACAAGACACATTGTTTCCAATACATCCACAACAGTATATGTGAAACATACTTAATTGGTTTTTGAAATCTAGCGTATATGATATATCTCTGCCATGTATTCAAACGTGCTGGCTTGGAGTCTCAACCAGTCAGCGATGGTCTGGCTACTGTAAGGAACAGAATGAATAAACACAAACACAGTCAGAGCAAATGAGGAACATGGAGATATTTTAAGGCGCCTGCCACATGCTCCTCTATCACAGCCTTACTGATTCTCAAAGCTCACTATGAACAGACAGTAATGCTGCAACAAGGTTATGAAAACTCATAATTCACACAGCAGAAATCCATGCTGCATTAAATTCACTCTAACAGATACTATCTGTATCACATTGGAGTGACTCACCGATCAGTCAATGGTAAGAGCCCTCTCCCACAGCAAGCATGAAATCTTGCCTTGGAGCTGCATATGGGATGTTAACTGCACACATTTTCATTCCACTGTGTTGGTTTGCCACTTCTTACGTCTCACTGACCTCCCATACACTCTCTGCAGTGTGAGAGCGGCCACTTATCTGAGTCAGTATTCCTAGGCGGGCACAGCAGTGTGCTGACAAATACACCAGCGTTTTACAACAGCACAGCCTACAGTAATTCATCCGCCTGAGCAGAATGCAACCCCGCGTGTTCACGTCCTGTAGGTGCCACTGCTGACAAACCGACACACGCACACACCTACATACTGACACACCAACACACTGACACATACAAAAATGTGCTCACCCACCCTGTCAAGCGTTGAGTATCACAGGGGCAAGATGAGAAAGAAAAAATGTTCACAGTTCTTATGATTCTGTGACAGGTTCAATGCGTTTGTCTGTCTGCGCGGTAGTGGCCAGCAGGCTCCTGTGTATTAGCAAGGTGAACAAATCCTTAGGTTCTGCGTAATGTTAGCAAATGCAGCATGTGTCTCTGCTTCATATTGCAGGGATTACCTTAGAGAATCCTGCACATTGATTGAGTGACAGCATTGTTACGTCACATGCCTGTGTATGTGCAAGACGTCCACCAGTGCCGTCCCAGATAACCTCATAAGTGAGGGCCAGATTGTTTGAAGTATTTATGTCATGTGTCGAGTGGTCTCACAGTTTTTTTTTTTGCATGCTGCTCGCTGCGAGGATCATCTGGGGGGTAAAAGCTCATGCTTTTAAAATGCAGCAGGCATTTGGTTCAATGCTATGGAAAGGTAAAATCACAACCGCCATTAACCAATAAAGAAAATTAGATTCGACAGCAGCAGCTTACAGTGTCTGTGAGTACACGCGGAGTCAAACATTATAACACGTCAGCGGTCAAGGTCAAGATCATTTACACAAAGCCCAAAGAGAAAACATCCATTACGTGCTTCAGTGACTTTATAAATGCCTCATATAAACACGGCATATTATACTGGTGTGTTTTGACAGAAATACCTTCAAAACAAACATGATTTACTATAGCTAATGTATATAGCCTCCAGATCTATGTACAGCCACTTCTTTAGAATCTAACTTACAACTATACAACAACAATACAATAATTCCACTTTTCAAATGAGTGGAATTGTGTTAAGAAGTATGTCTTATATGTATGACGCCATAACATAGGAAAAAAGGAGAAATAAACAATAGCTTGATTAAATTTCTTGATATTTTGTTTTGTCACTGCATGTAAAATATAAAATACAGTTTTTATAATTTAAAGTAAATTGAATAAATATGTACTCCCCCTACACGTCACCACAAGAAGAAGAGCAAAATGGATGTTGGATTCAGTAGAACTGGACGTCAGAAGAACTGTGCTACAGTATAAACTGTACAGAAAATGCACCACAGTTTCTTCTTTGTACAGTATGGCCCTTGTCTTAACAATTTCAAATTCCAAATGTGTTTTAAACGGTCATTGTGTAAACAACCTGTGTACATCTAAATCCAGTGCTTAGGTCTACACTAACTCACTGGGGAGTCATCTGTTTTTTTCATAGCCTTATGTGCTATTGTTTACATCATCTACTCGCTAACTGTGTCCATCTGTTTGAAATATAGTGACACCAGGTTTGTCAGAAGATGCAGTCGTGAACCCGAAAAATCCAAACAGTGAGTGAAAGCTTTAACATAACTACATAACCGCAGTACCAGGTGAACGAGAAATACTAACAGGGGAATGGGAGCTAATTAACTGAATGAACATCTGCTTATTCCAATCCGATAATTCTAGTTTTAATTTTGCTTCATCTGTTCTCAAATATGTCCTCTTGTGTTATGTTTCATAAAACACATCCACTACATGACTCCAGGGGCCACTTAAATCATCAAGCTAACAGCACCGTTACATTTAAAGGTACAAAACACTACCTAATATAAAGCATAAGATGAAGTTCTCTCTCACATCATCATCTAAATGTGGCATTAGGAGAAGTACAGTATCTACTAAATATGGTTCAGCTTTGTTATAACTATTACTTTTAATTGTTACAGTGGTCAGATCACAAGGAAAGGAATCACAGGCATATGACAACAACAACACAAAAGTTACTCATTCCCACCAAAGAGGTAATCTATCCCCACAATAAACCTTGGATAACCAAAGAACAAAAAAAAAAAGAAGAGAATATTCGTCATCGGCACAGAGCTTGAGAAGAAGCAGGTCAACCAAGCACCAGGCCCGAACAACATCTGTGGGCGTGTCCTACGTCACACGTAGAGCAGCTGGCGGGTGGGTTTCAGCTCTTGTTCCATCCCGGAGAAGAACTCAGTCAAGGCTCTGAGCGACCTTAGCCCTGTGGCTCTGACCTCACTTGTAACGAAGGCCGTGGAGAGAGTCATAAAAACACACATCAAAGCAACTCAAAGCGCTCTGATGGATCCTCTCCAGTTTGCATACCAGGCAGGCAGGGGGTTGATGATGCTAAATAATTATCATGGACACCTTGAACATCCCACCTCCACCAGACTCCCGTTTGCTGACTTTTCGCCAACATTCAACACTATGCAGCCACACATCCTCGCAGAGAAACGGTCCACCTGCGTCCTTCTGCATGACGAACTAGTTTTGTGAATCTTAGATTTTTTAACAAACAGAACACAGTCAACAACACCCTCTCCGACCTCCTCCCAGCCTTTCTGTCATCTGGTTAATTATGCGCCATGAGTTTGTGAAGTGGCGTGACCCCGCCTTACTAGAGCTGAACGTGGAGAAGACAATAGAGATGCTGGTGGCCTTTTCTAACATAGCAGAGGTGTCAAAGTGTCAACAGCAACAAAGAACATTCTGAGGACATTCTGCTGCTCCATCCATGAGAGTGTAATAACATTCTCAATGACGTGCTGGTTCCACTTCGTCACTTTACATGACAGAGCCCGCCGGCACAGCACAGTCACGGAGAACAGCGTGCAGAACCCTATAGGACCCCTCACATGCCCTGTTCAAAGCCTTTGAGTGGCTCCCCTCTAGGTGCTGAATCCAGTACCCGGATTGCAGGACACAGGGGAGAAGAGCCACTTTTGTTCCAAGAGCTGTTTAGATCTTGAACTCACACACACTGTTACCCCCTCCATTCATGCACCAGACCCCATAAGGTTGAGCTCTTCCTCCTCCTGCTTAGCAAACATAGTGCATACCAGGCTGTAAACACACACACCCATGCCTAAAAGACAATTTTCCTGCAGATGGACACTGCACTAATCATGCGGCTAATCTTTATTCTAAGTCGTCTGTTTTTTTGCACCTTATGTAGATACAGATTGTAATTTATTACCATGACTCACTGTCTTGTTTCATATTTTTTATTGCTGATGTTCACTTTATTGGCCCGTGTTTTTCTTGGTACTTGCTATTTTTCATACTGATCATATTTTTGTACCAATCTTACTAACAATCCTACTTCTTGTTTTTATCTATTAATTTATCTTTAATTTTATGTCTTTTGTAATTGTTATTTGTGTGAATTGCCACTGCATGTATGAGTTCTGTATTTTGTGAGTGAAAGTGAAAGTGAAGTGTAAGTGAAATGATGAAGATAGATAAAATACAGAATATGAATCAAATACAAAATTCAGCTACTCATAGATCACTGATTTCCAGGCATAGCATTTTTTAAATTTACTTTAAAAGTGTTTTGCAGCACTGTAGTGTTAAATCAGATTTAGTCCAGTGCTTTTGAATTCTTCACGCGGAGGTCATTAAATAAAACCTTTTTTTAAATTTGCAAATGTTGTATGTACATTCTTTATACAGATATCTGCAGTTTAACAAATGGTAATGGTAGAAAAAGATTCTTTGATATAACATCCTCACCGGGCAAATAAAATTACTGCTATAATGATTGGTCCATTGGGAGATGATGTCACATAGTCCAGTGCTGACATACAGCCTCTGTTTGATCTACACACGGCCCGCTAACAAGCAGAACCAAGAGTTGTTGGGCTGTGTCAAATACAACCACCAAGCTGGCCTGTAATAAATGTCTCCCGTGGCTGTGCACTTCCCCTCTTGCCTGTAGTGATGAGCAGTGGAAGAAAAGGGACAGTGAAGAAAGAGAGTTATTGATCCAAATCTTCCTCCTTGTTTTAAGGGTGAATATACAGCTGCTGGGTATTGGATTTTGCAGTTTCCTTCAATAATCACTTTCTTTCTTACTTGTTTTTCACTCCGCTCTCTTTCAGCCCCACGTCCACTACATTTACTGAACACATATACACAAACAGTATATGTGACATATATTGATGACGAAACACAGTCATCGTGGGAAAGACTAATTTATATGTTTGAACATCAGTAAAAACACAAACATACTGTCTCTCCTCAACCATCCTACTACGGGAACAAAGCAAAGCATTAATAATTCAGATGAGCCATCTACTCTGCCCACTGCATAGTGAAAATCTACTAATAGCATATTTCCTTGGTACTGTTATTGGTGGTATTTCTGGTGAAGTAAATTTTGTTCTTGACTGATGCTATTATTCTCTGTAGCCTGATCTGATGAAAACAAAGGCACTTTTTATTAGTTCTGTAATAATAATATAATACAAATTTTAATTCATCCTCCTACATTACCACAAAGCCCACTCTATATCCATAAATGCTCGCAAGTAGTTCAATTCCATAGCCAAAAGAGTTGAACATTATATGTGATGACATCCCAAACACCTGCATATCTATGACTTGTCTGTCAGGGAACTTTGTTGACAGCATACAGACAAGCTTTCTACATCTAAAAGCATTGCACATTGTTGAACATGAGGGATGTTGCTCTTAAAATGTGAAGTCTGCTGAAATATTCAAAGCTAGAAGAATTTGGAGTTCATATGAATTTAATCAGTGCGTTGTCCATTAAAGCAGTTCTCATGCACCGCCCTCCATGGTTTACCACTGCACGCACTAAACAGAAGTTGCACATTGTCCTTGGCCCATTCACAGTCATCACCTGCACAATATTGCCGCTGGTTCGTTTCTGCATTTTTTCATAGAGTAACATCTTAGCTAAGCCAGTGCTTCAACTCCTTCTGATCACGTGCTCTGCTGCATAGAATGTAAGATTCAATTTTAATCTTAAAAAATGTTTTTGTTATATGTGTGGACAGCCATGAAATTTGGAGATGTGTAAAGCCCTAATATAACATGCTAACAGGATTAGGTATTTAATAAAACAATAGGCCTAAGAGCAAAAGACAAAGAAGGTTGAAATGAAAGTGTGCATGCTTGTGTTTCTCTCTTCATAAAGTAGAAATATAGCAGCGCTGTAGGGTGAATGATGAACGCTGTGAACTTCCCTTTGTGATAAAGTGACTTTGACACTGTACTAGTCTCAGGCAAAGCAAGACATAATGCATCCAATAAGCTGCACATGTTAACCTCTGCAGCCATGTGCTGTGGTGTGATGCATAATAAGCATGCACAGCCCTGCGTTTACACCCTACACACTACCCATACATTCAGCACATCCTCTGGCCCCTGGGGAATTATTGCATGCCATTGGTTAATAGTTGTCTGGGTGAATCCTCCACCGCTGCTCATTTAAAATGTTGTCAGGCTTTAATAGTCCTGGGGGCTCATGCCTAAGACAGAAAACAGTTCTTCAGCCTACTCTGGGAAAAAAAAGACAGAACAGACACTATTTTGCCATAGGAAGTGCTACAGTTCATCTGGTGAAGTGTTGTTTGATTATGCATTACCCTGCACGACTGTATCCTTCTAACTAAGGCATTTCTAATGAATTGTTGACCTACTGGGGTTAATTCCTTGCTAGCTGGATTAAATCTGTCCATGTGATTGTGATTAATCACATTCACTACTAGCTCCCCACTAATGCAAAACTTCCTCCAGGTTGCTGTAGGACATTGACCAATGAACTGTTTGTGTATTAATTCTAAAAATAAAACTATGCCCTGAACGTTAATGCACTTTGAATTCTTCAAATATTGTATAACGAGCAACAATTTTCTTCAGTCGCATTACCATAAATCACAACAGCTTTGGCTACATCATATTCTAGCTGTCATACTAAACGGATTTCTGAGATAGTCTCACGTAAATCCTATGGGAGGCGAGATCAGGCCAGGCGCACAGCAGCTGTCCCGAGCTGCTCAAATTGGCCCGGCATTAAAAACAAGATGAAATTAATATGCTGTTTTGCTCGTGTAGTGTGAAGGGATTAGAGCAGCCGACAGTATCAAGATTTAGGATTCAGTGTGTACCATACATGGCCGTGCAATCATTTCGCCAAGCCTTGGCCCTGACCACTCTTAAGTCTTAAGGTATCCAGCCAACAAATGATTCCTGATCTTCTTCCAACTCCAACCCCAAACTGTAGAGCTAGACACCCTACCAATGAATAATTCATATTTTCTGTTGGTGGGGTCACTAGAAGAAAATTATTTCCCCCTCTGCAAGTCTCTCTTGCCATCCCTTTGCACATGTAATATGTTTAGTATGGTAATGTCCCATTCGTGTCTGTGTCACGGATGTTGCCCTGGAAAAAATGAATCAAAGTGTTGAGCTCTTCTGGACAACTGAATGGGATTTTGTCTTTCTTGGGGTAATTTAGTGCTGAGTAATTGATCTGTGACAAATTGAGAGATTTTTCAAGTTTGGACACCATGTTCACCTTGAAATCATCCATATGGAAGTGCATAGTGCCAGCAGAGGTCAGTACAAAGATAATTGCAGTCAAGCTCCGCCTCCCGTGTTCTATAACATAGTCATGTGACCCAGATGCAGTCAGGCATAACTGGTTACTGAAATATCTTGATATAATGTATTTTCTGAGCACTTGACACATAAAAACATTAAAAACAGGCATTTGTATAAATTAATTGCTACTAGTGATAGAGGCATGGTCTATTTTTTACCAGCTAGCAGTTAAAAACAGGCTGGTGACCCTGAGGGTGAAGATGTAGATTCCACAGATGGAGCATTGGTCACAGGTTAAGACCTGAGGCTGGGACAGGTTGAGGCCACAAAAGCACAATGACCAAAGTGCTTGCCTGTCCTTTTGGGTATAAACAATTGAATTTGTCATATTTCAGCTCTTTTTCCTCGAGGTGCTGTGTGTTCACATCCAGAAAAATAATGACTAAGACCAATCCTGCAATGCAGTCTATGGTGATGGGAACATATCTGGTGATTTTATTGGTCTGTCCTTCTATGTAGGCCACCAGATCCAACTGGTGACAAGGAGACAAGGGCATTATACAGCTCCAGCTTTCTGCTGTAGTTTCATAGGTAACATTAGCTCTTTGTCACCGAGCTTCTACTCCCCAAGCATCTCACACACGCATGTCGCCTGGAGTTTTTCTGGCAAAATAAGACAACTCCATTTAGCGCAAGCTCCAGCTTTGTCATCGTTGAGAAATGTTCAGATCCTGTCGAGTGCACCCTGAAGACACCTGTTAACTGGCAGTCAGTGCAGTGATGATGGACAGAAGGTGGACACTAAACAGATTCCCTCAGCAAAGTGGAGAGTGCACTTTTCACAGATGACGCACTGTTACTCCATCTTGGGAGAGAGCTGGGAGCACTTTCATTGCTGCCATCTCACTGCTGGCAAAGAACATCAGTCAGTGCTCTCCAACTGGTGTGTGATCCCATGTGTGCCTGACACCAAGGGACATGAAGCAGAGTAAATGCGGATCAACGGCAGTAACCACGACAGGGCATGATGGGCAGTGTTCAGCTTGTGGACTGTCAGACTAATTTATTCTCGACTATGCTGCCATCTTGGAGCTTATACGGGTGGCTAAGCCTATGGGGTTAACTAAGTGAAAATAGAACATCTGTTTGGAGTGACAGCTGGAGGTTGTGTGTGTTATACCCCTATTTTTTTACTCCTATAAGTTATTCTACTTGGAAATGTAGCCAGCTTGATGATGCTTTTCATTGTAGATTTCAGGAGTTAGACACAGCAGAAGAACAACCCTGCAAATATAATCCAAAGCTTGTCACACACCAGCTTGACTCATCTTCAGTCCCAGTTACACATAAATATATATATATTTTCACAGCTCATGATGTGCTTGCAAACACACTGGGATTATAGTACAGTAGAGTGTCTACTCTCCCAGTGATAAAAGGAAGAGCTGTTTCATTATAAAAGAAAAAGCCTTTTATAATTAACGCTTCAAGAATACAATAGAAAAGAATAAACTGGACTGGCACTTAAATAATGCACATAATAAAAATGTAGGTTTCACTTGATATCTTAAATTCATCATAAAGTCATGCATAGGGTTCATACAAAATTTTTCTTCATTGTACAAACTCAAGGTTCTAAAAATTCTTAACAATTTTAACAAGGTGCATAGGAACTGCAGTTTCATGGTCCCAACGTTTGTCTGTCATGTGTTACTTACACCGGAGTCACATAGATAACCGACCAATATATTGAAACACTCACCACAATTCTTCCACTAATCCTCCACTCTACTAACCATTTGGATGAGTAACTAACCAACTTAACCCATCTCAGTGGAGCTGCTTATTTTTGTAGGACAGAATTGAGCTTTGCTTGTCTCTAGATAACCTGCTGAACCTGCTCCTTCATGTTTTTAAGCAAACATGGGGTAAATTCCTGTTATGATATACATTTTGAACCACCCCAGACAGCTTATGAAGAGCTGATGTCACTAAGAGACATTAGAGGTGTCATTTGATCCACATTGACACTTCTGAACCAGAGCGTAACCTTTATAGTTCAGTTTAAGGTCAGTAAGCTGCTGCCATTTTTCACCTGCAGCTTCCCGTTTTCCCCAGTTCAAGCTCATGCTGGAGGAGTGACACTACCATACAGATAATACAGCATATAATGTGGATTAGATTGATTCATGATTCAGTGTTTGTTTAGGATATAGTGTTTTTTTGTATATCTGGACATTAGGTGACCAGGTTTAATTGGTGCGTGATAAATTTTAAGCAGCCACAAATAAATCTAAATAACTAGAAAATTGTAGAAGGTGTGGAGGGCCTTCTACATGCCTGTGTCCATATGACCACGGTTTTATACGGGGTGTTTCTGTAGTCTGGGCACATTTTATGTTAATAGAGTGTTAAGCAATAATATCGTCAGAGTTTTTTATTTTATTTTTACCATATTCAATAATTCATATTTAATATTTGGAGTATAAAATACAGACAACATTGTATATTAAATCTAATCTGTGCATCATTTCCTTCTCTGTGATCGTATGACTGACATTTATAAACATTCATAACAATGTGTGAGTGCAAAATAGAGTCTTAAGATTCATTGCAGAAGTGTGTGTTACTGATTCTCACATTGTCACCACCACTAACAGCCATGGGATTGTGTGGTCGAGTCACAATGCTCGTGACAACAATGACAAATGCTTGGCTCACTCTATGCTCCAAGCAGCATATTATCACAAAGCAACTCCACCAGCAAAGCTCAGCCTTGACATCGGTATTCTACTTCTCTCTCAGAACAAAAAGAAACCACAAAGGGCTCCAAATATGCAGAATGTTTTATTTAGCAAAGAATGCCACTAAAAACTCCCCAAATGTGCATCTAAAGCTCCTCAGAGATTTAAATTTTTATGAAGGTTATCCGTCTGTCGCTATATTTGTGTGCCTTCTGTTCTTTACATAGAAACCTGTGTCATGTTGACAGAACAATGGAAATGCTACCTGGATAAATTCATTATGCGAGAGTGGGATGTTTGTGATCGCTGAATATAATGTAGACGAATACTCTTTGCTTCAAGGTAGTTCAATAATCAATATATTTACTGTACAGTGAATTAACAATGGATCACATGACTACTTGTATTATGTGAAAGAGGTTCCACATTAAGCTGCCTGACATGAGAAATACACTGCACTGAATACACACGCATGAACTGAGTAACGATGTGCCTTTGTCAGCTTTGCAAACTTACAACATAATTTAAACTCAGACAATAACGATCATTGTTTAGGTTTGCTGCAAGCAACGTGTTTGTGTGATGAGACGATGGAAAAGAAGTAAAAGAAGGAGGTTCTGTTCCCGTTCTGATCCCATTAACCCTCACAAAAATCAAGGGGACTGTCCTGTCCCTCCGTTCCTTTTCACCCTGTATGTGGATGTATGTGGTAGCCTGTCTAGCTCTACAGTTTGGGGTAGGCGTTGGAAGGAGATCAGGATTCATTTGTTGGCTGGATACCTTAAGAGTGCTGGTGGTCAGGGCCAAGGCTTGGCGAAATTTTTGCATGGCCATGTATAGTACACACTTTGTGGACTGGTGTGAGCATAACCATCTCCAGCTCAACATCAGTAACACAAAAGAGCTGGTGGTGGACTTCAGGAAATCTGGGGGTCCTGTCACTCCTCTTACCATACGGGGAGAGGAGGTGGA
>JAUMTR010000025.1:15732140-15747409 GCA_032270685.1 Microctenopoma stevenorrisi | reverse complement strand
TGTCCTGGCTGGACAGAGGAGCACGTTCAGCCAGAGACTCATCACTGTCAAGTGCTCCACTGAACGCCACAGGAAATAATTTCTTCCTGTGGCCATCAAACTCTTCCATTCCTCCCCCGCCTCCCTCTGTAATGGGAAGATGGAAGAACAACAACTCTAGAGATTGATGGTATCATGTTTTAGGTTTTTTGATCTTATATATTTGTTTTGTTTTTGTATTTATATTTGTTAGTGCTATTTATGGTTGTGGGTCTTCTTATCCTCCTGAAATGAGAGCATCTGTATCTAGGCAAAACAATTTCCCTCTGGGATTAATGAAGTGTTTTGAATCTTGAATTGTTTAGGCTATGTCACCTAAAAGTCTCTTTTCTCCTGTAGCATAGTGTTATATCTGATCACTCATGACAGAAAAGTGAAATTCATATGTGGGAGAGACTACCAAGAAAAACAACCTGGCTGGGCTCAGAATAAAACAATTACAAACTCACCCCCCTCTGCACTCAACCCAAGTCACCTCTGCTAATAACCTGACGTGGAAGTGAAGCAGTTATGTCAAGCTTACTGAGTTTTGTGTAATATAAAGAAGGTCAGTGTCATACATTTTATACATGATGTTGTTACCATAGTTTGACGGAGTGAAATCTCACTCCAATCTGCACCTTCTCTAAGCTTTTCATAGTTACTACATCTCTTTTATGGCTCCAGGATTTACTGCTTAGATTCACTCTGTTAATTTTTTTACAGCATTGGGTTTGCCCCCAACAGTGAGAAAAGATTAGTAGAGACCAAAAACAGAGCTAACAGAAGACTGAACATTGGTCTGGTGGCTAGAAACCAACAGAAACCAACACCAAGTAAATGCTGATGACGTGCAAAAAAGTGTCGGTGGTCAATAAATGGATTGAAGATGTGAAAGATGTAAACAAACTGTTGGTTATAAACCAACCAGGACTCACTGAACAACATTAGCTTTTATTTCTAGTTGCGTGACAAGCAGGTAGCTACTGTACCCGACAAACATAAATGAAAATACTTATTCTTTCCTCGTCTAGCTCTGGCTGTTTAGCTGAATGACCACGGAAACCCTTCCTTGTCTGTGTTTGGTGCTGGGCACGTGGTGTACAGTAGGTATTCAAGTGTGCTGATGAGAGCCAATAGTAAAGTTGGAACCATAACAACGAGCTAAATAATGCTAAACCCATTCATGCGGCTGAGGAGAATCACAGTTATGATCAGTCAAGACATAAAACTGCTGTTGATGCCTGTAGCCAGGTTTCTCAGGTCAATAGAAGGAACCCTCAGGTATTATGATAAAGTGACATAGCATTTATTCAGTGGCTACATTCTGGGATAAGAGGCGTTGGCGCAGACACTAAACCTGTAACTGATGAACAGGGAGCAGGCTGCATTTCTTACAGTACTCCCTGCAGGAAGGACGCTCATTTACCAGATTGATAGGGCGCTTTATTGCCTGCCACCTTTCTTCGCTTTCACCATGCCCCCCCACATACCTGATTTCTTTACATATCTCTTCCTCCCTCCTCCTTCCTCCCTTTCTCACTCCCCAGTTGTCTCCGTTTTGTCACACACAATCGCTATTGTAAATTCACACACACACAATCTTCTTCTGGCCGTTGTAGTGATTGTTTCGCTGAAGGACAATGAGATTCTCTTCTAACCTTTTTAACAACTCCGCTACCACCACACGGGTGCTCAGTCACGCAGTGCTGTTCATCAGCAGAGCAGAGAAGCGAGAGAGAGAAACAAACACACAAATAATAAAAGCTACAGGTTCACATCTCCCTACTAATACCAGACTCTTGGTTTAAACTAGGACTGCAGTAAGAATGCTTTCATAATTAATTGAGCCTAATTACAATTTATAGATTAAATCTACCCTGTGATGAGTAATAATAATAATAATAATAATAATAATAATAACTAGAAAGTTCCTGGGGAAACTTTGAAGGTGTCCCACTCTTTTTATATGGCAGGCACCTAATTATATTAATAATGATAAAAAGTAAGAGTAGTGCTACTAGGCAGAGTTTCAATGATGGTGACACAATATGTGTCCCTGGCAATTATTTTGTATTATTGTACTGAATAACAGAAGGCTGTAATGTAAAGTAATGTGCCTTTGCCTTCCACATTGTTTCTAGCTGTCCTCTCAGTCCCTGGTATTTCCTGGATCACTGTTGCTGTGGTGTACATCAGCTGAGTGGTCTCACGGATGGTTGCATTTTCTCGTAGATTTCTATCTAGACTTCTTCATATGAAGGAACTTGCAAGAGGTGGAATGTAAACTCCAGGTGACATATGGATGGTATGCCCTGCAAGCAGGTGACAAAGACAGACACATGGCTGCACAGATGTGGCAGACATTGCCCAACACTCTCTTGTGAGAGACCAAGGGCGACGAGTGATGAGTGAGTATGTTCTTGACCTTGAACCAACTCACTATAATACACGATCACGTGTTCTACCCTCCCCTTTTGATCTCTTTCCCTATGCAATAAAACACACTCTGACTTGCCAGCTGCTCTCACAGAACAGAACAGCAAGACAATGCAGGTTCTGTTTACATTTTATTCAGTCTGTTTGGTGTCAAAAGAGGCATGAGGTAGCAGACAGGAGTCCTTTCTAAACCGGGGCCTCGCTCAGATCTCGGTCATGGAGTGAATTGTCTGACACAAGGCTAGTTTAACATTAGAGCGCCTTCTCTGCTGGCGATTCCCGTCAGAACTGTACGTCGATAAATACTATTCCTGCAGAGGGACCATTAATAGTGTGGTGATCATCATCGATTTCCCCCAGGTAATCATCATTTCTCACATGTTAGACATACAAGGATTTAATGCAGCATTGCAAATGGCTTTCTGATGAATAGGAACAATGCTCCAAGAAAGCACCAACACAGAGGCCATTCTTCTGAGATCTGCGGTGCTGCTGCTCTGCCAGAACTACCCCTCTCTGTCACCTATGCACAAACGTTTCAGATAGAGTATACAGAGTGTCAGATTTTTGTGACCTGAACATGCAAATTTCACCAGAGCGGAGGAACAGCACAGTTGGTGACTAAGGCTATTTGCAGTTTTCGTGCAGTCCATTGATAAGTCTTGTAACAGAAGAATAAATACTAACATTAAAAAACATACTCACAATCACAAAGCTGACAGGCTGGTTTTTATGGCACATAATATGTCCAATGTTTATCATCTTATTCAAAAGGTTATGCATTTACTAATAAGCCAACAAAAGATGACTGATGAAAATGTTTTTGGTTTCTCAGTTATTTGGTTATAAACCAAAGTTTTCAGTCAATGACAATGCAACACATCAGCTTTTGAGCAGCTATTTGAGATCCTTTAATAAGATGTATATCAAATTCAGCATTTGACATAAGTTAATTAAAAACACAACAACGTGTATTAAATGGTTCGGATACAGTAGCTGTGTGACTTGTGCTGCTGGGCTCTGAAAGAGATGCTCCACTTCACACCAGCACCAAAGATCAGGGCCCTGGACTGCTCTATTAACCCCAACCTCTCTGCCAGTCAGTCAAAGAAATGTCTGTCAGCATGGAAGTAGGCGGCTTTGGAATTCATCATTAGGCAGGAACAGATCTTTAACCCTCCGCCTAAAGCCTAAACCTCAGCTTATAGTGTATGCTGCTTCCTTTCATGTCACATCCTTCCTCTGGCTGTATCTCATTTAAACCTTTGGGTTGAGGGGTTAGAGGTCACAGTACTTTTTCTCTTCATCACACTTAGGATGACACAGAGATGCTAGTAGTCCCTATAATCTCCCAGGAATTAATTTAAACTAAATTAAGGACATGCACTTGCATCATTACTTTTTATATACACTAGAGATCCACTCTCACCTAATGTGCAAAATCAGCAGTGTGAACAGTCAGCAAACAGAGAAGTAGGTTTGACTAAAGGACGTACGCCATGTCCATTTAACAGTTCATTATTCAGATAGATTCACTCATGAATAATAAGGTGTGTATTGACTTTGCTTAATTAAATAATAGATCCCCCCCACAGCAGTGGCACGGATGCTATATCTACATTAATATATATTAACTAACCTGTCTTTTAACAAATATAAATATCACTCTGAAAGTTTGGAAAATTCATGGTGAAACAAAAGAACAAACAATAAAAAAACATTTTAAAGTGGAAGTTATCCAGGTTCACAGGTTGCTTTAAAGGTAACTAGTGTTGTAGAAAACGGCCCATAAAGCTGTAGTGTTAGTTTACATTAGATCTCAAACACTAAGTTTTAAACAGTAAGGAAATAATATGGTACATTTCAACATTTTGGGAACTATTTGAGAATCTTTGATATCAACAACGGCCAGCTAATATAGCTTAGCATACAGGCTAAAAACAGAGGGAACCGGCTAGCCTGGCTCTAAAGACAATATTCTGTCCTTTTCCAAGATTTATAAATATTTATTGTGCTATTTAAATCCGTATATTTTACTATATAAAATGTTTTTCAGTTTCAAATGGATAAGCATTATTTAAAAGTGCATTAATAAAAAATATGTAAAACTGTATGTAAAAAGCTGGACTAGGAGCAATGGACAAGCATTTTACATGTTAGAAATCAAAGAAACAATTACAAAACAGGCACAATAAAGTATCTGGTTTGATATTCATGCACTGCATAAATCGAAGGAATTAAACACAAAAACGTCAAATGCAGAAGACCTTAACCAACCTTCTGTCATTGTATATGTATGAATAAGCTCTCTAGTTCTCTACCAACCCTGCAAGACATTTTCTCCGATAGTTGTCTGAATCAACGGCTTTCAAGGCAGGAGAAGAATGAAACTGAGAAATGACGGCAAAGCAGAGAAAAGCAAGGCAGAGAGAAAAGGAATTTATGTGAAAGATTTAGAGGTTGGGATTGAAAATGCATAAGAGCAAAAAAGCTTAGCTCAACCCAAAATCGTTTGGCCATTTTTGTGTCAGACTGGCCTTTGAGAAAAATAAATTCACCAAAACTCCGAACCATGAATACATAACACAATCTAAGCATATTTTAAACATTTAAAAGTGTGAAGACTTGTGTCTCTTAATCAAATGGACAGTTTATGAAGTAGACAAATGTAGTTTTCTCACTGGACACATTACATAGTTAAAAAAATGTATTTAAGACCACGTCAGGTGTATAAAAAAAAATCAAGGTCCAGTTTCTCCATTGCTTTTTACTGTATCTCAGACATCTGATAATCAACTGTCTATAAACATCAGAGCCAACGAGGTCACAGCATAGACACAGACAGAATCAAAGTTTATGCAGAAATCTGTGGACAGCCACTGAAATGTTCACATCTGGCAGCAGAGGAAGCACTTGAACTTCTACAACCTGCGAGATGATGTTCACGTGCATTGATCTCCTTCGTCCCTTTAGTTCTCAGCTCACCAGTCATTACCCTTCGACAGCATAGTTTTCCTGTGTAGTTAATTTGCCTCTTCACTCTCTCAGCCCCCCTTTTATGTTTATCTCTGTGATTAGTTTTTCTCTCACTCAGTTCTCGCCGTTCATTATTGTTTATCATAATAAAGCTCCCATCATTGTCTCAACTCTCTGGTTCTGGTCTGCTATTGGATCCTACTCCATCCAATCCTCCGAGACATGACAAATATCAGATTTTACATAGAAAGTAGTTTGGTGTCTTTAGTTCGTTTTTTTTTTACATTTGAAAGCTTTTTTCACAGACTTCTATGTTAAGGTAAATAAATATGGGACAAAAAAGTAGTCAATGAACAAAGTTTTACAGTTATGTCCAGAAATACAGTACAACAATCACACAGCTTTACTAAAAATAGCTTATTTCATAATAAATGGCTGTAATTTCATTACAACTGTAAGCTAATGTCATTATCAACACTGTCAGGTTGAGGAATACCTGGATATGCATTTACAGTTATTTACTGTTTGCTTCTGTGTTTTTGTGCAAATTATAAAGTTCTGCCGGAGTCATCAAACCATTGCTTTCAGCATGCACTGGGGCAGTTGGCAGCTAAGTGTGGTGCAGCTGGGATGAGAGTTAGAACATCTAAGGTCACTGTTTCTACCAGCAGTTGGGTGTGAATTCAAATACCTTAGGGTAAAATACACTGAACAAAAATATAAACCAACACTTGTTTTTGCTCCTATTCCTCATGAGCTGAAATCAAACATCTGAAATTTTTACTACATACACAAAAGACCCATGACTCTTAGATATTGTTCTCGAATCTGTCTACATGTGTGTTTCTCCTTTGCTGAGATAATCCCTCCCACCTAACAGGTGTGGCATGTCGAGGCGCTGATTAGACAGCATGAATATTGCACAGGTTTGCCTTAGACTGCCCACAATCAATATTTGAGAGTCATGGGTCTTTTGTGTATGTAGTACAGGCGGTTACCAGGCAGTGCAGCATTAGATATGATGCAAGTGATCCACTGGCACATGGACATATGGAGGGACTGGAGAGTAGAGTCAATACTTGTCCCATTATAAAGAGCCAGCTGAAGTGGTTTAGCCATTGGATCAAGATTCCTTCAGGGACACCTTGCATTTGTGGGTAAGTCCAACTGAGACCCAAGGGTCGACCCAGAGATTATACCTATCCTCTGGACTGGGAACACCACAGGATCCCAAAGGAGGATCTGGATAAAGGGGATGTCTGGACTACCTTGGTTAGACTACTACCATGGTGACATACATTTCTCTGGGGAAACGTCTATTGAAGTAGCTCTCTTTTTAGGTACTAAACCATCACTGGCAGCTGACATGCTGTACTCTACACTAAATCTATTCCATCATTTCTGCTTTCACATACTGCCAAAATGCAGTTCATTCAATTTTTCATCACCGCCACTAACCAAAGACTTTTCTTCCTGCTTTTGAGTTCATTGTTTAAATATAATTGTGTTTCCCTAACCCATCCCCACCTTATCCTGAAGAGTACTTCAGGCATGGCTGTTTTCATGTGTGAGGTCTATCTGTCAACTATCATTTTGTGTTGCAATAAAAAGTTTGGAAATCTATGGATCCCTCCTCGTTGAAATACTTGTTACTGTACTAGCTAATGTTGTATGAATTATACATGTGCTGCAGTGGCCATGATTTGATTCAAAGCTAGACTTGTTTTTTTTCCACTGAAAAGTGGTTTAATTACAGTTTATACAAATTCAGTATTTACTTCAGGTCACAAACTTACAACAAAGACAAGGCAAGATGTCCTCGTTCATCCCCCAGTTCTCCCTGTCTTCTCACATTCTCCAGTTTCACATGAATTATTCATAGAAGCAGAGATAAGGAATTATGTAAAAGAAGCAGCACATAAATCTGTGGTTAGGAATAGTTAATCAGAGCATCCCAAGGGGAGGTGATAGTGCCATGAAGTATGCTATTGAGACAGTTTCTTAAAGTAACTTTTCTGTCTTTGTAGCTTAATGTGTGTGGTCCAGGTGTGGACAGATAAATAACTTTGGTCTGCCAGTGTATGTACAGATGAAAGGCCAGTGAGTATTGTGTTCTGTTTAACCCAGAATTAAATACAAATGCAAGTTTATCAAGAACTTCCTGGATACACATACATATTTCAAACCCAGGTATTTTGACATTTCCTTACACTTAGCAAAAACTTGTGTTCACCAAATCTTGCTACCTGCAGACTTTCTACTCACATGTACAGACAGCCGCTGCACATTGACCTCTATGATCCTATCTGCGCTGGGAAATACAGTATCTCTCTCCAGGGAGAATTGTGTTGACCTAGTGTGACACGGGGGTTACTGGAGCAAAACGAGTGACAAAATCTGACAGATCTTGCTGAGCCCTTGATTTCCAGTTCCTCTTTGTGAACAATATGTTTTAAGGTTTGTAATGGTGGTTTAGTTTTGGTGTAAAAGGCAAATCTATTTTAGGTGGAAAAAGATTATACCGCCTTTAGATACTTGTTATAACTTAAAAATGGGATCATTAGTGATACTGATGGTCACCATACTTTGCTTTATCCAAAGTAACTTACAAGTAGCTAGCGCTGTGTGTCTGTCTCAAGGACACACCTGGTAGGGGATGGACTTGGAGTCAGACAGGGTTTCGAACCTGTGACCTTCTGCATCCCAGTCTGACGCTTGACCCATTGAGCTACCACATACTGATTTAACAGTTCGCAAAACTTGGTGAAAAATTGTCCAGAGGAGTTCACATCACAGGCGGTTCAGGAAGACGGGATTTGTGCAGCCAGAAATGGAGATCTTTTCTGACTCACTGGCCCTTCACGTGTGAGGCCACTGTAGGCACACGTTTGTCAGGTTGTGAGCAGAGATTGCTCCTCATTGGACTGGTGTTAATTATGGAGTTAAGGCTTTTGTAGCCTCTTTGTAATGATGAAAGCTCTGGAAGGCAAAGGACACCGTTGTATTTATTTGGAAATGCAACATGTTACAATCCTATGTTTTCCAATCTATGATTTAGATAGATGTCATCCCATGTGTGTACTAAACTTGGCCCTTGCCATTCACCTAGGACCAAGGTACAGTTATCTGTAAACTATGAATTTGGAACCATCTCCAGTTAGATTTAAATTATTTACAGCGTAGGCTTTTTCTTTATGTTCCCAAAAATAATTGTAGTCAAAAATATTCCCTGGAAAAAGGTCTGAATCAGAAAAAGAAAAGTACATCATGGTGCGTGGCCTCAGACCATTAAGGTTTTACTTTAGTGCAAACAGTCTCCACATGCTGCCTGAGTCATCTTGGTTGTCTTTAGGCCTGAAAATGAAAAGGGATTATTTTTACTTCTTTATTATTACACCAGTGGGGAAAAGTACATAGTTCAGATAGAAGATAAGGTAAGACAGAAGTGCAGACTAGTTCTCTTGTTCCATGAATCTTTAGTAGTTGATAATTTTTGATAGACCTAAAGGTAGATCCGAGCTATCACCTGACATCTCCTTGAGCCTGATGTGGCAGAAAACTGATGTTTTTAGGAGAATAAAAACTGTGGGTAGGCTGATACGTCCTGTGGTGAGATGTAAATACTCAAAGAAAAAGTCCTCCTGTATCCAACTTTACCTCCTACAATCTCAGTAGTAGACCACATTCACTCATATTGCTGGCTCAGTGCGTGTGTGAGAAAAAATCTGAAAAACAGTCAAATAATTACAGATAATTTGACCCCACCACCTACAGTATGTCAGTATTGTATGCTGTAGGCCAAACAAGTGTATATTCAATTTGAACAGTGTAGTAAATACCAGCATTTCCAGGGTGGGAAATGCTGGTATTGCCTTGAGTTAGATGATGTCCACAAAACAGCAGGTACAATATAAGCACTATTGTATTTATGGGCAGGACTATCAAATATGGGGTTCACAATAAAATGCAGCTGTGCATGAGCAGTGTGAATGCTAACACCAAGGATTTTTCCTTTTTTGTTTCCCTTGGTCTGGGGACATCAGAGAGCAGATGTTTGAGCTCTAACAACACCTCTCACCGCTGAGCTAAAATACAGCACATCTCACAACAATCTACCTGAGTGCTGCAGGAAGTGTATTCACTCTTACACACAGGCACACTCTTAATCTTTGCTGCTGCTGCATAAATGCTTCCTCATGTTCTCTTCTCCTTTCATCTCAGTGTCTTTCTTTCACCCTCCCCTCACTAGGAGCACAACACAAAATGGAAAAAAAAAGCTGCTGACTGTGAAAGGGATGACGCAGTAAACATAGCTGCTCTGAATATCTAAATTAAAAGCGGCCTTGTGTATCGTTTGAATTATTCATGAGGGTAAACTGGATGCAGCTGCTACTACAGGGCAAGAGAAATTCTCTTAGTTACAGTTACAGGATAATGGATTACTCCTTTTAGCTTAGTAAAGTGTTAAATTAGTGCTTTAAAAGTATAAAGATACGTAGATGATTTCAGCTTTACAAGTGCTCTGTACAAAATTATTTCACTCCAAAATTAATGAGAGAAGCAGTAAATACACACAGTAAGATGCAGACTCAGTAATCCCTGACCAGATCTTGAGTTTAAATACATTAAATTATACTTGCAAAGACAGAAACGATAACATGCCCTTACAACAGACACATGTACTCTACTGCACACAAACTGTAAGCGAATGGTAATGCACATGTAATGTAAATGACAGTTACTTTATATGTTGATATTAAAATGTAAGCTCCAAAACTGCTTGAAAATCAAGCCATGCATGCGCTAAGAGGGTAATGACACAGCCTATAGATATTTGAGTAAGACTATGAGAAAGCAGATCCCACCACAAACAAAAAGTGAACTGCTCATAGCTCTTATACAGTCAGTGGGGATGTTAAATCCTTAGAGAATTAATCTAAATCATCTTGCTGATTATTTCATCCACTGTAACCAACTGGTGAATGTTAGAAATGTTTCAACAACTATTGGATAACGACATTTTGTACAGTCCTTCATGTAAAGTCCTTCACCTTTTAGAATTTGTTAGTTATTATAGTTAGTATTTAGAGCTAGTTGTAGGTAGATAACAAATGTTATCATGCTAACATGTTAAACAAAGACAGCAAACATGGTAAACATCAGAATGCTAGCATTGTCATTATATGATGTCATTATCTTAACATGTTAGTCTTAACACATTAGCGTTTTGCTCGTATCACACTGTCTAGTATAGTGTTGCAGAACTAAATAATTAAAATACACAAAATACCACCGCTACTCTTCCATATAACAGATATGTACGAGACTAGCATTGCAAATACTACAAAGAACATAAAATAAAGCCCACTTTATGTGTATTCACTCTCCTCAAGAAATGCAAACGATGGCAAACTATGACATATTTGTTTCTTTTGATAACTACATGCCGCTTATATATTAGACAAATCACTTATGACACTGTGTCAAACAGTTCAAATACAAAGCTTGTAAGTGCTGCCTCGTGCTCATTAGCATAAGCACTGAATGGCGGGGACTGTGGCAGCTCTTTGAAAAGACAGATAACCTTATGGAATGACAAGCCCTGAACTTCACCTCTCGAAAGGAGATGGGAGAGACAGAGGGAGTGATCTCGGCTGCCGTCTGAATGAGGGCACCTGGTGTGGGCCGTTGTTCTAGCAACCCCTCCCACTGATCCTTTAAATCTCATCCACTTCATGAGCGTCACGTCTTCACTTAGATAATGAATTATGGATCCCAGCCAGGGTGATATTCAATATTAGATGAACTGCATATCTTCATTTGGTGACAGTGCCACTGCTGCCATAAGGGACTAACCCTTCTCTGCAGCATGAACCCATCTACAGACGAAAAGCTCATTACTATCCATATTCATGATGGGACTTATGCCGTGTGCGTGCACATTTTTGTTGTCCTCGTGCAGTGTAAGTACCAAAAAACGCGCGTGTGCTTATATAAGTGAGTGTTGGTTCTTTGTGAGATGTGTTTCACTTTGCAGCGAGCATGTTAATTCTTCATGCTCTTTCTAAATGGGGAGAGGAAGTAAGAAGTCACTATAGTCACTACAGAATGCACAAGACCATTTTTCCTTCTGCCTCAATACACATGAGTGGCCAGACTGATCTTTCCCCTGCTCTCTCTGTGCTGAAAAAGACGAAGATGCTGAACAAAGACATGTATAGTACATTTATGAGAACATGGACCAGTAGTCTGTCTGAGGGTGCAGTGGAGCATTAGCAAATAGAGAAAAAACACAGTGGCCTTACACTGCTGAGCCAGTACTCCAGACCCTACTGTAGATATTAGTCACAGCAATGTACCTTTTACAGTGCTGCTTATATTTGTTCTTTCACACATTTAGGCCATTTATACTCTGGCTAAATTTGCCATTTTAAAAACTCTGTAATTGTGTTACATAACATTTTGTAATTTCTCTCAGTAAATGTTAATTAAATTATTAACCAGTTCCTAAGGTTTGCTCTATATTCTTAGATAAATAAACATCACCTATAAGGGTGGAGCCCAACCCGAATAAGTTATTCGGAAAAACACAAATCACGTGTTTCTCACAAAAACATATTTCGAACAAATAGTTTCAAAAATGTTTGTATTCGGGAACAACAAAAACTTTATGTCAAAAAGCTGCGTTTCTCATGAGACCACAGCGCATGTCAGGATGAGTGAGTGACGTTCAGGAGCTTGCTCGTTATTGACGTCTGCAGTCGGGTGCTCCCATGTTCACTCTGTTTACATAGCTCTGTTAGTTCGGTAATTTTATGTGTGCACTTGTAGGAGTACGTACCTGATTATATGTTTAAGTTACTCTGCCTTTTGCAGATCGTAAGATGTAGGCTATAGGCTAGTTACCCTTAGCATAGCTTCCTGTCACTCTAACTTAGCTGACACGTAGATTTGGGCAGATTGAGTGTGGCTGCTGCTGAGCCATCTCTTGGTCCTCCACCAGCCAAAAAAACTTGCTTAAGTTCTGTGTGGAAGCATTTTTCATTCAGTGCTGCAGATAAAACCAAAGTGATCCTGTATGTAATATGTGCAAAAGTCAAATCAGCAGAGGCAGAGATATCAAACATCTGTCAACATCTGCTATGCATATTCACATACACTTAAATATAGTTGTTGGTTTAACCAACGATGAGGTAATGGCTGTTCTGTTATTTTCTATTCAATTACGTTCCTTATTACATATTTATTGCTGGATTTATTAAAAAACACCAATGAATATTGCATATCCATACTTATTATAATGGATATAATTAAAGAATACTTACTCTATAACGTAAATTAAAGGGGAAACCCAAACCAGAATTTGGCCTTTCTGTTAGAGCTTATGTATAGCTGTCACAGGTCACACTATCTGGGTGAACCATCAGGGTATCTTGGCAGGGAAAGAAGCACTCTCCCATTGCCTCTCCACAGGTATGCCTGAGGGCTCTGCTCTTGGCTCTCTTCTCTAAATGTATCAGGTCCTGTTATCCACTCACATGACTCTTCCCATCACTGCTCTGCTGATAACTACTGATAGTTACTGACTGATAACTGATAGCTCTTCCTTTCAATGGGATGACTTTACCTTCTCATCAGGCATTTCTGCATCTCTGAAATCTCAATCAAGAAAAAAAGCTATCTTCCAGCCAGCTGTCCAGTCAGACCTTCCATACAGCACAGCTATGATGCCATTGGATCTTCAGCAACTCTCACCCACAAAGTCTGCTAGAACCGGTTTGAAACCCTCTGACAGTATGTAGTTAAGAAAAGAATGTTGGATAATGTGGGCTCTACATTTTTATGGGGAATACAAAATGTCAATAAGATATATCTGTCTGTATGCTTTTTTTGAAATGCATCAGAATCATTAAGAGCAGGAGACAGTTCTAGGTTACTTTTCTGATCCTTGATCAGCGCTCTATCTATTCCCCCATTTTCCTTACATCTTTTTTCAGGGTCGCTTGCATGCTGCAGCCAATACTAGCTGTCACCGAGATGCAGTGCACACCCCGGACAGGTCACCGGTAACCAGTATATCACAAGGCTGACATATAGAGATGGACAACCATTCACACTCGTGGGCAATTTAGAGTCACCTCAAAGTTAAAACTTAAAAAACAAGAAATTGTAATAAAGCAAGGTCTGAACAGGACATATGGAGACTGCCTGAACAATTGAATGCATAGCTCATACCCAATACCCTCAGTTGTATACTGTACAATACTTAAGAGAAGAGTTAAACCACCTAAACTTCAGCTGAATTGGTCAAAGAAAGATGATATCTGACTTAACCTCAAAACAATGTAAAGATCCTTTGATTCTGCAGTAATTTCCTTTGTGTTGGTCTTTGAGACTTGAGACTGAGTCAACCATGAGATAATTATCCAAAATGCAATTTCACTATTTTGCAATTCTAATATTAACACGTATTTCATATGGATGTAGAACAAGTTGAAGCTGAACTGACAGCTCTACTTGGCAATATATCAAAGGGCACTATGTATGAAAGCCAGGATACAGGACACGCACAGACCCTGTATATATTTGCCCCAAACAATGCATAAGGCCTTGTTAAGTGACAAAGCATTGTCCTTGGATGTTGAGCTGCACTTTGCTGCATCTATTTGTGCAGACCTCCTCGCTGTCATGCTGCAGTAGTGCAGTTTACTCATTATCTTGTGTCATGTGACAGCATCTCTGAATCATTTGGCCCCGGGAGCTGAAGCAAAAGGGGAAAAAACTCACAGCCACCACTAAACTCAGATGACAGGAAGGCGAGCAATAACAATGTCCTTGTCCCTCCACGGATTACATAAGAAATTCTACCGATGTCAATCATGCACTAATAGGCACTGTCCTCCAGAGACTTTATCTCTGTAGAAAAAAGGTACAACAAGAGCAGCTCACAGAGTTTGTGCATGGTAGTGTGTGTGTGCACCGCAACTGCATTTAGAAACTCTTTATTATAATTTAGATATATTTGTACTGTCAGCACAATAAAGGTGGTCTATTCTTATCCCCCCTGCACACGACAGGAGCTTTAAACAGACTCTCCATCTTCAGCTAAAGACGCGCGTGTCAAAATAAGCTCAGACTAAATTTCAACACCTTTCATTTGCTGTGGATTCGATGCTGTTTGTCAAGGGTTAAAGAGAGAAAACAAAAAAGTGCAGAGGTGCTTCGATGACAGCGCATCATAACAGCTATTATGATAAGTGAGCTTAAAAGATCAACATTACAAAATCAAAAAGAAACGGTGGAGTCAGGACGATGGGGAATGATGATGTTGCTGTATGAGGTTGTAGGGGTCACAAACAGAGACTTAAACATTAAACCCACATCATCTGTGTTTCTAGATGAGGAGGGTGACAACAGACCACAGACTATATCTGGTATCTTTACGCACCATATATGACTCAGTGAGTCACCATCTGAGACAGACACATCGCAGTGACTACGTGACATTGGAGTGTATGACAGCTAAACAGCATTGTAACATCAAGGAACTGTACGGATGTCATGCTGATCACTTACATCACAAACAAAAATAAATGGCCCCCATTTTTGGGTTCAACAATGGCAGGAAGCTGAAAGAGGAAATGCAAATGAATGAGGAAATGTACCCCTGATATTAAGCTGTTGGCCATGGGACTTCGTCCATATTATCTTCCCAGAGAGTTTTCGCATGTCATATTTCTCGCCGTCTAAATTCCTCCATCGGCAAACGCCGCTGCTGCGTGTGACGTCATACAGACGGTCACCTCCACTCTGCAGACCAGACACCCCGACGCCCT